>SJXQ01000129.1:0-192593 GCA_006408695.1 Aepyceros melampus
AGATAAAAGCCATATGATTATCTCAATAGATGCAGAGAAAGCCTTTGACAAAATTCAACATCCATTTATGATAAAAACCCTCCAGAAAGCAGGAATAGAAGGATCATACCTCAAAATAATGAAAGCTATATATGACAAACCGACAGCAAACATTATCCTCAATGGTGAAAAATTGAAAACATTTTCCCTAAAGTCAGGAACAAGGCAAGGGTGCCCACTCTCACCACTACTATTCAACATAGTTTTGGAAGTTTTGGCCACAGAAATCAGAGCAGAAAAAGAAATAAGAGGAATCCAGATTGGAAAAGAAGAAGTAAAACTCTCAGTATTTGCAGATGACACGATCCTCTACATAGAAAACCCTAAAGACTCTACCAGAAAATTACTAGAGCTAATCAATGAAAAGTAAAGTTGCAGGATATAAAATTAGCACACAGAAATCCCTTGCATTCCTATATGCTAACAATGAGAAAACAGAAAGAGACATTAAGGAAACAATCCATTGACCATTGCCACAAAAAGAATAAAATACTTAGGAATATATCTACCTAAAGAAACAAAGGACCTATATGTAGAAAACTATAAAACACAGATGAAAGAAATCAAAGAAGACACAAATAGATGGAGAAATATACCATGTTCATGGATCAGAAGAATCAATATAGGGAAAATGAATATACTACCCAAAGCAATCTATAGATTCAATGCAATCCTATGAAGCTACAAAGATATTTTTCACAGAACTAGAACAAATAATTTCACAATTTGTATGGAAATACAAACAAAACAAAACAAAACAAACCCTTGAATAGCCAAAGCAATCTTGAGAAAGAAGAATGGAACCGGAGGAATCAACCTGCCTGACTTCAGGCTATACTACAAAGCTAAGTTATCAAGACAGTATGGTACCAGCACAAAGACAGAAATATAGATCAATGGAACAAAATAGAAAGCCCAGAGATAAATCCATGTACCTATGGACACCTTATCTTTGACAAAGGAGGCAAGAATATACAATGGAGAAAAGACAATCTCTTTAACAAGTGGTGCTGGGAAAACTGGTCAACCACTTGTAAAAGAATGAAACTAGAACACTTTCTAGCACCATACACAAAAATAAACTCAAAATGGAATAAAGATCTAAATGTAAGACCAGAAACTATAAAACTCCTAGAGAAAAACATAGGCAAAACACTCTCCAACATAAATCACAGCAGGATCCTCTATGACTCACCTCCCAGAGTAATGGAAATAAAAGCAAAAATAAACAAATGGGACCTAATTAAACTTAAAAGCTTTTGCACAATGAAGGAAACTATAAGCAAAGTGAAAAGACAGCCTTCAGAATGGGACAAAATAATAGCAAATGAAGCAACTGACAAAGAATTAATCTAAAAAATATATAAGCAACTCCTGCAGCTCAGTTCCAGAAAAATAAATGACCCAATCAAAAAATGGGCCAAAGAACTAAAGAGACATTTCTCCAAAGAAGACATACAGATGGCTAACAAACACAAGAAGAGATGCTCAGCACCACTCATTATTAGAGAAGTGCAAATCAAAACCACAATGAGGTACCATCTCATGACGGTTGGAATGGCTGCTATCCAAAAATCTACCAACAATAAATGCTGGATAGGGTGTGGAGAAAAGGGAACCCTCTTACACTGTTGATGGGAATGCAAACTAGTACAGCCACTATGGAGAATAGTGTGGAGATTCCTTAAAAATCTGGAAATAAAACTGCTTTATGACCCAGTAATCCCACTGCTGGGCATACACACCAAGGAAACCAGAATTGAAAGAGACATGTGTACCCCAATGTTCATTGCAGCACTGTTTATAATAGCCAGGACATGGAATCAACCTAGATGTCCATCAGCAGATGAATGGAAAAGAAAGCTGTGGTACATATATACAATGGACTATTAAATGACCCAATCAAAAAATGGGCCAAAGAACTAAAGAGACATTTCTCCAAAGAAGACATACAGATGGCTAACAAACACAAGAAGAGATGCTCAGCACCACTCATTATTAGAGAAGTGCAAATCAAAACCACAATGAGGTACCATCTCATGACGGTTGGAATGGCTGCTATCCAAAAATCTACCAACAATAAATGCTGGATAGGGTGTGGAGAAAAGGGAACCCTCTTACACTGTTGATGGGAATGCAAACTAGTACAGCCACTATGGAGAATAGTGTGGAGATTCCTTAAAAATCTGGAAATAAAACTGCTTTATGACCCAGTAATCCCACTGCTGGGCATACACACCAAGGAAACCAGAATTGAAAGAGACATGTGTACCCCAATGTTCATTGCAGCACTGTTTATAATAGCCAGGACATGGAATCAACCTAGATGTCCATCAGCAGATGAATGGAAAAGAAAGCTGTGGTACATATATACAATGGACTATTACTCAGCCATTAAAAAGAATACATTTGAATCAGTTCTGATGAGGTGGATGAAACTGGAGCCTATTATACAGAATGAAGTAAACCAGAAAGAAAAAGTATACAGTATACTAAATGCATATATATGAAATTTAGAAAGATGGTAACGTTAACCCTATGTGCAAGACAGCAAAAGAGACACAGATGTATAGAACAGACTTTTGGACTCTGTGGGATAAGGCAAAGGTGGAATGATCTGAGAGAATACCATTGAAACATGTATATTACCATATATGAAACAGTCCAGGTTCAATGCATGAGACAGGGTGCTCAGGGCTGGTGCACTGGGATGACTCAGAGGGATGGGATGGGGAAGGAGGTGGGTAGGGGTTTCAGGATGGGGAACACATGTAAACCCATGGCTGATTCATGTCAATGTATGGCAAAAACCACGACAGTATTGTAAAGTAACTAGACTCCAATTAAAATAAATAAATTTTTTTAAAAAGTAAAAACTAAAAAACTGAATTTTAGCATTGATTGTTGATTTTACTTCCTTGGTAACTAAGATGGTAAAGAATCTGCCTGCAATGCAGGAGACCTGGTTTCTATCCCTGGATTGGGAAGATCCCTTGGAGGAGGGCATGGCAACCCACTCCAGTATTTTTGCCTGGAGAATCCCCATAGACAGAGGAGCCTTGTGGGCTACAGTCTATGGGGTCGCAAAGAGTCAGACACGACTGAGAAACTAAGCACAGCAGAGCACGAGGAACTGAAAGATATTCAGTGGTATTCAAACAAAGAAACAAAAATTCGTGGAATTTTTGTCTTTATGTTAAACAGATTCCTATATGCAAAACTGATAAGTGTGGAGCCATTTGGATAAAGCTGAGAAGGTGTAGTGTCTTCCTGCCTGGCCTTGTCATCATCTCCTGAGGTAACCCTTGGAGTATTCCCTCAGGCTTCTGGGACCCTCAGAAACATAGATTGTAAAAACTGACTTAGGAGAAGTAGAAGGTGATTAAGCTTCAGGAGGCTTGTTTCTCATGTCTGCTGTACAATCCTGGCTTTATAACCTTGGGCAAGTCTGCACCTCAGCCCCTTACTCTGAAAGTGGAGATGATGATGTCCACTGGCCTGCCAGCCTCACAGGGCTATTCCAAACCAGGAACCTGGAGATCCCATATAAATATCTAGCAGTATTATTTTACAGATGAGTGGTGGTACTCTCAATCTTTGAATATTTTATTCCTTTTGGAAAACTCCATACCTCATACATACTTTCTGATAGTCAAGAGTTTTGTACCTTATATCCATCTTTCCCAATTGGTTAGGATATTCCCAACTCTCTTATTTTGCCATTAGCTACTTCAACTCTAAATTCTAATTAGTAAGAGTATAGGGGATCCCTGAACAACCCCAGGTTTGGTGATTTGCTTGGAGCACTTACACCCACTCATGGGATTTAACATAGGATTCATTACAGCAAAAAGGAAACAAAGCAGCATCAGCTCTGGAAAAAAGTACATGGGGCAAAGTCCAGAGAAATCCAGGTACAAGCTTTCAAGAGTTCTCCCCTGTAGAGTTACACAGGCTGTACCTAAATCATCCAAAGTCAAACGCGTGATATGGTATCCATCCATAGAAACTCTCTGCCCAAGGCTCCTAATGGGAGCTGTTCATGTAAGCACCCTTTATCTAGCATGTATCAAGAGTCCAGACTGCCTGATGGAAAGCAGGTGTTTGGCCTATATCACATTGTTTGCACAAATACTTTAGGAACAGCAAGCTAGTTTTATCAGTTGGGGAATGGAGGGAAGTCACAGGTGTCAGCTAAGGACCAAAGTTGTAAATGGGCCTTTCTAAGGATAGCAGTTTCAGGCCTGCTATGTTAAATCATTTCTGATCAGTAAGCTTCAATCTTCAATCTTCTTTTTTTCTCTATTTACCTATCAAAACAATTTGGATATAAAAATAACTCAGGAAAATTTGTAAGTGTTCTTTTCATGTTAATGATAGCATGCAATCTGAGATGAGAGTTCTCCCTCAAACTTCCTGAACTCAGATAATTTACTCGATTTTATAAAAACCTCATAGTTGTATGAAATTAAAAGGTGCTTGCTCTTTGGAAGGACACCTTTGACAAACCTAGACAGCATATTAAAAAGCAGAAACATCACTTTCCAACAAAGGTCTGCATAGTCATAGGTATGGTTTTTCCAGTAGTCATGTATGAATGTGAGAGTTGGGTCATAAAGAAAGCTGAGTGCTGAAGAATTGATGCTTTTAAATTGTGGTGTTGGAGAAGACTCTTGAGAGTCCCTTGGACTGCAAGGAGATCAAGCCAAACAATCCTAAAGAAAATCAACCCTGAATATTCATTGGAAGGACTAATGCCACAACTGAAGCTCCAATACTTTGACTGCCTGATGTGAAGAGCTGATTCATTGGAAAAGACTCTTATGCTGGGAAAGATTAAAGGCAAAAGAAGGGGCACCAGAAGTTGACATGGTTAGATAGCATCACCAATTCAATGGACATAAATTTGAGCAAACTCTGGGAGACAGTAGAGAACAGAGGATCCCAGTGTGCTGCAGCCATGGGGTTGCAGAGTCAGACATGACTTTAGCAACTGAAGAACATAGTTGTATGAGTAAATGAAATGACAATAATGAAAACAAATTAAACAATCTAAGATAATACAGTTAACCTTTAGAAATATGATTGTTTTTTGTTGTTTACTCACTAAGTCATGTCCAACTCTCTTGTGACCCTATGGAGCATAGCCCACCAGCCTCTTCTGACCATGAGATTTTCCAGGCAAGAATACTGGAGTGGGTTTCCCATTTCCTTCTCCAGGGGATCTTCCTAACCCAGAGATCAAACCAACGTCTTCTGCATTGGCAGGTGGATTCTTTACCACCGAGTCACCAGGGAGTCCAGAAATATGATAGCAAAACATTATTTTATCTTTTTTTGTGCAGTAATTTTCATTAAAATATTTAAATTTATCTCTGCAGTACATTTTTGTGTACAAGAAGAGAATGAAAATAACTGAAAGCTTACATATTAATTAAAAAGAAGTTAAGATGCTGTAACAAGAGATCCAGTAAAAAGTTAGCTTACAAAACAAAGATGTTTATTTCTCACACATGTTAAAAGTTCTAAGCTGAGAATTTGAAGTAGATGGAGCTGCTCTGACAAATTCATCAGGGACTCAGCTGGTGGCTGCCCTGCCACCTGCATCACATGGTTCTCCACATGTTGTTTTCTAGGTTCTGGCTACTGCAGCCTCAAAGAAAAGGATAATAGCGGAAGTCCAGAGCCAGGAGTCTCCTCTCAAGCAAGCAAAATGAAAAAGCTCACATAAGTTCTGTTCATTGTTTATTGATGAGAAATTGGTCACATGGCCACATGTAGCTGCAAGAGAGGCTGAGAAAGTGTAATGTAGGTGCATGCCTAGGAAGAAGGGAAGGAAAACTTCTGGTGGTCTGCTAGCCATCTCCCCGATAGCTCATAAGAATTTTTCACTACAGGTGCAAACTACAATATTTAACAGTTTATTTAGAGATTTGTAACTTTCCAAATAATCACAGAGCAAGTCACAAAACTCTCTGGATGATATTTAAGCTATCACTTTAAAAAGTGCTATGTACTATGATAATCTGTAGCAGGAGAAGGTTTCAAGATGTAAAGCTCATCCTGACGCTTCACCTAATTTTGTAATATTTTATTATTCTTGATGGTTTTATCCCAATTTTAGTTGATTTTTTTTTCTCTTTAGTTTGCTCTCCTGTGCAGTATGTAATGCTTCCTGCCCTAAACCAATCTTTAGCTAAAGGGCTTTCCTCTTGTTGAATGCCTTTTAACCTCTGTATTATAATTATGATTTCAAGGTTCAATTGTACTTCCTTAACGTAAATCTAGGGAAATTGAAAAATAAACCACTTCATTTCCAGTTTTGACATTTATACCACATCTGTTATCTTACTTATGGATATAACATAATATTCAACTCCTTAAGGGTATTATTTATAATTGATCTGCTTATGTCCTCATTTCTGATATACAAATAGTAGCATTTGATTTGTTACGTTTAAAAATGCATTCTAAAATTGTTTAGAAGAGTCTTGTGTTGTTTTATTATATAATCTCCTATAATTTCTGCTGGAGAAGGAAATAGCAACTCATTCCCACATTCTTGCCTAGAAAATTCCCTGGACAGTGGAGCCTGGTGGGCTACAGTCCATGGGGTCACAAAGAGCAGATACGACTGACACTCATGCATACTTTCTGCAGATTTATTTTAAAGGTGGTGTGAATGAAAGTAAGTAGATGCTAGATATTGATGGCAATAATAAGGGTTCATTTATTTCTTTGGCTAGGAATACATAAAGATTAGATCATTGACTTAGGCATTTATTTTTTTCAGTTTTGCATTCTGACATTTTTTTCATACATAGACACACACACATATGTAGACGGTACACATTTGTACATAGTGTGTATGCATATGTATATATTTTCCACTTGAACTCTCCTTTGTTTAAATGTAAAATGTCTCTACTTGCAAAAAATTTCCCTGTTGCTAAAAGTGTGGTCTTTAACGTACTGAGATTATCTCACTATGCACAATGATGAAGACTCTATTTTGAGTTGTCACTTGGTGGTGGAGACAGCTCTGTACTGAGCTCTTCTCACTCTCTCCCTCCATCCCTGGTACAGTCAAGAATAGCCATTCACCACATGCCAGATATGACTTAGGCACAGAGCGTGTGGTCAGAGGACAGAATGTAACTAACCAATTCATATGGCTCAATCCCATGGCCCAGGATTCATTCAGGATACTAAGCCAGACTACTGTAGGCAATAATCCCTTAGTGCTTGGAATTTACAGAGTACTAAATATATAATTCTTTGGTAATCTGCTATCTCATGGTAGTTTCACAAATGTTTAGGAAAATATAAAGTGAAAAGCATGACTAAATCTGTAATATTTTTCTTACCTTTTTAATTTTATGTTTTTATTTTCTCCTCACATCCTCCCTTCCTTTCTTCCTTCCTTTCATTTTTAATTAAAATTCTGGGCTTCACAGGTAGCTCAGCAATAAAGAATCCACCTGCCAATGCAGGAGATGTGGATTCAACACCTGGGTTAGGAAGATCCCCTGGAGAAGGAAATGCCAACCCACTCCAATATTCTTGCCTGGAGAATTCCATGGACAGAGAAGTTTGGTGGGCTACAGTCCATGGGGTTGCATAATATTTTCTTACCTTTTTAATTTTATGTTTTTGTTTTCTCCTCATGCCTTCCCTTCCTTCCTTCCGTCTTTCCTTTCCTCATTGCTTTCTTCTTTATTTCCTTCCTTCTTGCTTATTCACAGAAAGAGAAACTAAAGGGGCAGAGATATTCAAGTAAAATGTTTAGAATTCAGGTCTACTAGCTGCAAACCCACAGTAATTGCTACCATATAAGAATAAGCATGGAGACAGTGGAGGACAGTGTATGTATGCATATGTTGTGTTGTGTATTAGGTGGAGGGAGTGAAGCAGTTCACAAGTTTTAAGCTTTTCTCTGATTGTCCAAACCTTTGTATTTTGGAAGGCACCCTAGGAGCCATCTGGGTGAACTTCCCACCACTGCATAACCCCACTGCTTGATCGGCTTCCTTTTGATCATTTCATGGATGAGATGCTCATATCTCACAAAGCAGCACATCTTGGTTTGGATCATTTGTGTGGTAAGAACATATATTGGGCTGCAGTTTGCTTTCCTGTAAATTCTATCTCCTATGGAAATACATGAACAAGTATATTCTTTTCCTTGACAATCTCTAGTCTAGACGTCTGAGAACACCTATCATGACTTCACCAGCTTTTCTACCCTCCGGGCAAGCATTTCTATTTCTTATAGCTTTGCCTCTCTACATTTATATTGCATTTTATCCTTCTCCTTCTTAAGATGGACAGAGAACTGAGGGCCCAACTCCTACCAAGAGAATAGTGAGCAGTTACATTCCCTGAGCTGAAAGGCATGTGGAAATAGAGAATCAGAGCATCTCTGGAGGCAGATGTTGACAATGCTGTCCTGACTCTGTCCCAAGATAATTTACTTGCCCCTTGTCTACCTCTGCTTTTTCCCCTTTTAAAATAATTAACCAGGAATAAGTGAAATAATGCTTTGAGCAGTTTGGAACAGTGCCTGACATATAAGCATATGTGTGAGCTGTTGTTACATTCACACGACAGTCACTTCACAGTTAGTACATTCTGCACTTTGAGTCAACCAAAGACCATGGGCATTTATGTACAAACCACTAAAACTCAGTATTCCTTCTGTCTTGTATATCCATGTATGTGCACTTTGCACTTACATGTTTGAACTTAAGTGAAGGCTCTATCCCTGCCACCGTTCATCTGAGCTTATCCCAGTGTGTCCTCTGGCCTGTTCTGTGGTTTGAGTCTTGAGGGTGCAAATCCAACATGGCCATTCTCCCTCCCCACCTCCTTCTGTTCTCTGTGGGTTTGATAATCTCACATTGGGAAAAAGAATTTAAAATGCCAAGTAAGACTGAAACAATTATAGAGCACCTTATCAGCCTACGCTGATTTATCTAGTCTCTGATAGTATAAGCCATTTAATTTCATGTTTGTCTGAAGTCAAGATCTCCACTTTGCAAGGGTTTGTGTTGACTTACCACCAAGTATCCATATAGTCATACAAGGAAAGGAGCTTAGTTTGGCATGACTTATTTATAAAACAAAGTTTTGGTTTGCCTTTTTCTCAGTTCTCTTCAGTTCAGTCCAGTTCAGTTGCTCAGTTGTGTCCGACTCTTTGTGACCCTATGAACCACAGCATGCCAGGCCTCCCTGTCTATCACCAACTCCTGGAGTTTACTCAAACTCATGTCCATCGAGTCGGTGATGCCATCCAGCCATCTCATCTGCTGTTGTCCCCTTCTCCTCCTGCCCCCAATCCTTCCCAGCATCAGAGTCTTTTCCAATAAGTCAACTCTTTGCATGAGGTGGCCAAAGTACTGGAGTTTCAGCTTTAGCATTATTCCTTCCAAAGAATTCCTCCCAGGACTGATCTTTATAATGGACTGGTTGGATCTCCTTGCAATCCAAGGGACTCTCAAGAGTTTTCTCCAGCACCACAGTTCAAAAGCATCAATTCTTTGGTGCTCAGCTTTCTTCACAGTCCAACTCTCACATCCATACATGACTACTGGAAAAACTCTAGCCTTAACTAGATGGACCTTTGTTGGCAAAGTAATGTCTCTGCTTTTTAATATGCTATCTAGATTGGTCATAACTTTCCTTCCAAGGAGTAAGTGTCTTTTAATTTCATGGCTGTGATCACCATCTGCAGTGATTTTGGAGCCCAAAAAAATAAAGTCTGACACTGTTTCCACTGTTTCCTCATCTATTTCCCATGAAGTGACAGGACCAGATGCCATGATCTTAGTTTTCTGAATGTTGAGCTTTAAGCCAACTTTCTCACTCTCCTCTTTCACTTTCTTCAAGAGGCTTTTTAGTTCCTCTTCACTTTCTGCCATAAGGATGGTGTCATCTGCATATCTGAGGTTACTGATATTTCTCCCGACAATCTTGATTCTAGCTTGCTTTTCTTCCAGCCCAGCATTTCTCATGAGGTACTCTGCATATAAGTTAAATAAGCAGGGTGACAATATACAGCCTTGATGTCTCCTTTTCCTATTAGCTATTAATAAATCACATTAAATATATGTGGTATTGGCTATCATATGCCATCATAATTTTGCTTATGGACTTGGCCAGAACCTGTGATTATACTGTTGAGGACCAAATGAAGTATGCATTTCTGGTTAAGCAGAAACTATTACTATTGACCCAACCTTGGGTTTTATTTTATAAACCGTGAAAACACTTTTGTTCCTCAAGTCTTCCAGTGTTTCACAGAAAACAATTTGCTCTCTTCATAAATAAGCAACCCCCAAGAAGCAAAGAAAAGAAAACAAATGGAAGAGCATGACCAGAGACTCCTAGTTATTTCTTTGGGATAATCAGGATGTTGAGTAACAGAGCCAGTAAAAATCAGATTTCCTTTCTCCTTGTCCAGCATTTTTTTTCTTAAGAGCAACCATGCATTACATGGGCCCTTATGTCTCTCCTGGGAGCACCTTATCAGGTAAGATTTTACATGAGGCTTCATATATTTGAACAATCTATAAATCTTTTGAGGTTGGTCCATCATTAATTTGCAGTAATTGTTTTGACATTGTTAATCTCTCACAACATAAAAAGTATTCCCTACCAATAAAGAGGCTGTGATTTCATTAAGGATCTGTTACATTTCAAGGGGGAATACAATATTTTATGAAAAACAAAAGGAACCTTGTCATATTCTATTAAAGCATTCTCCTAACCCCCACTGAAATTGCCTGAGGACTTACACAGTTCCTAATTACACACAGTCTACCTTGGATTTCCATGTAATTTAAATGAATGGGTCTTGTACTGAATGTCTCATTTCTAAATTACTCAATGTCTCTTATTTAAATTGCTCAAACTCAATATTTTGACCTTCTTCCTCGAAGAGTCAAATAAGAGAATAGAAGTTTCTGGAAAAAGGGAATCTGTCTCTCAAAAAGTTATCAAATTACTCTTTTTTTTTTTTTTTTTAGATTTGACTAGTTCACATTTCTTTACTAAAATACTGTAGAAGTTTGCCCTGGAAGGAGAGATCTAATGAGTAGTTTGAATGAAAGGGTTTTATTTCCCTAAACAGTTCCCAGAGAGACTAGAAATGCTTATTACTGCTACCTTAAAGTCTGATCTGTAGAGCTTGCCTAATGCTATCTACATATGAGGGAAGTAAACTGCCAGATTGTAAACACAGCTTGAGTTGCCTCCTTTTTGACGTTTGAACTAAACTTAGGTCCTCTTGGGATCTGAATTTAGTTTTGACAAAACATAGCTTTCAGTTTCAACGAGGGATAAAGGGATTATGGCCCCTTCTTAAACTAATTGTCCTTATAGTGGTCATTTGATGAGCTTTAAGGTATAGATATGAGAAAAAATTCAAAATCAGCAGGAAGTTTTGAGTCCTTCGTTGGCATGAAGTGAGGTTCACATGCTTGGAAAATATTTTCAGAGCTCAGTTGGACTGGGGTATGAGGAAGCATAGGGTGGGAGGGAAGGGGTAGGGAGTGGTGATTATTTCCTGGCTGTCCCAAATGCTGGGTCAAAAAAAAAAAAAAAAGAAAGGAAAATCAAGCTTTTGGTCAACTTAGAAAAAAAAAATCCCTTTCCATGTCACACTTTCACTGTTACTGGGCTGCTGATTCTGTTTGGCCAACCTGTCTTTATATTACCATGTCTGTTCACTGTCAGAGTGATTCTCATTGAAATGTACAAATAAAGGTGAATAAAAATTGTTTTGTAAAGTGTTATGTATGAGCATGGAGGAGTGGTAAATAATAATATAACAAATATAATAATAAAATGTAATGATAATAACTGATACTTATTGAGGACTCATCCTGTGCCTGACAAGATTTTTATATGTTCCGATTAATTTTCTTACAACAGTCCTTGAAGTAGGCACTATTACTATCCTCACATTTCAGATGAGAAAACAGGCACAAGTAGATAAGTAAAAATCCAGTTGCCTCAGCTTTGGGGCTAATGTTACTTATATACTGAACTCTTTGTATATGTAAGCTTAGATTTTTAGCAACGACTGTGGCCAGTGACTGCTCAGTCACTCGTCGTGTCTGACTCTTGCGACCAGGACTGTAGCCCACCAGGCTCATCTGTCCATGGGATTTTCCAAGCAAGAATTCTGGAGTGGGTTGCCATACTTTGCTCTTTCTATATGTAAGCTTAGATTCTTAGCACCAATTGTGGCCAGTAACTCAGAAGAAAGGCATCACCTGCCTTCCAGATGGACTAGACTTGAGTATGTTCTGCTGTGTTGTCTTGGTGGTGCCATGTCAATTCCCAGTGATAATTAACAGTAATGTTTGGGGTAGTGTTATAATTGTGAGGAGCTGAGATAAAAAGCAAAAACTTCTAGAATGGGCGTCTGAGACTTAGAACTGGGATTTGGGGCACTGGTTGATTCATTCAGCAAATATTCACTGCGCATATCACATGCGCCTGGCACATCATTCTCAGCTGTGGGACACCATAATGAACCCAACAGATAAGGCCCTTCCTCTTATGGAGATGACATGGCCTCATAGGCAAAGCTACTTTTCACTCACGCTGTCTGGATTTTCAATGGTCCACAATTCTCTAATTTAGAAGATATTCCCTCTATGTTTAAGCTACTTTTCTGGAACCTTCTCCCTATAAACAAGTTTCTTTTCTGAGGCACAGATAGGTATTATACACAGTCAGTCTATATGATCAGGGGAAGGAAAAGCTCCTGCAGGTTATTTAAAATCTGCACAAAAGATATACAAGCATGACTTACATAGTCGTGGGCTCCACTCCAAGAATGTGGTGATCGTGTCCACAACTACCAAACTGCATTAAAACCCACATTAAAACAGTAATAACAGAGAAAAAAAGAAAAAAGTCCTGGAGACAGAGCGGAAAGAGTTCTTGAATTAAATCACTTTTATCTGGGCTCATTCGCTTAAGGATGCAATCAACTCACTATTTCAGCAGCTTGGGACCTTAGAAATGCATTTCAAGATTAATTACAAAATGAATTCTTTAAAATGGAAAAAATATACTACTTTGCTATTACTTTTAACAACAGATTCTAGTTAAAGCCTTGAACAGTTTAGTGGCTTGACTGCCACCTACTGTTCATTTTTTGCCAAAACTTGCATGTAGCTTGGGCAGGAGGTAAGAAAAATGCCTTGGGCAAATCATTTTTTTGAAAAAGTATTTTAACATATGTGCTATAATATAATTATTTTTAAAATTTAGGAGATTGAGAAAATGTGATTAATTTAATTTCAAATTACTGTATTTGTCTTAGTAGTTTATGGCAGTCACATTGGTTAAAAATGAAAATTCTACAGTGTTCTAAAAATGTATAGATATAGATATGGTGTGTATATATATGTTCAGGGCATTTCGTTAGTCCTGACAAAACATTATACTTGAAATTAATAAAGTATGCCACAAACATGAATGTGTCACCATGAAAATATCTCATGAAGCTGGCATCTGATCTTTAAAACAGAAAAGAGATCTCTATCACCATACTTTTATGCTTACTTAGCTTGTGCATACTTCGAAAATATAAGCACTTCTTCTGTCTAAATAAGGAGATCAAGTGCTGTATATCCCCAGGTATTTCTGAGTGATCCAAGCTTTTGATAGAAGTCTGTTCAGTTGACACAGCGGTCCTGAGATTCTGTTAACTGCTTAGCACTCAGGAGGCAGGATGGGTTAATGCTTTTTCTCTCTCTTGTCTGAATGACTCATTTTAAAGTAATAACTCATTTTCTGGGTACAACAATCCTGTTTACTACTGAAATATAGAATCGTGGTGGAAACTTTGTAAACAGGGGATCCTAAGACACAATCTATGTGAGCTGTTTTATTTTTTGATTGTACCTTTTCAAGTTTTTGCACTGAATTATTTATGGAAAGAAAAACTGAACTGTTTATGTGTTCTTTACTGATGTCTTACATATATGTATATGTATTCATATTTACAAATATGTTTGTAGAGTGTTTCATTTGCACTTAAATCTAGTTATATTTATTTTATGTTTTTAAAGAGTAAGGCCTAGAACAGTTTGGCCCTGTTAAAATGTGCTTCCTGCTAAAGCTATGTGGCAGTTTTCGTATAAAATGGTGTCAGTAAATTCTAATATTCTAGAAATTTTTTCAGCTAATGTTTCTTTACTTCACCAAGGACAGTTATATCGAGTAGTGGTAATTTCATTTGTTAACACAATATTGGTGAAAGAACATAAATATCGTATTTTATTTTTTGCCATAACAGTATTTCTTCTGATATATGAAACAGCCATCTTATATTAAAAAGATCGCTGTGAGCTCTTTGATGAGCCCTCTCCATATACAGTTTTACCGATAAATGCACATAGTTTGAAAATTTGTCTTTAATGGTGCCAATAATATAGATATAAAACAAAAGCTTTTTTGTGACTTTATTTATAGTGACACTGATAGAATGTATTAAAATGATATTAAACAACATGAGTAAATTTGATCAAATGTTAGTTTTACAGCTTTCCCCCCCAAGTGTTTCCATCCAGTAACAATGACACTAATCCAAAGCCAAAGAGAAATAGTTCTACCTAAAATATTGGCGAAGAAGCTGAAGCAAATAAAACTAAGCTGACCTTTTAATAAATGTCTGTTTATTGATTTAAATTCACTTTTTTTCCCCCCTTTTTCTGAGCAATGCTGACGAGGCTTGTTAGAATACAAGCATGTATAATAACTTGGACACAACCATTTTTTATTTCTTTTGTGTGCCATTACTGAAAGATTGAAGCCAGCTTCACCTAAGTGTAGTGATGCAAAAATAATAGTAACCCTGTCTGGCTGCGCTAGAGCAGAGGCAAACAAGAGCTTCATATTGAAGTCTTCGAGGTAGCTGACATGACGCACCTAGTCAGACGTAAATAATGACAGACGGAAACTATCATGAGGTCTGTGAAGCATCAACATACTGCTATCATTTTCTCTCTAACCTTGCCTTGCTAGCAGCGCTCAGCCTTACAGCCTGAGAGATCATTTAAAAAGCAAATCCTAATGACTCTGCCCACTGTAACAACAGTCAGTGAGATTGGCATCAATTTAGCTCCATTTAGAAACTCAGGATAGCAGCTATTGTCAATTGTGACACCCGAAACTCCACTTGTTCTCCACACACCAACCCCTAGTGCTACCCCTACCCCACGGCTATTTCCACTCCTGACAAAAAAGATTTTCTTCTCTGGTAGGAAAATTATTCATCCCAGTTATTTGTGTGGCACTCTGCATATAATCCTTTAAGCTGCACCTATTTTCCTGGATTAGCTCATTTGTTACAAAAAGCTTTAAGCTCCCCCCCATTTTCCATGTGACACATATTATTTTGTGTATATTATGTATGCACAGGGTAAGAGTGGGTAAATAACATCCCAGTGTCCCTGTAGCTTAAGACTCACATGGTTATGGTTCAGATAAACACGTCTGTACATGGCTGCCATAATCAAGTGGAATGGCAGAACAATTTTGCAGATGCAGTCCTAGGAAGGTAAAAAAAAAAAAAGCTGTCTTGTCCCGATTCAATAGAATCTATTCACCAAGAAACCTGCGATCAAACGGTCGCACGTTTTATTTGTTAAGACAGTGATGACTTTGCAAGCCGGTGGGAACTGAAGCTGATGTACAATAGGATAATAGCATGATCACTTTGCAAATCAGCATGTGGCTTTCTTTGCTTGGGTGCTGGCGGCAGAAGGGCACGGGGTTCTGAGAGAGCTAGCTGGCAACCTGAAAAGGCAAGAAGATCAAACTGCCTGGCTGTGAGTGTAAATGTTCGAGGATAAATTGCCATGAATCTCCTTCTGCTTGTCTTAAAGCACACTGCATATGTGGGTTTTTGCTGTTTTATAAGAGACTTGGAGGTGAATGTAAGGACCTGAGTGGGTGATGGTAGTGGGGTTAGGTAGCAGAAAAGAATGGGGGGAGGCTCACAATAGCCTGTCTTAATGGAGAGCTATTGATCTCATTTCAGAACACTTTAATCTCCAGCTAAACATCTTACTTACCTTGTGTAAAAGAGATGCCAACTTGAAATAAATAATAAACACACAATATTTTAAGGACTTTTGAATTTTGCATGGTAATAAATATTAATGCAGCTTGTGACTCCAAAGAAAATAGAAGGCACTTAATTCTGTTGTTGATATCAGGTACTGTGCAGGTTGATTTCCCGAGGTGAAAGTGAAAAATGCACTATTTGGACTTAAATTTAGATTTAATAAATAACTAATTTAGGATCTTGTTCTATATGCAAGGATATAATCATAAGGCATTCGGTTTTAAAAGGTTTCATTTATTCTTGTGAGCTTAATTATTGCAAGGAAACTGTGAGCAATTTGTTTTTTACCAGTGTCTGATTTCTGAGAATGGTTATTAAATATTAAATGGATGCATAATTCAGGCAATTAAGAAAGTAATCACACAAAGTAATGTAATGGAAGTTAATTATTACTGCATAAGCAAATAGTTCATTAATGCTAGTAGTTGCTATAGCTGCATTCTTAATACATGCAGAACTGAAGCATGAATCCTCTGTGTATTCAAGGAGATAGTAGGAAGTGTGATGCTACAGAGAGAGCACCACTAATGAAAAACAGAAGCAAATAAGGCCATATTGACCCCTGACTTGTCTAAATAAGGTGGGATCATCATTACTTAAGATAGTTTTATTGAAAGCACGACTGCACTAGCTGCTTATAATTTTTGGTTTGTAATACAAACCATGTTTTAAATCAAGGAGAAATCAAAAGGAAATCAGCTTGTTAAAACAAAAAATCACCCATTGTACTTCCCCTGTTGTTATTTTAAAATCATCTCTTTTGTTAAATAGCTGAAGTCATTATCTGCAACTTGAAAAGATACCATAGATTATTATTTTTCATAAAAACATTACAGCTGGTAACAGACATAATTTGTCCTGCACCTTAAGCCCAAGTGAAAAATTTGACATTTCTTTGCTAACACTGTCTCCCTAAAGCATTATGCTTTATAAAGGCTATTTTATATGAATTCAGCACATAGGAGGTCTAGTGCTCTCCAGACCTTGGACTGTAGCTAAGCACCAAGGTGGTTGAGGCAGACCAGACCAGGCCAGGCAGAAAGAGAGAAGAGCAAATAATGGCAAGGATTTAACTTGAGCCCCCAGGACCAAGACAGGCCTGCCTCCAGAGGGGACCAACTCCTTAATGGGTTTACTTTTTAACAACCCAGAACCGCCCAAGGCTCACTGTCTTCTGTAGCAACAACACTGCCTTCCCTATCTCATCATAGAATTTCACAGAGAGAAGCAATTCTGTTAGGCCAGGTGCTGTTCCCACCACCCTGATGTAGGCCTGAACCCACCATAATCCTGACATCATTTGCTTATATTGCCTTACCAAGCTCTCCCCACCAGCTCCCAGGCTGGAGGCTGTGTTGGGTGGGCACAGTGAAGGTTAAGAGACATTGTCAAGGCTGTGCTTCCAGTCATTCAAGGATGGTCTTCCCTCTGTTCCTAGTGCTTGGCTCACCATGTGGGAACCAGTAGAGACCTACAAGACAGATTCCAACTCTGCTCCAGGAAAGCAGCTTACAGTGCTCTTAGAACAGTGTGGTTCTTTTAATCTTTGAGGGGTTAAAAAAAGTTTTAGGACACTGTAATGCAATTGGCCATTTACACAAAAATTTGAGTTTGATTTTAGAAAGTTCATGGTCTCCTTAATCTTGTTCATGGATTTCAGCTTTAAGATCCTCTGCTTTGGAGGAGCCCTGTAAAAGCTGGCTTAAAGCTCAACATTCAGAAAACGAAGATCATGGCATCTGGCCCCATCACTTCATGGGAAATAGATGGAGAAACAGTGGAAACAGTGTCAGATTTTATTTTTTTGGGCTCCAAAATCGCTGCAGATGGTGACTGCAGCCATGAAATTAAAAGACTCTTACTCCTTGGAAGAAAAGTTATGACCAACCTAGATAGTATATTCAAAAGCAGAGACATTACTTTGCTGACTAAGGTCTGTCTAGTCAAGGCTATGGTTTTTCAGTGGTCATGTATGGATGTGAGTGTTGGACTGTGAAGAAGGCTGAGTGCCAAAGAATTGATGCGTTTGAAGTGTGGTGTTGGAGAAGACTCTTGAGGGTCCCTTGGACTGCAAGGAGATCCAACCAGTCCATTTGAGGGAGATCAGCCCTGGGATTTCTTTGGAGGGAATGATGCTAAAGCTGAAACTCCAGTACTTTGGCCACCTCATGCGAAGAGTTGACTCATTGGAAAAGACTCTGATGCTGGGAGGGGTTGGGGGCAGGAGGAGAAGGGGATGACCGAGGATGAGATGGCTGGATGGCATCACGGACTCAATGGACGTGAGTCTGAGTGAACTCCGGGAGTTGGTGATGGACAGGGAGGCCTGGCGTGCTGCAATTCATGGGGTCACAAAGAGTCGGACATGACTGAGTGACTGAACTGAACTGAACTGTGTCTTCAAACAGATAGTGAACATTTAGGAGAAAATCTGTTTGGGTTTTTGGCATATAGACTATAAATAAAGCAGAGGAGCTAGTGGGCTTTGAGGTGTAGTTTGGGGAAGGCTTTATGGAGCAAATGAGCCTTGAACTTGATGGTGAAGGACTGCTGATATTTTGAAGTCAAAGGCCGAGCATTTTTGTATAGAACAGCATAAGCAAAGGAAGGTAAGATGCCATTTGTTTATTCATTACCATTTTCATTCATTTAATAAATACAGAACTCCTACTGAATTAGATAATCAGGGGAAATAAAGTAAGAAATGGTTTCCTGACCTCAAAGAATTTACAGTGTAGAAGATGCAATATGGCAACCACGTAAGTTTTTATAATACAGAGAAAATGTAATTGCTCTGAGTGAATTCAGCTAGGGGGTTTCAAAATGATTAATGTAAGAGACATGTTTTGGCATTGTTGCAAGGACACTTCAGTTAAATGGGCAGGTATAAAGCACTGTCAAGACTTCACCTTTGGTTTGGATGTCATACCTCAGAAAGAGGAAGGAAACAGTCTGGGCAAATCCAGGAAAGTGGAGAAGCATGCTGTGTGTTTGGAGAACATGTTTAGCTTAGATAAAGCATAGGTTATGTGTTGAGAGAGCTCCAAAAGGTGAAAGGGAACAGGCCATGGATGCTCTTAACTGGTGGGTAAGGAAGTTTGAGAATCACAAATGGAAATCACAAATTTTCCTTAATGTGTTTTAGGAAGGTACATCTGGTTAAAGTTTTCAGGAAATGTTGGCATGGAGTAGCCCTAGCTGCAGGGAGACTTCACAGGCTGCAGCTGAAACATAGGAAGGAGCCACTGAGTAGCTCTTGTTGGTATATATCTTAGGGAACTAATCTGGTACACTGTGGATAGTGGAGGGGGAGGCATGGCAATTTCTAATTCCTATATACCTGCTGGGGCCAGAGAAGGGACACAACTCCTGGGTCACCTTCAGAAGACATCATTTTTACTCACCAGGAAGGAAGCAGGTGTGTCATCCTGACAGTGGACTTCTGTGGTGTTTCTGCCACTCTTTAATGGTTCTGGCTTCAGAAGGGTGGGAAGTGTGTGCCAGCTATATCATTTGTCCCCTCCTTCCCCACCTACCACCTCCTCCCCACTTGTATCTCCTCACTCAGAGCAGTGTTTGCCACACAACACTGGTGTATAAGTTCAGATCATTTTCATAAATCTTTGACCTTTAAACCAAATGATTCCTCTGCCAGGGATCAAGAGGTTCTTTAAGGAAGCCTTGGAGCTTTCAGAATACAGGCTTCACCTTCTCTTGGATTTAGAAACAAGCTTCTCTTTCAGTTGGAGAAGGTAATGGCACCCCACTCCAGTACTCTTGCCTGGAAAATCCCATGGATAGAGGAGCCTGGTGGGCTATAGTCCATGGGGTCGCTAAGAGTTGGACACGACTGAGCAACGACTTCCCTTTCACTTTTCACTTTCATGCATTGGAGAAGGAAATGGCAACCCACTCCAGTGTTCTTGCCTGGAGAATCCCAGGGACGGGGCAGCCTGGTGGGCTTCTGTCTATGGGGTCGCACAGAGTTGGACACGAATGAAGCAACTTAGCAGTTAGCAGTTCTCTTTCAGTAAGTGGCATCTCTTATATCACCTCATTTGACCTCTATAAATGCAAGAAGTAAATTGGGAATATGTTATTTCTATTTTATAGATGAAATGAAGAGGAGATAAATGCCAGCATAAGACAGCATTGTGAAAGATGATCCCAAGATGAAAATTTTCCACCTCAGGATGGTACTGATGTTCAAGACAGCCCTGAGTGAACGGTAGCAGGGGCTTCTATTTTTTTCTACTCTGATCCATAGAATTTCTTCCAGACTCCTCAGTTCATCCTAACATTTACAGGCTAAACTCAGGTCAGGTGAATTCTACCTCTGCTTTAGGAATTACTTCATTTCCCATTCAGCAGTAGATCCTTTCTTTATTCTTACAGAGATTTCTAGCATGGCAAGCTTATATGCCAACTAGCATTCTCTACTGAGGTACTTTTCTCACTTTAGGACAAATGTCATTTCTGCAGTTTCTTTACTTGGGAACAAGTCTCTCATTCCCTCCCAAGTCACCAGTGACTTTAAGTGTCAGAATTTATCTCAGCATTACCAAGTGGCCCCTTTGCTTACTCATCAGCATAGCATCTGGGTTCCATTTAAAGTATCAAGGCCAGTTGTTTATTAAATTATCTTTAGAAGTTTCCCGAGAGTCCCAAAGGACTTCCGAAATTTAGCTGCTTCTTCCTCACCATTCAAGTGAAAGTGGTTAAATGATAGAACTTTTCTCCTATGTTTGACATTGTCACATCAGATGCCCCAAAACTACTTTAATACATGCTGAATTAGCTGCTAACCAGTTTCTTTCACTTTGCGTTTTGAAATCCTTAAACCTATGGGCGGAGAAGCCAGTAGGCTGCAGTCCATGGGGTCACTGAGTCGGACACGACTGGGCGACTTCACTTTCACTTTTCACTTTCATGCATTGGAGAAGGAAATGGCAGCCCACTCCAGTGTTCTTGCCTGGAGAATCCCAGGAATGGGGGAGCCTGGTGGGCTGCCATCTGTGGGGTCGCACGGAGTTGGACATGACTGAAGCGACTTAGCAGCAGCAGCAGCAAGCCCTGGGAAAGCAAGCAGCCACAGCCTGAGGATGAAGGTGTTTGTCTTGGACGCTCAGCTGTTGTAATGGTCTTTACAACGTGTCTTTAGACTCTACCCCATTCTCTTTTGGCAGTTTTCAATGTGACGGGGTTGGGGGTAGTGGTGAAGGGGGAAGGTCAAATGGGAAATCCCTTCATATGAACACAGGGCTGGCCTGCACTGCTCTCTTTACACAGCGTCTAAGCTGCCACAGACGGGTTCCCACACTGGAGCTCTCCTGTTAAACTCTATGCATCACCATAGAGGGAGAAAAACATGCCTTCTGGGGTCTAACGATTAATTCCCTACATCATGTCTACTGTATCCCAGGATGCTAACTTCAGCACACCTGCCTCTACCGCTGGTAAGGGAGTGAGAGCACTTGTCAGTTACTGGTCACTGACAACATTTATAGTATTCTTCAACTGAATGTCAGTGCGTAGCCAGTGTGAGTGTTCTCCAGGAGGGGGTGAGTTCTGTCACCCTGGGAGCCCCAGTTTTATGGGTAGTTGGTTGGGGAAGTAGTTCAAAACCCTTTATAAATGAAGTGGATGTGTTTGGAAAGGTTCTAGGTATCCCGTGATACTCTGTTAAATTTTGTTTCTAATTACATCATCAAGAGGTAATTATTGCACTCTGAGGCCAGAAATTCTGAAATCATAACCATCCAGGAAATTTAGGCCATAAAAAAGGTATGCATTGGCCTGGGTAACTGAGAAGGCTGAGGGAACGTGTGGGATGGCAAGGGACAGGGAACTTAGAAACGCAGTTCTGTTGAGTTCAGTTAGTGCCTAAGTTCATTTACAGTTGTCTGTGCTATGGAGTCTGAATGAGGCTGAGTTAGGGACACACTTCTCAATTTTAGAGAATCCAAAATTACCTAATTCATTCAGGAAGGTATCTAGAATAACTATCTTATTTTTCTTCTTTAAATCAGTCCACTTCGGGGCAGGTTCTCAGAAAGTAGAGCTGATATTCAGTTTAAAGTGAGAAAGGAAATGTAAACTTCCTTTGTGTAGCATTTCAAGAAAATGTAGATTTCTTTTTTTTTGGCTACTAAGTAGCCAAAGATAAATGCAACGCAATGAGAACAAGTGTGCCTGGATTCTCTTCAGCAGAGCTCTCTGACTTGGTCTCCGAATACCATCGCTCTCTCCCTTTGCATTTCTGCCACGAGGGAACTAGAGTGAAGAGCTCCTTGCCTTCACTCCTGAGAGGTATGTGAGTGGAGTGGTTAAGAATGGACTCTAGATCAGAATCCCTTGTTTGCTTCCTAGTTCCTCCAAGGCAGCCTTGTGTGTTACTTAGGGTAGCAGCAGTTGCTATAACAAATAAATCCCATGCTGTCAGTGCTTTGACACAATAGAAGCTTATTTCTCATCCATGTAACCATCTAGCGCTGGTGTTCCTGGTGAGCAATCTTCCATGCTGTGATTCAGAGATGAGGCTCTTTCATCTTGTGGTTCTTGCATCTCTTAAAACCTCAGTATCTTCTGTATCCAACCAGCCAATAAGTAGGAAATGTGGAGAAGGCACAGCCAGTGATTGACAGAGCTGAAAGAGACACACATCCCTTCCACAGCTTCTTACTGGTAAGAACTCGTCACATGAGCCACCAAGATGCAGGGGAGGCTGAGAAACAGTCCGTGGCTGTGCAGGTTGATTCTTTCGAAGGGGGAGCATAAATGTTGGTGAAAGGTAGCTATTCTTGTCACACTTAGGCCAGACAGTTCAACACTCTGGACCTCAGTTCAGTTCCCTCATCTATAATGCAGAGACAATGGCAGTACCTACTTTATGGAGTTGATGTATGACTTAAATTAGATAACATATATAAAATGGCACACAGGAAGTACTTCATAAAAGTTGGTAATTATTTCAACAGTTGTTATTGCTGTTAATTTTTCCTTGAGTCACTTTATTACCTCTCAAAGACTCTCATAATTAATATCTCACATTTCTGTAATTAAAATAGCTAGCCAAACAGGATATGATAAGACTCGTGGCTATTTCATGAACAAAGAGAATCTATTTGATGGAGTATAAAACTAAGCAGTGTGACAGTTAGACAGTCCTTGAAGGATATGAAGCCTGCCTGTAAAAATCATTGCCCGTTCCCCTCCTGCTGTATGTTCTACACACAGAAGGGAAAAAAAGTTAGAATTTCTCAGAGGGGATGACAGAATGGTTCATCATTTCATTGAGTACATGTTATTTTTCAGTATTTATTTCCACACTATTTTCATTAGAAATTATAGGAAGCCTTTTCTTTGAATTTATACTACTTAAATATAAATATATATAATTTTAAATATGTGTACTTAAAAGACTCAAAAAGGGCATTTTCAACCTCTGGCATGATCCGTTTCTATTTTGACAAATCTTCATGAAGAGCCACCAATTTAGTAAAGTCAATTTTCCCAGCTACTAAATTCCTCTTTCAGAGTGCAGAAAAAGTCTGTGGTCACCAGCAAGAATCCTGGGAAAGTAAAAAGAAATGAATGAAGATAATCGAGACACAGATTTATACACAGAGTGGGGAAGGTGTGCTGTTGATTAGACTGTTATACTTCCTGAAAGGCTACTTACTTTTATTCAGTGTCATAAACCAAGCCAGGTCAAATCACAGCACACTTGACCCAACCTGGCCTGGCCGTGGTTGGAAAGTTGAAAGCCAGAGACGTATAGCAGAGTTTTTAATCAAATGGACTCTGTTAACAGAATACTTGGGTTGGAATCTTGGCTTCACTCTTAACTATATCTGCACAACTTTGGGCACATTACTTAACCTTTCTAAATCTTGGTTTTCTTGTCTCTAATTTAGGATAAAAATAATGCCTACCTTATGTGTTTGAGATAATTTCTGTGATATCCTCGGTACAGTACTTGCTGCATAATAACCACAAGTACCTATGTGCTCTGTCTTAAGAGCTTTCTTTGCAATTTACTCACTTAATTCTCATAATAAACCTATGGGAAAGATACTACAAGCAGTCTCATTTTACAAATGAGGAAACAGGGACAGAAAGAGATAGAAGAATTGAATAGTCTCCCCAAAGATCACACAGCTGCTTAAACTGTAAAGTCACACTTCAAACTCATGCCTAGAGTCCAAAGTCCATGTTCCTTTCCTCGTATTATGCTGCCTCTTCATTGGTGGTGGTGGTGGTGAAGTCGCTCAGTCGTGTCCGACTCGTTGCGACCCCGTGGACTGTAACCTACTAGGCTTCTCCGTCCATGGGATTCTCCAGGCAAGAATACTGGAGTGGATTGCCATTTCCTTCTCCAGAGGATCTTCCCAACCCAGGGATCAAACCCGGGTCTCCCGCATTGGAGGCAGACGCTTTAACCTCTGAGCCACCAGGGAAGCCTCCTCATTAGAGCTCAGAAATGTCATTCAGTTATAATATTTTTATTAAAATGTAGAGGTTAAGAATTCAATTCAGGAATGTTTGATAACATAGATTTTAAATTGAGAATATTAGGGGATAAGAGCCTGGAAAGCTTTTGCTCATCAATACTTACTGAGTTAGTAAATGAGNCTCATTAGAGCTCAGAAATGTCATTCAGTTATAATATTTTTATTAAAATGTAGAGGTTAAGAATTCAATTCAGGAATGTTTGATAACATAGATTTTAAATTGAGAATATTAGGGGATAAGAGCCTGGAAAGCTTTTGCTCATCAATACTTACTGAGTTAGTAAATGAGCAAATAAATGAATGAGTAAATTAATGTGTGGATGAAACAAGTGTTGTGTGATCTGAAGCTGGGTGTGCGTCTCAGAACCTAACTCTGGAAATTAGCATCAGCTGGAAGACATGGACCTTGTATCACCATGACATCACAGTAAGCAACAATGACAGTTCTGATGCACTGGTTGTATTTGAGTCAGGGAACCTCCCTGCTGAGTCTCAGACTTCAAATGGAAGAAGGCTGCCACCTTCGAGAAGCACTCAGTGTGATGATCCTGTGTCAGGAATGTGTGTGCAAAGATGGTTTCCCTGAATGCAGTGCTGGCCCATGTAAAATACATTTTTGTCTGACTTTCTAAAGCCACATTTGGTGTTCCAACAGCAGTGTGTAGCAGGCCCAAGTGTCCTCTGCATTATACTAATTGTTTAAGCATGGCAGGTTATTACTTCAGGCAGAGGGATCATGTAGATAAGGGTGGGGAAAGTAGGGCACAAACATAATTGTCTAGTTTTTGAGAAGCAATTACAACTAGATGAGAAGCTATAAAAATATTACACATAGGATGACTTCTCAGTAGGACTAAAAAGGCGGCTGGAGCATGTGCAGCCAAGAGCAGGAGTGGTTCAAAGCTGACAAGTCTACAGCGATGATTTAAAAATAGCAATGGTAATTCTGCAGCAAAACAGAACAATGAAATCAAGAGTCATGGTGCTCAAAAAAGACATTGCCCCAACACAATGCTCTTTCACTGGGTAAGCTATTTTCATAGCAAACCCAAATTTCCAAATGTCAACCTGATAAATAGGGAAGATCTGAAAGGATAAAGTCAAGGTGTTTTGTTTCAGTACTTAAAAAAAGACACTTACTCTGTTTCTAACAATCTCTTAGAGCTTTAAGGCAAGAGGGTGTTACACTTTGGAAAGAGATGCAGTTATATCTGTCTAGATGCTATTTTAATATATACAGACATTAAGTAGGTTTGGATCATATTATGAGGTTCAGCTTTTCTCTGTAATAGAATGATTATTGGTTAGAATTCAATAACCATGAGGAACTATAAAAGTTTAAAATATACCGTCTTGCTCTAATTTCCATTTTCTTCTGAATGAAAGTGTTATCTTTGTATAGAAAGATTAGGTGAGGTCTACCAGCATTTGGTATGATAGACTATTTACCAACCTGGCAGGGTGGCTCTGAGTCCTAGTTTTCAGAGCCCTCTCCCCTTACTGACCGGTAGAACTCGGGCCATATTCAGCATCTCTAAGTTTCCCTTTTCTCATTTCTGAAATGAAAGTAAAAATAGTCTCTACTACATAGGATAATTTTGAGGCCTAAGTTAATGAGTGCAAAGCATTTAGTGTGAGCTAAATAAATAGTAGTGGCCATTATGATTATTTTACTGCTGCTGCCTGTCATCTTGGGCAAGCTGTGTGATACTTGGCAAGTCTCCTAATCTCTGACTCTTGAATCTTTCCAGGGATTAAGCTAGGTAGCTTTGAGGTCCCGTGAAGTTATATATGTGTCACTTAAAGCAGAGGTCTAAACAAGGTTTTCCGAGAACAGTGTGCCTCTTAAGAATCAGGCATTTTCATTCGAATTGCTCCTCCTGCTAGGAGGAGGTCCTCTTCAAACAAAGTCCATGTATAATATTAGGAATGAGCTCATAACTGATTTCAAGAATCAGACAACCTGACACAGCTGGCAAAGGCATCTTGACTTTATAATACCAGTTCTGTCTTGGAGATATGTTCTTATTTACTAATCATTTAAAACTAAAAGAAAGATGTTTCAGGTACTCTCTTGTTCTGCCTTAAATCCCCAGCTGAAAACACATCTAGAATTAACTAGGACCCAGAGAGGAGCAGAGTGCAGTCCTGTCTCTGTCTCCTCACATTGTTATTTGCTCTGTGATGGGAGAGAGAAAGCCATCCATAAAGTTCCAAGTGAATTAGAAAGTGGCGCAGCTGCAAGAGTCCCGGTCCGATTTCAGACTATATTTTGACATTGATTATGCCTGCCTTTGCTATTGAGTGTCATTCCAGTCAATGGGATGACAACAGGGAGTTAAAGGGAGCACAGAAAGAAAATAGCACAGAGAAACACAAAGAAAGTAGTAAACTGCTTGAGAAAAGCTAAGCTAGTTTGATGCATTTGGGTTGAAGGGCCGGGGTAGAACCCCTATCAAGTAGAGTAACAGGAGTGCCAGACCGTTCTCCCCACCCAGTCCTGCAGTTGTCACAGAACACCTTACATCTGTTTCCTATTTTCCGTCTTCTCACCCTCATTTATGTTGAAATAAGGTTAATTATATTTGGAGATTGTTTTAAGGATCTTGAAAAAATTTTATGAAGTTATGGAAGACAGAATTAAGCATTTATTCATGATAAAAATCATGTTTGATTTTTATGCTAAATATTTTACAATACATTGTAATGTATTTTACTTCTCTGAGCCCTTAAAATATGATAGTGTTATCTCTTTTGGTTGATTGCATTAGGCTGTATTAACAGAAACCTCAACTCAAAAATGTCTTTAACAACAAGAAAATGCATTCTTTTGGGTCAGACCTAGGGACAGATTTCAGGGTTGGTTGATCCAATAGCTCAACATTGTCATCAAGACCTGCAATTATTTCTATCAAATGCTGTCATTGGTGTTACCTATATCCTCAAGCTGCTAAGAAGAAGACTACAGTAGTTCTAGGCAAAACTCAAATATTTTCAGAGGAAAGTGGAAGGTCATTTCTCCCCCGTGACTCTCTGTCTTAGGAGTGTGAAATTTTTTTCCCCACAAGCCCTCCTGCAGACTTCCCTTTGTACCTCATAGGGTAGAATTACATTGCATGCACTTCTTGAACTGATCATTGACAAGAGGAATAGGATTACTTTTACACCAGTCAGGTCTGTTTCTGGAACTGGGATCAGGGTGCATTGAGTCACATGGCTGTGTAGATGGAGAACATCAGGACAGAATGAGGTATATGTTTAAAACTAAGGGGAGAACAGACACTGTGTCGGTAACTCATAGTGTCCACCATACCATATAGATAGATAGAAAAAAAATATATAGTTGCAGATACAGAAACACATAGGTTAAGGGATTGCCTAAGAGGCGGCAGAGCCATGGTGGATAAAAGCTGTGTTATGAAGGGTGTGTAGAATATTCACAGAACAGAGAATGTTCTGGCTAGAAGAGACTGTGAAAGTGAAAGTGAATTCGCTCAGTTGTGTCTGACTCTTTGCGACCCCATGGACTGTAGCCTACCAAGCTCCTCAGTCCATGGGATTTTCCAGGCAGGATACTGGGGTGGTTTGCCATTTCCTTCTCCAGATCTCCCGCGTTGTAGGCAGACGCTTTACTGTCTGAGCTACCAGGCAAGCCCAGACTATAAAGGTCATCAAATCCTTGCTCTCTCCTAGTACTTTGAGAGCATGGGCCTTGGTGTCACTATCTTAGCCAAAAGTACTTCCTAATGCATACCTCTGAATGGAATTATTTCCAAAATCTGTTGATCTTTCCTTTGAAGGGCAAGATCCTGTGTGAGTCCCACAAAAATTCTGCATTGTAGAAGAGTGGGCCAGGAGAGCTCCCAGTCACTGCAGTCCCTCCTGTTCCTGAGGACAAAAAATGTGGGAGGGCAGGGGAAGAAAGGAGCTTGTTTCTAGCTCAGGGTCTCCCATGAGAACTGGAGTTGGGAATGAACAGCCCCTCCTTACACTGAGCAGCCTTTGCATCCACCCATGTCCACCTCCAGAGGCCTCGGTGGCCTTTGTCTATCTTCTAATTCCTATAGTCTTTTCTTTTACTACCGCACGTTCTGCTTCTTTTTCTTCTTATTAAGTCCAGGCATTTATTTCTATCTGATTTTACCTTGATAAACCTAGAGTAGGAGCTGAGAATTGTTTTCAGGTTTCACAATAGCAGGGGGTCAAAAACAGTGGCATTGCCCGTACTAGCCTCAGGGTGAAACATCTTCACATCTTCAAGACAAGCAAACCTCCCTCCTGCAAAAATTGACTGACCGCGCGGAGCATAATCTTAGTGTGTTAATATGCTAGCTGAGTCTTTGTCTCTTTGCTGAACCTTATCAAATATTCCTAAGATTGTCTACCTTTTCGCATAATTGTAGAACATCTTAATGCTAAAAGAGCCACTTTCCCCCACCTTATCAAAGACATTTTTATCTAAACTTGGCAGGGGCAGGGGTGAGCGTGCTCCTTATCACTGGGCCTGCCGAACACTGTCAAGGCTGATGACCACATCGTCCCTGGTTGGGCCACCAATCAGCTATCCCTTTGTCCTTGGATCTCTTGTTTCCGTGATTCAAAGTCTGGGTGAGGGTGTCTGTTTGGCGGATCCTGGGTCAGATGTCCTTGCTCTGGGTGTGCTTGTGTGGTGGAATGAAGGGATGAGGAGGGTGAGGAAGGAGGGCATTCCTTCTTAAGTTTTTTTATTGGGGATATACCCTGTCTCCCACCAAGGCTACTTCAGTGCACACTTTAGATGTTGGGGGTTCAAATGTCAAGCAGCCAACAAAGACCAGAGTCTATGATATAGGGGTATGTGGGTTTCTAGAGAAGCTCAGACCCAATCAGAACAGAATGATCAAATTAAAGAAAACCTACTAGTTAGAGCAAATAGAATAATCAAACTGTTATCAGTCCTCCTGAATTGGTCCCCAACAAGGGTCCTTCTGCCTGGTGTAACTCGCATCAAAAGAATAAGAAAAGTTTGGTTCTGAAGCAAAGCAAAGCTTTATCTTTGATCAAGGAGGAGAGGTGCAAGCTCTAGGACACATGCTTCCCACCTGCCTCAGGCTTTGGGTGGAGCTGCCTTACAGGGATCTGTTAGCAGGAAGGGTTGGTGTTCCTGTGGGACAGAAGTGACTGTGCTGCCCAGGCTCCAGATACCAGCACAGCGTCGGCCCGTGCACATGGCCCACCGCCATCTTGAGTTGAGGAGCTTTCAGCACAGGGTCCATGGAGCTGAGGTACTGGGTGTTTTGCGAGGATCTCTGGTCTAAAGGGCTGAGGGCAAGGCCTCTGCACTCAGCCTCCTATGAGCAAGTAAAACAAACTAAGCACAAAGGGAAGAAAAGTTTGCTGCTGCTGCTGCTGCTGCTGTCACTTCAGTCGTGTCCAACTCTGTGCAACCCCATAGATGGCAGCCCACGAGGCTCCCCCGTCCCTGGGATTCTCCAGGCAAGAACACTGGAGTGGGTTGCCATTTCCTTCTCCAATGCAGGAAAGTGAAAAGTGAAAGTGAAGTTACTCAGTCATGTCCGACTTTTAGCGACCCCATGGACTATAGCCCACCAGGCTCCTCTGTCCATGGGATTTTCCAGGCAAGAGTACTGGAGTGGGGTGCCATTGCCTTCTCCAGCAGCCTCCATGAAAGCTTATCTTATTACTCAGATTCTATTTTTATTCCCTGGGAATTGTGGGCTTTGCTGGTGACAAAATGTTGTTTAAAACAACAATGGCAGTGGTTCCCAAACTTTGGGGTGTTGCACAATTGAAGGGCACTTAGTGAAAATACCCCACTTCTAAACCTCACCACAGACCTGTTGAATGAGACTCTCCTGGGGACCAGGAATCAGTGATATTCATAAACTCCCTGGATAATTATGATGTATTTGGTCTGAGAGCTCCTCTAAGAAATACTGCTATGTGTGGCCTGAGAGAAGTAATCAGCAAAACAACAAAAATAGCTAAGTATGTAGAGCTTTTTATGTTAAGCACTGACCTGATTATCTCACTTCAACCTCACAGTAACTCTACTGGGAGTGTGTGTGTGTGTGTGTGTTAGTTACTCAGTCCTGTCTGACTCTTTGTGATCCCATGGACTCACCAGGGAAGCCCAACTCTAGCAGATTATTGTAATAACTGTTTCACAGGTAAGCAGACAGATGTTTAGTAACTTGCTTAAGGTCATAAAACTGCTAAGAGGTTTGCAGCCATGGGTAATACTGAGATTTGTGTAACCCAAGAATTAGTCCCATGGAAAATACAGAAAGAAAAAGATAATTATCACATCCAAAGAGAGCAAGAAGCTTAAGGATGGAAACACGAATATAAGCAGAATGGCTGATATGGTCTACCTTTTTCCTTTTAATGTTCTAAAATTTGGTTCAGTTATCTAGAAACCAGAAAAGAGAGAGGGGGGAGAATAAATTTTGTATGAAGTTGGCTAAAATTATATTGTCTTGATTTTCTTATGTTTATGAAGATAAACAACAATGGAGATAAAATTAGCTAAGATTCTAGAATCCATCCCAGGTTCAACTAAGAGCAATCCTCAGACAGCCAAATTTATTCTCCTCGCTTTTAACTGAACACAAGTCAAATGTAAAATGACAACCAAGGAGAATTTTGGTTCCCCAAACTACCTCCTAGGGTGCGTTCTCAGATCACATTGAACCCAATATCCTGTAAGTTCTTTCTTTGTGTCCAAAATCCTGCCTTGGTGAGACCTGCCATTTGGAAAGATGGCCCCATGTCCCCACAACCTCAAGTCGTATAACAAATGTGTGTGCACTATGCTGAATTTGTTAAGGAATGAAGATACCTTAAAACACAGAGGCTTAATTTTAGTATATCAGAGAATTAACCAGAAAATCTCATTTGTTGAAAATACAGTACTTTTCCCACCCTTCCTAAATATGGTAATTTCTGCATTTGTGTGGGAGGGAGGTGCTGTGGAGGGGTGGGAGTGTTGGGGTCAGGAGGAGACTTAGTAGGGATAGGGAGAGTTTGGCATGCACTTTTTTTTTTTTTAAAGGAGTAACCAAGTGTTCCGGAGAAGGCAGTGGCACCCCACTCCAGTACTCTTGCCTGGAAAACCCCATGGATGGAGGAGCCTGGTAGGCTGCAGTCCACGGGATCGCTAAGAGTCAGACACGACTGAGTGAGTCTGCTTTCACTTTTTACTTTCTTGCATTGGAGAAGGAAATGGCAACCCACTCCAGTGTTCTTGCCTGGAGAATCCCAGAGATGGGGGAGCCTGGTGGGCTGCCGTCTATGGGGTCGCACAGAGTCGGACACGACTAAAGTGACTTAGCAGCAACCAAGTGTTCTGTATTTAACAAAAGATATGTTACCTTAATGAGTTTGGATTCAACATAACAAAAAATAGGAGAATTTCAGAAAAAGAAGAGTGGCTTCCTGCCAATCTGAATGGTGGGCCCCACTGGGAGGCAGAGAGATGCACAAAAGACTTTTTGTACTCATGATCCTTTGATCCTTTATTTTTATAGTAGATAAGACAGTAATTTTCTACTGACCCACAGAAAGATTCCTAAGAGAAGCCCAGAAACTACCCTGGATTACAGTGAATTTAGAAAGCTGGCAGAAAGCATGTATAAAGGTAATTCTTTCACCTTATATATCACTTTCTTTTAAAGAAAACACTGAAAAAAAACCACATATTTTCTTTTTTATTCTATAGCCTTATGAAATGTGAAAAAGAAACATTGTGAATATTGTTTAATAGATGGAGAAACAGACAAATCTACCTGGCCAAGTCAGCTAGGATACTAGAGAAGTGTCAGGGGAAGGATATAAAGGTCCTTTGCTATCCCCACCCAATCTTCTGTGTTAACTAACTCTGTCTTTTATTAATTAACCATCATTAGCAATGTACCCTTGAGCTCTTTTTCTGCTTTAGGTTCCCACCCCATTCCCATTTCCATTGTAAATGGCATACTGGTCAAGAAAAAATGATTTTGAAAATGCCATCTCTTGTAAGAAGAGCTGTAATTTCACTGTAGAAGTGAACCTCCTGCTTGAAAGGAAGAAAAATAAGAAAGATGGGTGACTATGGAATTTTCATGTAAGTTTTTCACATGGCAGATACTGTATGCATGTCCTCTCTTTGCAAAGCGAGTGACCCTTTACGTGTGTCTCAAAACATCTAGTGGATTTTACCATCTACTTCAATGGGAGTTTTTGAGACATAGAAGAGAAAGAGACTTACTGACCTTTAAAAAGCAACTGATCCATTTGGAGTCTCTACTGTCGACTATGCAGTTGCTTCAATATTTCAGTGGAAGTTTTTAACAAAAAGAAGGTTTGGGAGCCACATGTTTTATTTCACTCTGACCATTGGGAATTACCATATCTGACCATCTGGGAGGTGTTATAAATGTTCTTTAGTGTCGGTTTCCTACCTGGCAATCAAATAATAGAGCTTGTGCTGAGAAGGACAGAGAATGGTAACAGTGAAAGAACTAGTTGATGTGGAATGAAAGAGCTAGTGAAAAGATTAGTTTTTCTAAGGAGTTAAAATAGACAAGTGAAGCTGAGAGACTTACTGACCTTTAAAAAGCAACTGATCCATTTGGAGTCTCTACTGTCGACTATGCAGTTGCTTCAATATTTCAGTGGAAGTTTTTAACAAAAAGAAGGTTTGGGAGCCGCATGTTTTATTTCACTTTGACCATTGGGAATTACCATATCTGACCATCTGGGAGGTGTTATAAATGTTCTTTAGTGTCGGTTTCCTACCTGGCAATCAAATAATAGAGCTTGTGCTGAGAAGGACAGAGAATGGTAACAGTGAAAGAACTAGTTGATGTGGAATGAAAGAGCTAGTGAAAAGATTAGTTTTTCTAAGGAGTTAAAATAGACAAGTGAAGCTGTGGGCTCACAGTCTTTCCCAAAATACAAATGGCTGGATATCATTTGAGAAGTGACAGATTCAGTGCAATATTGAGTTAAAGGTTATTTGTGTACTCTTGTCTGGATAAAAGTTGCTCTATTTCCATACTGGAAAATTCTGAAAACAAAAACATTTTTCCTGAAAGTTAGTTTTAGTGTTCTGGTTTCAGTGGAACAACACAGCTTTTCTATAGTAGTCTAAGAAATACACAGTGGGTAACGAGAAGAGGCTGTGCGTGGAGGGGGCTTCCACCTCCCTTCCAACCAGCAGAAGAGTCACCTGATGATTCCAGAGGAGGTATCTGTAGCTTTTGAATAATTGCAAAGATTAAGTCAGGGAAAACCAGAGAAAATAACTAAAACCTTGGTGGTGAAACATTGTAATCATCCAGGGGGGAGACGATCAGAGCCTGACCCGAAGAATGGAGTTGAAGAAACTAATATCGTAGAAAGATTACATGAACAGACAATTGGCAATATCAGAAAGAGACAAAATTGCTGAGTGAAGGTGAGTGGAAGAAGTAACAATAATTTTGGAATTTTATTTTATTTTTGGCCATACCCTGCAGGATACTGGATTTTAGTTCCTGATCAGGGATTGAACCCACGCCCCCTGCAGTGTAAGCATGGAGCCTTAGCCACTGGACCACCAGAAAAGTCTCTTGGGATTTTAATTGTTTTACTTGAGAATGTATAATTGACAGCATTGTCATATGTGGTGGGTAAACAAAGGTGAATTTGGTTTTTGTCACCAATTATGATTCACTTAGAGCCAATCTTGAAAACAAAATAGTACATACACATGAACTATCAAGAACAAAGGAATCAGACAGATCTAGGTGTCATTTAACATTCTCTCTAAACTTACTTGTGGTTCTTGCAGAGTGGTTTATTTATGGGATGCCTGGAATGGAATACAAAGCCATACTGAGCTACAGATAGAGTTAAATAGTATAGCATTTTTCAAAAATATTTCCCAAATGATTTACCAAAGCCACAAAAAATGTGATGAAAGAGGAATAAGCAAAGTAAGTTAGTAAAAAACTACATTTTGATCAATCAANCAGAGTGGCAGTGTAACATGTGTGATATCATAAGTGAAATGAATCGCCAGTCCAGGTTTGATGCAGGATGCAGGATGCTTTGGACTGATGCACGGGGATAATCCAGAGAGATGGTGTGGGGCGGGAGGGGGGAGGTGGGGGTCGGGATTGGGAGTTCATGTACACTCGTGGCTAATTCATGTCGATGTGTAGCAATACGAATACAGTATTGTAAAGCAAAACAAACTAAAAAAAATAAAAATTAATTAAACAACAACAACAACAAGAAAAAAAAGCAATAGCTGGTTCTGTAGTCAAATGCTTTTTAATAATTGAAACACGGGGACCTATTATTTTGATTCAAGAATTTGTTTTATTGAAAGCTAGGTAGTAGCTTGCTGAATAATTATGTTTTTTAAATAAATTAGTGAGGAATTAGGTGATAGAGGTGAAGCAAAAACCTGCTGGGGATAAACAGAATGCTGACTTCCACAGGGAAAAGTTACTTGACAGCATCGTAAGATAAGAGTTGCAAATCTCACTCTCCAACTGTCTGACTTGGCTTTTTGAAAAGGTACTCAGCTTCTGTACAGTGGAACACCTGAAGACTCACTGTTTACCTGGTAGTGATTTTATGGCCATGTAAAACCATACCAAAATCACTCACTGTTGCTTTCATCCAGAACACTCTAGATAGGCCATTTCTGAAACAGGTCTGACTTCTTAAACCCACCAGTCACATTTGCATGGAAGTTTACCCCTCATGACCAGCATAGAATCTCCCACTTCTAATACCCTTTGAATATCTCTATCAACTAGAAAGATAGGCATTTTTTCATTTTACTCTTCTCTAATATTCCATCATTTCCTTACATGTGCATCTATTTCAGAGAGGTCAATCAAAAACTATAAAGACACGAAAAGGCAAAATGAGGTAGTTTAAATGGCACTAAGTGTATACAATTGTGATGAAGGAAGGAAAATTTGGAAACAGCTAATATTAAGGAAAAATAGTCATCTCTGAATTTTCAATTTAACATTTAAACTTAAGGAAATATTCTAATCAAGATTATATATTTGACTCAAAATTTTATTTTCACGTACTCTTAATTATGCTACTTCAAATCATTAAATGTCATGAACATTTTTGGATGCCCATAATATATGTGATACAGTGGGAATTTCTGTGGAAATACAAAGAGGAGGAGTAGTTGCAGTCCTTGACCTCAAGGAGCTTACAGGTTAACCAGTGTATCCCCTTATTTGAGGGTGGAATACCTTTTGCTGACAAATAAACCAACCCTTAAGTTGCTTTCTACAGGGATCTTTGGAGCATCTTTCTAACCCTTTACCTTCTGCTCCCTGTTTTATACTCTGTGTGGGGAAATTAACAAGATGGCATCAGTCAGGCTCGCTCATGCCATGCTCTCACACACTCTTGCCTCGTGTTCTGTGAACAGTGACTGTAACAGCTACGATCACTTGAAGCTCTGCACTCGTGTGTCACGGGGTACTCGCGTGGTCAGGAGCTGCACACGTGTGTCACGGGGTACTTGAGTGGTCAGGAGCTGCACACGTGTATCACGGGGTACTCGCGTGGTCAGGAGCTGCACACGTGTGTCACGGGGTACTCGCGTGGTCAGGAGCTGCCTTTTGTGGTGCGTCTGCATGCACACGGAAGCCCTGGCTGCTGCTGCACTGGGGCTGCTTGTGAGCAACATTGCGACGATGTTATATATGAGGTTAGTGTCACAGCTATGTTACTGCCACATTATGATAATGTTGTGGCTGCTGCTATGGCTGTTTCAGTCAGCCAGGAGAGAGCTGGTGTAATGACTGCCATGCCAGCTAGGAGAGAATAAATGTGTCTGCAGTTCCTCGAGTCTCCTTCAAGCCTCTTTAGCTCACACCTTGCCTACACTGGGTTTAGAGAATAGTGTGGACAGTGTGAACAGTAAGACAACTGGCATACGAACAGGACCAGCAGTACACTCTGAAAACACAAAATATCCACACACCTTTTCAACATACATTGAGTACCCAGCATGTGTGAGGCACTGGGCTCTGCCCTGGCTTTAGGGTGTAAGATATCACTACCTTCCAGGAACACTCAATCTGTTTCCCAAAAATCAACTTGAGGAGGGGCATTTGGTGGTTTAGCATGAGTTGGATCCCTGTACACAGAGGATATCCCATATTCCTCAGCACTGGGGGATAGCTAACTAGGGTATGCAATTCTTGAAGGGAAGACAGGTATGTGCTTACAGCTTTATAGGCATAATTTTATGAAAGGCAGATATAAACTAGTTAAAGACAGAGGGTTAGATCATGGCATCTGGTCCGATCACTTCATGGGAAATAGATGGGGAAACAGTGGTAACAGTGTCAGATTTTATTTTTTTTGGCTTCAAAATCACTGCAGATGGTGACTGCAGCCATGAAATTAAAAGACGCTTACTCCTTGGAAGAACAGTTATGACCAACCTAGATAGCATATTCAAAAGCAGAGACATTACTTTGCCAACAAAGGTCCATCTAGTCAAGGCTATGGTTTTTCCAGTGGTCATGTATGGATGTGAGAGTTGGACTGTGAAGAAAGCTGAGCACCGAAGAATTGATGCTTTTGAACTGTGGTGTTGGAGAAGATTCTTGAAAGTCCCTTGGACTGCAAGGAGATCCAACCAGCCCATTCTAAAGGAGATCAGTCCTGGGTGTTCCTTGGAAGGACTGATGCTAAAGCTGAAACTCCAATGCTTTGGCCACCTCATGCGAAGAGTTGACTCATTGGGGGAATTGACTCCCAACTCCTTGATGTTGGGAGGGATTGAGGGCAGGAGAAAAAGGGGACGACAGAGGGTGAGATGGCTGGATGGCATCACCGACTCGATGGACATGACTTTGAGTGAACTCCAGGAGTTGATGATGGACAAGAAGGCCTGGTGTGCTGCAATTCATGGGGTCGCAAAGAGTCAGACACGACTAAGCAACTGAATGAACTGAAAGACAGGAATGGCTAGTTCACCCATGAGGAACTGGTAGAGGGTTTTCAGGGGAGGTGGAAGTGAATAAGAAACATGGAAGTCTTCTATAGAGCTGCTATTTTAGCCAGACATGAAAGATGAAAAACTGTTTGCCAAACAAGAACAGGGGAAAGGATATTTCAGGCAGAGGGTGGAGAGGGTACATGAAGTCAGTTAGGAAACACTCAGTGAGTCTGAAGATTAGATGTTCTATGACTGAATTGTGAAATTGTCTAGGGGTCATAGAAAGGATCTAATTGGGGTATGGGAGAAGAAAGTTATTGGGATAAGGGGCATGAACATATGTAAAGATGAGAGTATGTGAACCATGTCATATGATGGCTGTTCAAGATTTTCAACAGTAGAGTGACATGATCAAATTTATTTTTATATGAAGATACTGCAATGTTTGAGTGTAGGTGAGCAGCAGTGTGGATGGACCACACTCTGACCTTTCTTTCTGGAGGACCGTTTAGCAGACTACAATTGTCTACATATTTTAATTCTTTGGAAGGGGTGGCAGAAAACATGGTTCCCAAATTGACATGTTATAGATATATACAGATGGGTATTTCTCTGGGTACGAATTTCATACTACTTTTGGAAGGACTCTGACTTGCTTCATTAGATAGCTTCACCAACTCAATGGACTTGAATTTGAGCAAAATCTGGGAGAAATGAAGGACAGGGAAGCCCGGCGTGCTGCAGTCCATGGGGTCGCAAAGAGTCAAACACGACTTAGCAACTGAACAACAACTGACTTGCCCAGTTTGGGGGCCTGGTGTCCACTCTTGGAACAATTAGTTGTAGCCAAGAAATAGGGTTACATGGTAGGGAAGATGGCAGCTAGAATCCTAGCTCTGTGGAAAAGCAAGGGTGTTCCTAGAGAAGGGACACTGATTTGGGAATTTGAGTAGACAACTCAGTAGGTTTCCAGTAGGATGTACAGGTGAAAAATTCAACTTGGGGAACAATGTCCACGCTCTTCATGGTTTTATTTAACCTGGGTTTGGCACCAGGTGGATTCAGAACAGACACAGATTGCCTTCAAGTATTTGAATGTGAGGTGGCTTTGGTGATAATGCTTAGCTCTCCACTTGAGGTGAAAGGTAACCTCTTTTGAAAAGATAGATGGATGATTTCCAGGAATTTTTCATTCTATGGCTTAAAAAGTCATCTTTTTCCTTTTTCTTTTCCTAAAGAATGAGGGGCACCCTACCTTTCTAAAAATGTAACTAAAATCTTCAGCTTGGGATACACACTGGGAAATAAGTTTTAGAGATTCACTTTATACATTTTTTTTTTTTTTTACTGCCGGTTTTTAACATCTTCATAGATATTGAATTTACACAGATATCAGAAGCTTGATTTGAGTTGGGCTTTGCTTAAAAGTCTACAGACCTAGATTCCTAGGGCCAAAGTGAATATTTCTTAGCTGGATGTATTGTTTCTTTTATCCTCTGACCCTGATAAACATTTTCAGTAATGAGTTTCCCACACAGTTTATCTAGCTTATGAATTGTTTGATGTGGAATAATATACATTTTTTAATTGGAGGTTTATTCCCTCATTCTCTCAGAAATTTTGGTTTGCAATCATTCTACCCCTTCTTGAACACCTAGGAGATATATTTTGAAAAACAGGCTAAATAAACACAAGATATTTATCTCATTCCATTCCTAAATAACCACAGAATACATTCCAGACAAAATGAAAGGTGAAAAGACACTTGGAAAAATTTATTTAGGCTTTCAGACTTCAGTTTCTTAAAATGAAACTTCACATATACAATAAGGAGCTGTAACAATATTATACAGGTGTAACTTCACATTTTAGACAAGATTATTCTTTTCTATGTGTAGATAGCTTGGGTAGGTAACCCTTAGTGTGCACGGTTTGAAAGGAATTAAGCTATTGGTGTCTGGTGCTCTAGACTATTTTCTTGGGCTTCAAAATTACTGCAGATGGTGACTGCAGCCATGAAATTAAAAGATACTTGCTCCTTGGGAGAAAAGTATGACAAACCTAGACAGAATATTTAAAAGCATAGATATTACTTTGCTGACAAAGGTCCATAGTCAAAGCTATGGTTTTTCCATGTATGGATGTGAGAGTTGGACCATAAAGAAGGGTGAGCACCAAAGAACTGATACTTTTGAACTGTGGTATGGAATAAGACTCTTGAGAATCCCTTAGACTGCAAGGAGGAGATCAAACCAGTCAATCCTAAAGGAAATCAATCTTGAATATTCATTGGCAGGACTGATGCTGAAGGTCCAATACTTTGGCCACCTGATGCAAACAGCCGACTCATTAGAAAAGATCCTAACGCTGGGAAAGAGTGAAGGCAGGAGGAGAAGGGGATGACAGAGAGCAAGCTAGTTGGATGGCATCATTGACTTAATGGACATGAGTTTGAGCAAATTCTGGGAGAAGATGAAGGACAGGGAACCCTGGTGTGCTGCCGTCCATGGGGTAGCAAAGAGTTAGACACAACTGAGCAACTGAAAAACAATTGCTGTAGAAGATTCCTACAGTTTACAAGTGGAGTGTCACCCCTAATCATAAGAGACTCTCCACAAAAAATTTTAAGCTCTTTGCCGAGACACAAGGCCAGAAAAAGAACAAATTGAAGCAGGGACTATGGAATAACACTCAAGTCCCAGAGAAAAGAGGAGTGTCATAGAGCACATAATTAAAGCCCCTAGACAGCAAGAGTCAACACTTACAGAAAAGCCTACAGGAAGCCTGGTGACTCTACTAGTTAATCTATACTGAAATACTTCCAGGCTGTGTTTTAAACAAGGTGTGAGAGCAAGCCAGGCAGGAGTCAGTTACCCCAGTGCAAACAGCATATTCCAACTAAAACATGAGACCCAAGACAGACTATAATGGGTTTGGCAGGAACCTTACTGGTATCACAACCCACCATAAATCTTGATGGTTCATTTGATAGAAGCAGGTAGAATATTTTGTATAGTGATTCAACTGTAGGGTCTGGGCTCAGTTATTCCCCCCTAGTCTGATTGCCCTCCTTGAAATCCACCGGTTAACTCATAAGGGGTTATGAAGGATGACTGGGTGGAGGAGACTGGCTCATCCCTTTGCTGGCACTCTTGCATGTGCTGTGGGCAGAAACATCAACTTTCTGTGCCTGTCAGAGCACCTGGCACTTGTTTGGTGCTCAAGTGAACAAACATATTATTCTACTTCCCTAAATTTTTTTCTAGGTTAGAAAACAGTTGTTTCCCTGCCCCCCCCACACACCCCACCACCACCACTGTTTCTAGGCTGAGAAAGACTCATCACCTGCACCTGAGTACTTGAAGAGTGTGATGACATGAGCATAAATGCAGAGTTGATATTCTAAGAAGTTTGAAAGCTCCATATAGTGGGACATTATTTAGAAGCATGATTGGGGTTTTAAAAATGATTAGATTACAGGGAAGTCTATGGAAGGCCCTGATGGGGAGGCCTTCATGAAACTGAAGGGTAAATTCAGGAAAGTTCTGAGGGCTAAATCTGGAGATGCCTACAAACTGGCGCTTTAGAGGAAATAAAGGTCACCTTAGAGTTAGTGGGAAGGTCTGTTGCCCAGACACACAGAAAGGACATGGCTTGGAGACAAAGAGAGTTGATGCTTGCTCTTACAGTGGACACTGTTAAGTCCCAGTAAGACTGAACAAACCAGTAAAGTCAGAGCAAACAAAAGGTAAGAGTTGATGGTAAGAGTTGGCGGATGACCGGGTGAGAGAGGGCATCAAGGAAAAGGAGAACTGAAGAGAGTAAGCATCACCTTGGAAGTCAATCAAGTTACGTTAATGAAGAGACAGAGGCAGTGTGCTGTCAATAGGTGACAGGAGTTAGCAATAACTGAGTTGGTAGGATGCACATGTTAACCAATTTATGCAAGTATCTCATTTAATCCTTACAACAGCTGGAAAGAAAAGTATACTTTTATCATAACTTAAGGCTATCAAGTCCCTAATAGGTGCAACATAGGAAGAATAACCCAGAAGAAGTAGGATAAACTATGCCTTTTGGGTCATGTTTGTCAGGGATTCAAGGTTCTGCCAGGAACCAGAGAATGCTCTCAAATGGGGGGTGGTTAAGAGATATGGTCAGACTTTCTTGAAATCAGTGGAAGATAGTCTGATACCCTACAGGGAGCACCAGAAAGGAGCATTTACCACCCAGAGCATAATTGGACAAAAGGAGGGTGTGATTCCTAGAATCTGGACATTTGTGTGAAAAAGGCTCCCTGAGAGTCAGTCACTCACTCGGGCCTTTGTGTGCAGGAGGCAGCCAATTTGCAATAACCAGATAGGAAAGGTGCCTGAGGGCTAAAGACCTTATCCCTCCCATTTCTCCCTCCCTGATCTCTTGCCAATGCCCCCCAGCTTCCCATTTCTAAAGTCAACTGGAAGTCAGAGAGCAAGGGAGCCTGCTTAAAGGAATCCTCCAGAGGGTCTAGAAGAGGAAACCTAACACCCAGCCCTGTAAATGAATCTCTTCTGACAGCATAGGTCAATGGTTAGAGACTTTCTAGGGTATAAGAAAAGTGAGGGTTTTGTTGTTGCTGTTGTTATTTGTTTTTTTAAGTGCAGATACTTAGGCTTCCCATTCATTATAGAAGTTCTGAATTATTAGGTCTAGGGTAGGAACTGAGGAACTCATGGATCTGCTTCTTCAGAGGTACGAGATCCTCAGCAGTTCCTTAAAAAGGAAGAGAGGGTCCTCTCTGTGCAGACTGCCTTTAGGAGCCAATCTTCATGACAAGGTGTTTCCAAGGAATTTCCTGGGAGAGTAGCCATCCTGTAACAAGGTGATTGGTCAACCTATCCATCTACTAATGAATAAAGGCTTTGAGAGTAGTCAGTGATGGAGTCTGAATTCCTACTCTGTCACTTAAAATGTGATCTCTTCTCTAAGCCTGTTTCTTTATCTCAATAGTGAATGACAGGACCTAGTTCATAAAGTCATAATGAGAAATGAGTAATTAAATGTAAGAAAGAAAAAATGTAAATAACTTTAGCTGAGTCTTTGGCACAGAGTAAATATATAACAAATACCTGTTACCATATGAGCTGTGTTCAATCCGTGGTGCTTCGTCAGGATCCATGCTCTCCACCAGCATCGGATGCACTAAACAGAATCAAAAGCTGCAGAATGGAGCAGACTGTGTGCATTTTACTCAAGTTTCATAATGCAGATGATGACTCAGTTTTTGTACCTCAAAGATTTAGATGTAAACCTAAGAGAAATGGCAAAATAAACAAGAAGACAGAGACCTAGAGACCTAGGTAACTTTTCTTTGCCTACTTATTCAAAGGCATTTTAAAAGCACTCCCAGCAGGCTTCTAATAAGTTAGGGAATAATAAAAAGCCTTTCTAGGGGGGCGGGCAGGACAAGAAAACTGTTAAATTTGTTTTTGAAATACTTTGTCTTAAAGTTAATTGACTTGCATTAACCTAGGAATACTCGGAACTAAGGTCCTGCCAAGCTGGTGTGTGGAAAATAAGTTTCTACTATTATCAATAAACAATGAGTCCGATTCCTTGTCTTGTTTGAATTCAGTTGGCCCACACAGTGGGAGTCTTTAAATCTCTTCCAAGTTCCTCCACAATCTTCTGTTCAAGCTTAAGTCTCAGAATCTGCTAGAGCAACCCTTCAAAGCATCCTTCAGAGCCCTTCCAGCTGGGAAGCTGTGGTACACAAAAATCCTAGCTTTGGGAGACCTGCCACTCTGAAAGCAGCCTGTGTGTCCCAGCAACAAGACTAAGGGGGCACAATATGAAGGAGCCCTGTTTTAAAGGGGAGCGGGCTTTTCTCCTTGTAGACAGTAGGGGTAAGCAGCCTCGGTTGAGCGATAGACCAAGCAGGGAGGTGGGAGCCTATAGGACTCATCTGCCACCTAAAGAAGGACAGTTAAAAAAAAAAAAAAAAGTCACGTTTTTCAGAGATAAAAGGAAAAACATGGGATGTTCAGAAGTTATTCTGAGCTAACATAAGAGGAAAAGGAAAAAGGAGATTGCAAAAAGCTGAATTGTCTTTCCGCAATGATTTTAAATGGTGGTTCTCAACTAGGGGTGAAATTTGTCCCGAGGGGGCATTTGGAAATGTTTGGAGATGTTTTCGGTTCTCAACTTGGCCAAGGTGGCTCAGACAGTAAAGAACTTGCCTGCAATACAGGAAACCTGGGTTCAGTCCCTGGATTGAGAAGATCCCCTTGAGGAGGGCATGGCAGCCCACCCACTCCAGTATTCTTGCCTGGGAGATCCCATGGACAGAGGAGCCAGGTGGGCTACAGTCTGTAGGGTCACCAAGAGTAGGACATGGCTGAGTGACTAACACACAGGATTGGACACTTGATGGGTAGAGGCCGGGGATGCTGCTAAACAGCCAACAGTGCCCCGGACAGTTCCCTACCACCAGTGACAAAAAACTACCAACTTAAAAATTTCTGTAGGGCTGAGATTGAGAAAACACTGACTTAGGGTATTTTAAGTAGCTGTTTCAAGTCTTAGTGATCTTCAGAATTCCATCAAGATAACTGGGTCTCTAGATACAGTTTGATTGACATAGTTATACTTATTTAGAACCAGTTTTGTCTCGGTTTTGTACTACCCAATGTCGAATTATTTAAACCATTTTATAACTGCTGTGTTATCTTCAGGGAAACTTGATAGCTAATGTCCAAGCCCCTCTTTATGCTAGTAAAGTTTTAAAAAAGAAACAGAAGTTCACTGAGAATAACTAAACTAATATAGCATTTAAGATTCCTTAGACCCAAGTAGAGGACTGATCATCCACATGTGTGAGAGGAGGGGAGGAGCGCTTTGGCGTAATCCGCAGCACAAGTAGAAGAAAGCGCTTACTTTTTAAATTCTGTCTTACGCACCCACAAGGTCATTTAGAATAACAAAATATTTAATTAGCTTGCTTTTAATCACCAACAAGCTAGGGTTATTAAAGGTATCTGTATTGCCAGTTCTCTGCAAGGGTAAGACAGACTTCTTTTATAACAGATTTCTTTTATATTTTGTCTCCTTTCTTTCAAAATGTTCTGTCAATGGCATTTTCTTGCTCTTTGGGGAAAACTTTTTACTTTAGGGAATACTTTCTATATGAACTTAGTTGATGCTTACTTGGACCACAATGCCTTCCTTGAGCTATGGTTACCACTCCCACTTTTTTATACTTGAACCACACTGCCCCTTGCAGTCAAGTTGGATTAAAAAAAAACCCTCCTGGCCTTTTGAGGATCTTACTGTGAGTTTTGCAAATAGGTTCCATCTCCTGTTAAAGTATGCAGAGAAAAGAAGGGGTAGCAGAGGAGGAAAATTACAAATTCGCCACAGAGATCATCACTTTTAGTAAAGATCTGTGAAACTGGCTACGTAAACTGAATTCTTTAGCCTCAAGCTCTGTGTTGTGTCTGCCCCCTAATTCCAAGTTTTTAAGAGAGAGAAAGCCGAACTAAAGAAACAGGAGAAAGATAGTAGAGAGTAGGATTTCATTATGAATGACTTCAATGAAGCCACCCTTACTCTGATATAGCATTACAAAAAAGTAAAATCTATTGAAAACTGTGAACCAAAAATCATTCACAAAAACTTTAGTTTACTTGGTTAAGATGCCCATTTAGAAAGCTTATTTCCCAATCAGGCTCATTTTGCAGGAAGACAGCAGCCTAAGTGCTGAGACACCAAGGTTTGCAGCAAAGAGGAAAGAGAGGGTTTATTTGAAAAGTGGAGGAGTGAGGAAACAGAAGAACAAGCCTCAAGCCCACCTCCTTGGAGGTGAGGGCCTGGGGGTATTATGGACTAAGGAATACAGCCACAGGGCACTCTGAGGCATGGGCTGGAGGGGCGGGGGTAGAGGTGGCAGATTTGGGGGAAGATGATTAAGGAAAAGTGTGATAGTCATCCTTCTGTGCAGATGTAACTGAGCTATAAGCCCTCCCCTACCCCAATGTTCAAAAGGCCACCAAGAGGATGTGCAAGCATGCCCAGTTGGAGGATCAGGGCCCCTATCCAGTCTTAACTAGTTCAGCTCAAACTAGACACAGCTGACTCCAAGCTGCTAGAAAGTAACCTGGGCAAACATCTTGTTTAGGCTCCATGTCACCTGGAGGACGGCTGCTGCTCTGTTTAGCCGCTTAGTCATGGCCACCTCTTTGTGACCCCATGGACTATAGCCCACTCAGCTCCTCTGTCCATGGGCTTTCCCAAGCAAGAATTCTGGAGTGGGTTGCCATGTCCTTCTCCAGAAGATCTTCCCAACCATGTCTCCTGCTTGGCAGGCAGATCATCACTAAGCTACTTGGGAAGCTCCAACTGGAGCCTTGTACATCCTAAAATGACCTTAATTAGTGAAAGCAGATGAAATGGACTTGATTAATTACTTTTCCGACTAAGGTCCGTCTAGTCAAGGCTATGGTTTTTCCAGTAGTCATGTATGGATGTGAGAGCTGGACTGTGAAGAAGGCTGAGCACTGAAGAATTGATGCTTTTGAATTGTGGTGTTGGAGAAGACTCTTGAGAGTCCCTTGGACTGCAAGGAGATCCAACCAGTGCATTTTGAAGGAGATCAGCCCTGGGATTTCTTTGGAAGGAATGACGCTAAAGCTGAAACTCCAGTACTCTGGCCACCTCATGCGAAGAGTTGACTCATTGGAAAAGACTCTGATGCTGGGAGGGATTGGGGGCAGGAGAAAAAGGGGACGACAGAGGATGAGATGGCCGGATGTCATCACTGACTCAATGGACGCAAGTCTGAGTGAACTCCAGGAGTTAGTGATGGACAGGGAGGCCTGGCCTGCTGCGATTCATGGGGTCACAAAGAGTTGGACACGACTGAGCGACTGAACTGAACTGAACTGAATTACAGTTTAAAGCACTCATCTAGGTAATATGCTTTCCATTCCCCCACTTGGGGAAAATTTTATATATATATATATATAAATTAAAATTTTTTTACATCTTAGATGCTATCCTAACACAAAGCAAATTAGTGGGTTGACTCTTTTTCAGCTATATAGAAAGTGACTGACCATAAGAAACAAAAAATGACAAGTCCAAAATGGCTAAATCAGCTTTGTTTTGAGCTTTCAGCAGACATCTTGAAAGTCTCTGAAAGGCAGGACAATATGGGCAATGACTGTGTGACCTTGGCAGGTTCCCTGGGTGCCCTCTGGGTTTTCACTCTTCAGGGGTTGCAGTTTCCTTTCCTTTTTTCCCAGACTACCCCATTACCTTTCATTTCAAGCTTAAAAGATCAAGTCTGTTTCCTTAGATTTCAAATTTTGCCTGCCTGGGATTCATTTCTTGGCCAGTGTACTCGAAAGTTCCATTTCAAAACTTCCTCAGTGCTTTTCCTTCTTTTCACTGACCTTTAAAGAATAATTATGAACACAACATTCCCTGAGGGTCTTTGGCTATACTCTGGTTTGCTTTTTTCACAAGGATGTGCAGAATGTGTTCTCTTAGAACGAGACTTCACACTCATTTCTGAATGCATTTTTACCTGGGGCTTTCTTTGAGAGTGTTTTTCTCAAAAGAATACTCAACAGTGTCAATTTGAGAATACATGAGAGAAATTGACTCCGCTCATGCACACATGAGCCTACAGAACACTCCCAGACTGGAGTTAAAAAAAAAAAAAATGAAAGGATTGATGTATTTTTCACATTTTCTAATATAATCATATAAATGGAAACAAAGCTTAAAGAAATTAAGGAAATCAATGACAAACTATCATGAAGGGCAAAAATTTCTTTTTTAAAAACTTTTTATTATTTTAAACCCAGCCTTCCAGAGTAAAGGTGAGTTTTCAATTCTATATTGTACCAATATGAAAGATTGATTTGATTTTCTGTGGTAACAGGACAGGGAAAAGGATATATAACTAAAATTGCTTCTCAGGACCAAACTTTTTTTTTTTTTCCAAATAATAGAAAAGTAGCAATTCAGTCAGTAGACTAAAATGCATTTCCTTCTTCTCACTCATCTGTTTGTGGGAAAGCTCCAAAAAGATGAAGAAATAAAAATCAGTCAAATTAAAAAAAAAAAAGAGGGTAAAACAAATGGAGATCAGATGATCTATGAACAAGTTGTCTGTGGTTCTTGAAGAGCTATGTTGTTCGTGGATGTGCATAAATGGTGCCAAGAAAAACCAGAGGGAGTGTATCTTTCAAAACACAGTACAGACTGTGTCATCAGATGAGCGCTGCCTTTAAAAGGAATTGCTTTTAATAACTAGGGAATTGTTATTTACTAGGGAGACACTAAAATGTGGGACAAGTGACATCCCAGTCTCTGAAGGGAAAGTGGATTCTGCTCTAAAGCTCCAATCCCACAGCATCACCTTCAGCCTTACCCACCTCCCCTACTTGCTTCCTTTCACCAGCTCCATTCTATAGCCTTTGATACCAAACTCTGTATGCCTAGTTGTAAACTCTTTCAGCTATGTTTCTCCCAACCTCTCCCCTCACTGCAGACATTAGCTTGTTTTCTTCCAGTTCTGAGTTTAATTTACATTTCCTACTGCATAAAACATGAGAAACATAGAAAATGATCCCCCTGTGGTTATGTGGAATGAAGCAGATTAGAAATGAATGAGTCAGAAACTCTTCAAAATAAAATCATATTAAAAGCTATACTTTTAGTACACAATCTAGAAACTGAATGCATCATAAAATTGGGGAAATATAACAGATCAAATGTATATCCAGAAATCAGAATGTTCTAAATGACCTTAAAGATGATTTGATACCATTGTTCTTAGCCTTTTGGGTCCAAGTTCTCTTAGAGAAACTCAAAAAATACAGAGAAATTCTATTTTTTAAAAATGTCTGAGCACACTAGGTGCAATGATGTGCATACAGTCTTAAAAGATTAATGGAGATATTGAAGTCTGTTCAAGGTTCCCAAGGCAAGGACTTCTGAACTCTTCTAACCCCTCCATTCATGTGTGAACGACAGAAGTACTGCCAAGTCTAACACCAGATCACGCTTGTAGCATAAGCAGGCTCCAGAATGCCAATTCAAGCACTCTCCACCATGCCATTAGTCTCTCTATAGATATCTGAGGTCATAGAATACTGATAATTCCTATAGTGCTTGTACTGATGGAATAGCATCCTCCAAGATTCGTGTCTACTTGGAATTTCAGAATGTGATGTTATTTGGAAAAAGCATCTCTTCAGCTATATTAGTTAATTAAGATCAAGTCATGATGGTTTAAGGTGGGCCCTAAATCTGAATGTTATCATTGTTTAGTTGCTAAGTCCTGACTCTTTGACAACCTCGTGCACTCTGAGGGTCTCTTGGAGAGCAAGGAGATCAAATGTTAATCCTAAAGGAAATCAGTCCTGCATATTCATTGGAAAGACTGATGCTGAAGCTGAAGCTCCAGTACTTTGGCCACTTGATGTAAAGAGCCAATCCACTGGAAAAGACCCTGATACTAGGAAAGATTGAGGGCAAGAGAAGGGGATAACAGAGGATGACACAGTTCAATGGCATCACTGACTCAATGGACATAAATTTGAGCAAACTCCAATTGTGATGAACAAGGAAGCCTGGTGTGCTGCAGTTCATGGGGTCGCAAAGAATCAGACATAATTTAGTGACTCAATGACAACAACAACATGGACTGTAGCTCGCCAGACTCCGCTGTCCATGGGATTTCCCAGGAAAGAATACTGGAGTAGGCTGCCATTTCCTTCTCAAGAGGATCCTCCTGACCCAAGGATCAGACCCTTGTTTCCTGTGTTGCTATTCCAGTGGAATCTTTACCTCTGAGCCACAGGGGTAGCCCAAATCTGAATGACAGGTCTTTAATAGAAGGCCACGTAAAAACAGAGACACACAGGAAAGAAGGCCAAGTAATGACTATCACTGAGAACAGGCTTGTCATTTAGGGACTTGAGTGAGGCAGAAATTAGAGCTATTCAGCTACACCCAAGCAATGCCTAGTCTTGCTGGCAACCGCCAGACAGTAAGACAGTGAGGCAGGATAGATTCTCCCCAAGAACCCCCAAAGGAACCAGTGCTAACACCTGATTGCAGCTTTATCATCACCAGAACCATGAAAGAATACATTTCAGTTATTTAAGAAACCAGTTTGTGGTAATTTTTCAGAGTAACCCTAGTACCTAGTATCTAGTAAAAATAGTAGTTTACTTCTATTGGCTTATATCTTTATTAGCATTATTTTTTAAAGTCTTCATTGTTGCTTTTGTTACTGACCCACTCACTGGGTCTCTCTCCATTTTCTTTCAGACTAGCTGACCTGGATACTGATACTGGACAAACCAATGCCCTTCCATGTCCTTCTAAATTTTCTTCATGAGTAGTGATGAGTTAACACTGAGAAAAAAATCTTGGGTCTACATTTATAGCGCATGGCTCTTGTTACTTTTCAAAAGTGGACCACGTTTTTTTCCCATGGTGAGATAGCTGTTGTTGATCTTGCAAGAGGGTCATCAAAAAATCCAATGAAGATTTAAAAGGAAGTTCCATTCAAAGTATATAGTACAATGGAAGTTTGCTTCATGCAAACAATAAAGAAACCTTAGAAGATAATGTTGTTGACTTCCTTTTTTCTAAAGTGCTCTTTGACTTTGGAAGGTACTTCAAGCTCTACCAAGGATAAGCTATCTGGAAATAACTGCCTACAAAGGCCTCTCAGCAATCCAATAAAATAAGTGAACTGGCTTAAATCAAAGTTTTCCCAGTCCCATTTATTAAACACTCTTACCTGCCATAATAGATTTCTTGTGTTGCTGAAATACTAGATTGATTCATGCATGGAGATAGCTTTTATGCTGCTGTCAGAATATTTTCAGAAGTCTAGCTACAATTAGGAAAGAAAAAAAAAAAAGAGTTCACTGCTGCTTCTACCCCTAACTCCTTGCTCTCAGTAGACTGTATACTTAAAAAGATGAGTTACTTTGGTCTTGAGAAATTTCCAATGCCAGGTTTTTGTGAGGAGCAAGCTAAGTGTGTGGTCTGAAATAGTATTTCCAGTTCTGCCTATTTTCATTTCCAAGAACTGCTTGGAAACAAATACCCTTGATTTCGTTAGGAAGGGGTGACTCTTCAAAACTTTTGGGAATTGTGCCTTAACTTTAGGCTGCACATTGAACTAGCTTCTATTCTTGGATACCCTTCTGATTTCCTGATATGTTTGCTACAAATTGAATAAATCATTCTGAGCCTCTGTTTCTTCGCTAGCAAAGTGGGAAAGAATGCATATTGATGAATCATAAGGTGAGTTGAATGCCAATATCCATTGGATTTTTTTATAAGCTCCTTGCAAATTGATAGCGTAAAAGAGACTCAGCCCTTTGAAAAGGCATCCCATCTCCTTAAGAGGATGCTGGTGAGCCTCCTTTTAGGAAGAGGCTATATAAAAGAGCTGGAGTTGTTGGTGTTCAGGTATAAATATGGACTCAGGAAACTAAGGCAGGCATCTGTGGAGCTCCACTGAAAGCTCAGCTGTGCACTGCTTAGTCATGTAGGAAACATTGTAAGGAAATGCAGCATGACCCAGAATAGCTTAACACACATGATGCCATCTGGATATGGGTGCAGGACCGTGAAACCAGGAGAACTGAGTAGAAGGTGGCCTTTTATGGGAAAAACACAACAGAAAGATTAAGTCTAGGAAATAAAAATGTGGAATAGATAAAAGTTGTGAAAAGAATCATAGATGATCAGACCAAGAAGTCAGGACTGCTTGGTAGCAGGCAGTCCTTTTAAATGTGTCATGGCGACAAATAATCTCAAAGATGATTATGTCGTAGGCTGGTGAGGGGAGAGTGAAGAGACAGGAATTCTTTATGGCAGACCTTGGTTTAAATGTCAAGTGTGTGGCTTGTTAACTGTACTATATCAAGCATGTTGCTCTTCTGAGCCTCATCTGTAAAATGTGGATAACAACTGTTTTTAGGGGTGTTGTGACTATCTTAGGAGAAGGCAATGGCACCCCACTCCAGTGTTCTTGCCTGGAAAATCCCATGGATGGAGGAGCCTTGGAGGGCTGCAGTTCATGGGGTCACTAAGAGTCAGACATGACTGAGCAACTTCACTTTCACTTTTCACTTTCATGCATTGGAGAAGGAAATGGCAACACTCCAGTGTTTTTGCCTGGAGAATCCCAGGGATGGCGGAGCCTGTTAGGCTGCCATCTATGGGGTCACACAGAGTTGGACATGACTGAAGTGACTTAGCAGCAGCAGCAGCAGTGACTATCTTAAGTAATAAGTGCACTAGGTCCCAAGAAATGCTTTAAGTAAGAGTCATCAATCCACCTAATACAGAAATAAAAGGAGGGAAAATTAAGAGGAAAAGTTTGTTGCTCTTTATCTACAACTCTCTCCTCCAAGGGACAAAATGATGGGGAAGGGAGTCTTAGTCTGCTGGCAGGCACTTACATCACATGGACCTATGAGAGTTTCTTTCTAGTATCCAGATGTAATCTGCAATAATCTCACAAGTGCAGATGATGACTGCAGCCATGAAATTAAAAGACACTTGCTCCTTGGAAGAAAAGCTATGATCAACCTAGACAGCATATTAAAAAGCAGAGACATTACTTTGCCAACAAAGTTCCATCTAGTCAAAACTATGGTTTTTCCAGTAGTCATATATGGATGTGACAGTTGGACTATAAAGAATGCTGAGTGCTGAAGAATTGATGCTTTTGAACTGTGGTATTGGAGAAGACTCGAGAGTCCCTTGGACTGCAAGGAGATCCAACCAGTCCATCCTAAAGGAGATCAGTCCTAAATATTCATTGGAAGGACTGAGGTTGAAGCTAAAACTCCAATACTTTGGCCACCTGATGTGAAGAACTGACTCATTGGAATGATGTTTGGCAAGACTGAAGGCAAGAGGAGAAGGGGACAACAGAAAATGAGATGGTTGGATGGCATCACTGACTCAATGGACATGAGTTTAAATAAACTCCAGGAGTTGGTGATGGATAAGGAGGCCTAGCATGCTGTGGTCCATGGGGTCACAAAGAGTTGGACACAACTGAGCAACTGAACTGAACTGAGCCACATTTTAAGTGATCAATAGCGACATGTGGCTTTATATTAATATACAATGTGTGTGTGTGTGTGTGTGTTTCCATCATCACAGAAAGTTCTACTACTTGCACATACTTGACACAGTGGATGATGTGGCCAAAAGGATGTAACCACAGGGGAAATCAAAGTCATAGTGAAAAGAAGCAGGGAGAGAAGTTGGAAAAGGAAGATAAAGCTTCTGCTGAGGGAAGCCTCACTGTTTTAAAACCTATCTGGGGTAAAGGCAGGGAAGAGGGGAACTTAAGATCAGTAGAGTGGATAAACCTTAAGCTGTGATGCCTAAGACCTAGGATAAAAGTATCTCAGTGACATTTGAAATCCATCCTAGGAATAGTACTTTGTTCTCTGATGTCAAACAGATAACCTATTCCATGGTGAGTAATATGGAGAACTGTTTACCGAGAGTGACTAATGTGGTATCACTAAGAACTAAAGAGGAGTAAAACAGATGTAAACATGGCAAATAGACTTTCCTAGATGGATTATACAATTCAAGGAAGGATAGAAACCAAAAGAATATTGGGGTCAAGAGTGAGGTTTTTCTACGAATCTTAAGTGCATAAATCAAAGTCCCTAGAGAGCAAGAATTCCCTATGGTGAGTCTCCCTAGAATCTAGCATGCTATGACTAAGTCTGAGTGGATGGATAGATGGAGAAAAAGAAATCCGAAACCTGAAGATGGAACAACCACAGTATCACTGCCATACCTGAAAGAGAACTTAAATGTGCAAGGAGTCTGTGAGGGTAGCCACTTGGGGTCTATAGTAATAGTAACTAGGGTCACAGCTAACATTTGTGAGCCCTGACCATGTGCCAGGCCCTGGGCTAGGAGCTTCAGTGAATCCTGTCCCATTCAATCCTCACAGCGTTCAGGTGTTTTTATACCCATTTTATAGAAAATAGAATCTTAGAAAAGTCTAGACATCTGTTAAATTTGAACATAAATGGCCAAATTAAGGTTCTTAGTATTCTCTTTGTAATTGACAGACGCTCAGGTAAGATAAAGATCAGTAATGGACCAAGAATAAAGGGAAGACAAGAAGGAGAGCAACTTCTAAAACACTGTGTATTCCATCCTCTTTGCTTTACCATTTATGCAGAAAACTACATCTAAAAACATATGAATGAAAGATGAAGAGAATAGGAACCCTTATTTTTGCTGTTTGGGCAGTGTCCATTGGAGCTGATCTAACAGTTCTAAGCTGATCTAACAGTTCCAAGGTCTTGCAGTCAGATAAGCTGAAACTAGGAATGTGCCTTGGAAAAGGCGATGGCACCCACTCCAGTACTCTTGCCTGGAAACTCCCATGGATGGAGGAGCCTGGTGGGCTGCAGTCCATGGGGTCACGAAGAGTCGGACACGACTGAGCAACTTCACTTTCACTTTTCACTTTTCACTTTCACGCATTGGAGAAGGAAATGGCAACCCACTCCAGTATTCTTGCCTGGAGAATCCTAGGGATGGGGGAACCTCGTGGGCTGTCATCTATGGGGTCACACAGAGTCGGACACGACTGAAGCAACTTAGCAGCAGCAGGAATGTGCCTGATGAGATTCTGAGACAGAGGTGGTCCCTGAGAATGTTCCTTTCTGCAGTGGCTTATTTGATGATTGTATTACTTCATGAATGATGTCTTGACAGATGATTTTTACTGAGTATTACAGAGGATTCTTTTCTGTAAGCACAATCTCAGTCCCCAACTTATATTTAATATTCTGTCAAACTACCATCTCATTGGACTGTGAAGAAAGCTGAGCACTGAAGAACTGATGCTTTTGAATTGTGGTATTGGAGAAGACTCTTGAGAGTCTCTTGGACTACAAGGAGATCCAACCAGTCCATTCTAAAGGAGATCAGTCCTGGGTGTTCATTGAAAGGACTGATGCTAAAGCTGAAACTCCAATACTTTGGCCACCTCATGCAAAGAGTTGACTCATTGGAAAAGACTCTGATGCATGGAGGGATTGGGGGCAGGAGGAAAAGGGGACGACAGAGGATGAGATGGCTGGATGGCATCACTGACTCGATGGATGTGAGTTTGAGTGAGCTCCGGGAGTTGGTGATGGACAGGGAGGCCTGGTGTGCTGCGATTCATGGCATCGCAAAGAATCGGACACGACTGAGCGACTGAACTGAACTGAACCATCTTCCACAGCTTATAGAATTAAATATATATAGATGAATCCACATGTTCTGACTCATAACTTTATACTTTGATAATTTTCACATATATGATTATAACAATATTTTAATTGTTGCTTTTCAGTCACTAAATTGTGTCCAACTCTTTGTGACCCCATAGACTGTAGCCTGCCAGGCTCCTCTGTCCATGGAATTCTCCAGGCAAGAATACTAGAGTGGGTTACCAGTCCCTTCTCCAGGGGATCTTCCTGACCCAGGGATCAGACCTGGGTCTTCTTCATTGCAAGCATGTTCTTTACCATCTGAGCCACCATGGAAACCCATTCACTTCTTAATGACCATGAAATGTGTAAAGAAGAAAATGTTAACTGAAAAGGCTCATATAAGAAAGAACAACTAAATAAAAGTTAACTCCTTAAAGGAAACTTAAAAAAAAAAAAAGTTTCATGACAATTAACTCCGAATAGCTTCATAGAACCGAAACAATAAAAACTCAAACCACCACCAATGATGATGGCTGTACCAGGACAATGAGTGATTAATATGAAATTGAAGAAACTTGAAAGTCCTTGGATTTAATATTCAAGTGTGTCAAGACATCAATTTTCATGCCTGTTCAGATATAAGGAGAAAAGGAAAGGGAAACCAATGAAGCATGCGAAAAGGGAAGATATGGTTGGGTAGTCCTAGAAAGTTTCTAAAAGGAGTGCTGATAGATAAAAACCCAGAGCTAAATTCCAGTAAGGAATGGAAATGGATATTGTGCAACCTATGGTTCCCTACAGTCCCTCCATCTGAACATGCAGTGCTGAGACTAAGAGGATGTCCCCAATGAAGTCCCTGGTCCCTGTCTTAGCCCACTTACCAACTTCCTTGGGCTTTCCACTTTTGCTAGAGAATGTAATAACAGTAGCAAATAGTTGCAGTTAGATCACTGTAGGCCTGACACTATGCTAAGGGATGTTACTTGTATGATCTCTTTTAATCATCACAACAACCCTCTGAAATGGGTAACCTGATTGTCCACATTGAATAGTCCAGGAGACTGAAGTTTAGCAAGGGTAAGTAACTTGTCCAAGCTCACACAGCTGGTGGCAAACACTGGACTTGAATACAGCCCATGCATGCTACTTTAATGCCTGAAAAGAAGTATTGTGTTGCAAAGGTTAAAAGTAATGACATATAAACAACGCTTCTGAGACTTTTACTCAGCATCTTCTTGCCATGGTCATCCCGCCATGTTGACAGGCATCATCTGTGACTCTAACAGTGTCTCCTTCAGTCAACTGTTCACAGGTTGCATTTAGAACCTTCCAGACAAAGTTTTCCCAGATGGCTTAGAGTTTAAAAAATCTGCCTGCAATGCCCTGCCAACGCAGGAGACACAAGTCAGAAAGATTCCCTGAAATGGCAAGCTACTCCAGTATTCCTGCCTGGGAAATCCTATGGACAGAGGAACCTGGCAAGATATAGCCTACGGGGTCACAAAAAGTTGGACAAAACTTAGCAACTAAACAACAACACAACAGCAGATGAAGTCTGCCTCTGTTCATAGTAATGATTCAAAATGAAACAAATTATGTCCAGAATCTTCTCTGAAAATTAGCCTTTGAGCATTCTTCTTACTGCTGTCCTCACTTTTTAATTCTTAATCTGTAGAGCTAACAGGTTGAGACCACTGTTTCCAGGGTTGGAATATTCTCCATGGGAGTTCCTTCTGTTGAAGGATGTCTCTGTAAAGCTGGGAGCTGAGCAAGGCTATGCTCTAGCTCCTGGGTATCAGTACCATGCTTCTGGGCCAGAGGGCGAGGTTGCTGCACATTTTGTCTCTGGAAAGAATGGGTGAATGGAGAACTTGACAAGAGTACTGGGAACTCCACGAGGACAGAAACCCTTTTGTGCTCCCAACATGGAGCCCAGCTGAGGATGATAAGCCCTGTTCTAGAAACTGAGGGTGCCAGCAATTGTCCTCACCTTTGAGAGGCTCACCACCTGCCTCTGAATCCTGCTGAGCCCTCAGCATATTAAAAAGCAGAGACATTATTTGGCAAACAAAGGTCTGTCTAGTCAAAGCTATGATTTATCCAGTGGTCATGTATGGATGTGAGAGTTGGACCATAAAGAAAGCTGAGCGCCAAAGAATGATGCTTTTGAATTGGTGTTTTGGAGAAGACTCTTGAGAGTCCATTGGACTGCAAGGAAATCCAACCAGTCCATCCTTAAAGAAATCAATCCTGAATATTCACTGGAAGGACTGATGCTGAAGCTGAAACTACAATAACTTGGCCACCTGATGTGAAGAGCTGACTCCTTAGAAAAGACCCTGATGCTGGGAAAGATTGAAGGCAGGAGGAGAAGGGGACAACAGAGGATGAGATGGTTGGATGGCATCACTAACTCAGTGGCCATAAGTTTGAGCTAGCTCCGGGAATTGGTGATGGACAGGGAAGCCTGGCATGCTGCAGTCCATGGGGTTGCAAAGAGTCGGCCACAACTGAGTGACTAAACTGAACGGAACTGAGTCTTCATTGCAGGAGGGCATGATGTGAGCACCTGGCTCAGGGAAGCCTTCTCAGAAAGTTCCATCAGACTGAGACCTATGGAGGGAGTCCAAGTTTTCCAGGGATCATAGGAAAGCACCCTTGAGGACAGTGCTTCTCAAAACTGCAAGCTCCTAGGGAGACTGGAGAAAAATAGTGATGCCCGAGGCCCATGCATGGAGATGCAAATGCTGTCGGCTTAAGTGTGAGCTGGGCACTGGGACTTTAGGACTTCACCCTTCAGCCAGAGCTGAGCATCTGCACCTGAGCTGGCTGTACTTTACAGTCACCTAAGAAGTTTTCAGAGTCCATCCCCAGAGATTTCCAAACAGTTTGTCTGGGACATGGCATCTCTAGCCTTGAGAATCACTGCTATAGGTGTTAGTAGCAGCGTGTACAAGGGCCAGAAACAGAACACATGGCCAGTTCTGTGGTTGGGGTATAAGGAGGATAAGTAGGTGCTACAGGATGGGGAGGGCCTGGACCAGGAAGAGACTGGGAGCCAAATGATGACTTTTGATCTTTGGGGGATGATGGGTAGCAAGTGAGAGGTTTAAGGAAAAAAAGTGACATTATAAAATTTGCTTTCAAGATACTGGATGCAAGATGGAAGGCAAGGAGTGCATTGGTTGGAGGTGATCCAAAGGCAGACTGGTGGAAGATGAGGATGTTGGATATAAGACCCAGATATTTTTGTCTCAAGTCCCTTTAATTCTGGAGGGACATAGAAAATCAACTTTTTTGGTTTCTTACTCAAGTGATTAACAGAAAAGGAAAGCATCTTTCCTCAGACACTGCAGGATCCCTAATTGGGAAAGGAGGATGGAGGGTAAAAAAGAAGCTGTCCAGAAAGTTCCTAAAGATGGTCTGATTCCAGTTCATTTATCACAAGAGTCCAGCAACCTCTGTAGAGTGAGGGACAATCTGATTTCACTCTTTAGACAAGGCATGGGGAAGGCTGAGGTGTTGCAGGAACTAAATTCAAGAACTCTGTTAATCATTGCCCTGGTATGGGCTGAGGCCTAATGAAGATCCAGGTCCGCTTTGGTATTTACTCTTAAAATTTGGCTCCTGATGGTTTTTTTTCCCTTGGGATTACCTAGGAAAGGAAGAGGTGATGGGGAGAGGATGCTTTCTCAGGTGACTGCACCTGCTGGGAAAACAGCCCTAAGCCTGGCATGATTCAGAAGTCTGAGAAAGCAGTAGGCAGTTGCTCATGGGAAAATAATGACTTATCACCACTCAGCAAACATGGCATAAGAATAGAGTATGAGGAACACCTGCACATATCCGGAACACATCCTTCATGCAGGCGCTAGCCCCCCGCCCTGGGCGAGCCTGCTGAGATCAGCACAAATCAGCATGACACGCATTATGAGTTCTCACCCTCCCTCAAGTTGCAGATGAGGAATGTCACTGCGGCTTGGTACTGACGGTGACTGACGCAGCTGAAATGGGCCCTGGGGCTCTTTTAAAGTCCTCTTCCCATGACAGTAATATTAAGTAACTAAATATCAAGCTATATCAATAATTTGCTTCTCAAAATTGGGAAACTTTCATCAGTGTGAAGATAATTCTGAAGATAAAAGAATCATTGTGTCCTTCAGATGTAGGATTCTTTGTGATTGAAGGGAGGCCAATAGAAAACAAGAAGGACTCTCTGTTTATAACTTTAAATAGAGTACCATCTAGGGACTTCCTTGGTGGCCCAGTGGTTAAGACCTCACCTTCTAAAGCAGGGGCTGTGGATGTAATCCCTGGTCAGGGAACTAAGATCCCACAGGCCTCACGGCCAAAGAAACAGAACATCAACAACAGAAGTAATATTGTAACAAACTCAAGAAAGACTTTAAAAATGGTCCACATCAAAAAAAAATTTTTTAATAGATAGTAATAGAGTATACTCTATAAAAATATCAAATCACTATGCTGTACACCTGAAACTAATTTTGTAAATCAACTATATTCAATTAAAAATAATTTTTAAAATATTTAATCAAATTGTTTCTGTCCGTGTAGACTTGACTGTCTGTATGGGTATATTAATATCACTTTACATAATTTAGAATGTTCTTCAAAATAAAAATAAAATAGTTGTACATGATGGGAAGGGGCTTCCCAAGTGGCACTAGTGACAAAGAACCCGCCTGTCAATGCAAGAGACAAAAGAGATGTGAGTTGGATCCCTGGGTCTGGAAGATCCTCTGGAGGAGGGAATGACAACCCGCTCCAATATTCTTGCCTGGAGAATCCTATGGACAGAGGAGCCTTGCGGGCTACAGTCCACGGGATCTCAAAGAGCCAGACAGGATTGGAGCAATTCAGCATGCACACACATAATGGGAAAAAAAGAACCCTCAGGGGGTTAGGGCATCAGAGATCTGATCTATATTTTCCAGATGGGTTAAAACACTAGCTCTTTACATTAAACTGTCAGCATGGCTAAGTTTTTACACTTGTCTTAAACTTCTTCTATTAGGTCAAAACACAGGGTGGAGTGGCTTGCTCTTTTAGTTTCTCTCTTAAAAATATTTATAAATGACATCATTTACTGAGGTTCTATGTGCCATGTGCTTTTTAAAATATTACTCAGTGAATCTTTCCAACAGTTCTTCAGAGTATAGAATTACTTACAGTCCTTTTTTTTTTTTTTACTGAGAGTGAGGCTTGAGAGGCTGAGTGCCTTCCCCAATAGGGTATCCCAGTTAGCGGCAAAGCTGGGCTGGGAATCCACCTCTAACTGGCTTTCCTTTTTTATCTATCATCCTCCTACAGCACCTCAGTATCTCTTCTCTCCAGGAAACCATGTCCCTGGAGGCCAAGGCCAGAATATAAGATACACCGTGCACTTCACAGAATCAGCCCCTTCCCCAAGACTCAGCTTTATGAGAAACAGTCTTCTCTATTCAATTATCTCTTTTTTGATTTATTGACTATTTAATGAATAAAATTTTTTATTAAAGAGAGAAAGTCATGAATGTGCTAGGGCCCCTGCTGTCATGGAGTATGGGGTATCATGGGATAAAAAAGGTGATAAAGGAATCAATATCTGAAATCCATTCAGTGACTGGGGTCGAGGGAGGTAAACTGGGTTTTCAGAGGTTTCTCTAGGTCTTCCTTGGTTAAGAATATACCTTCCAGTGCCTGGGATGCCAGTTTGATCCTTGGCTGGGGAACTAAGATCCCCCAGGTGGCAGGGCAACTAAGCCTGTGCGCTGTAGCTACTGAGTCCACGTGCCACAAGGAAAGATCTCGTGTGCCACAATTAAGTCCTGACAGCCAAATAAATACATATTTTTTAAAAGAGCGAGAGAAGACTTCTCTGCTGAGTGCTATTTGAGGTGGGAAGGGAATGACACAAGGAGCCATGAAGGAGCCAGTCATGCAAAAATCTGGGGCAAAAGCCCTCCAAGCACAAGGAAGAGCCTGTACAGAGTCACGGAGGCTAGCAAGTACATGATGACCACACAGTTGCTGCCCTCTCCCCTCAGAGAGACACGCATCTCTTGAATATTTAAGGTAAGGCAGCCATTGGGTTCCTGTGCAATGAGTTAGGTGTGCGTAATTCTAACCCATTTCCTATGCGAAATTTGCGAAGATAATCATGTGAATAACTATGACACATGAAGGAGTTAGATTCTAGGAAGAAAGCAATTCTTGCAGCTCATATTTCTGAGTGATGTCTTTGTTCTATCACTGTGTTGTGTCCCTTTCCATGCATTACCTTGTTAACCCTCATTCAACAGAAGTGACCGTTATTATTTTTATTTTAGAGGTGAAGAAATAAGTCTCAGAGAGGTGGTATCAGTTTGTTAGGGCTGCCATAACAAAGTCCATAGACAATGTAGCTTAAACGATGGAAATGTATTTTCTCACAGTTTTGGAGGCTAGAAGTGTGAGGTCGAGGTATTGGCAGAGTTGCATTTTGCTGAGAATTCTCTCTGGCTTTTAGGCGGGCCATCTTCTTGCTGTGTCTTCACACTGTCTCCCCGCCATACGTGTCTGTGTCCAAATTCCCACATCTCATTAGGACACTGCTCATACTGGATTGTGAAAGCGAAAGTGAAAGTCGCTCAGTCATGTCCAACTCTGTGACCCCATGGAGTCCATGGAATTCTCCAGGCCAGAATACTGGAGTGAGAATCCTCTCTCTTCTCCAGGGGATCTTCCCAACCCAGGAATCGAACCCAGGCCTCCTGCATTGCAGGCAGATTCTTTACCAGCTGAGCCAAATGACTTCATTTTAACTTAGTTCATCTTTAAAGGCCCTATGTCCAAATACAATCAGGCTTCCCTGGTGGCTCAGACAGTAAAGCATCTGCCCACAATGCAGGAGACCTAGGTTTGATCCCTGGGTTGGGAAGATCCTTTGAAGAAGGAAATGGCAACCCACTCCAGTACTCTTGCCCGGAAAATCCCATGGATGGAGGAGCCTGGAAGGGGGTCGCAAAGAGTCGGACACGACTGAGTGACTTCACTTTCTTAAAACAGTCACATTCTAAGGTATTGGAGATAAAGACTTCAAGATATGAGTTTGGGGGTTGGGGGGAAATAATTTAGCTCATCCCTGGAGAAGGAAATGGCAACCCACTCCTGGGAAATCTCATGGACAGAGGATCCCGGTGGGCTATAGTCCATGGTGTAGCAAAAGAGTCGGACATGACTTAGCAACTAAACAACAACAATTCAGCTCATAACAGAGGTTAAAATGAGCAAGATCAAATGGAGAGGAAGCAACTCATCCAGGGCATGAAGTTCCCTCCTTCCCATTCTGTGAGCCTTAGGATGACTGTAGTTGTGCTCCTCCTGGTTCCCTGGTTGGTGTTGGCCTTGAACTCCTGCTGTTTGCCCGACTCTGCTGTGGGCACTGAGGGCAAGCGGCTGGAAGGGTTCCCCAGCTCCCTCTCTGGAAGAAGCTGCTTTGTCATGGAGGAGCAATATAGCAAACAGGTAAACAAACACACAACAAGGTCATTACAAGCATATATCAACTACCGTAAGGAAATAGATAGGATGATATGTGATGTGACAAAGCATGACCGCACATACCCTTTTTAGAGGAGGGTCACCAACGTGCTCTCTAAGAAGGCAATAATCTTTTTCTTAAAAGTCATTTTATTGTAAAACAATAAATGCAACATTGGCAAGAAATCATTTAAGCAACTGATCCTCTCTAATAATGATTAAAGGGTATCTTTTTGCCTTGGCATCAACCAACTGGGAAATCATATTGCAAGAAACTTTGGGGGTAAAGTTTGCTGAATTCTGGACTGGAGCTTTTGGCTATTTAAGGAACCAGGGGTGGAACCTTCCTCTTTTCCCTGGGAATGATCCCACTTTAAGATAAGAATAGTCAGGTAAAAACAGCAACATTTGAACAACTCAGTTTTAAATTCTGTTACTTTGTAAAAATCTTTTTATTTTAAGAAGGTAATCTTGACACTGAAACCTGTCAAGGGAAGCTGTCAGATGCATGTCAGGTTAGAGATGAGTGATCCTGAGGTGAAGAGATCTTTAGGTAGGTCACATCCGCGTGCTGCTCAGCATGGGTGCTATGACAGCAGCCTTGTCCTTGCAACACGGAAGGTGGCGCCTTAGAGAAGAGGTACTTGGGAATGGCCAGAGTAGAAGAGTGGGAATCAGAATCTCTGGGTTCTAATCTACTTCGGCACCTACTGCTATAGGGTTTAGAAGGTCCTTCTCTTTAGCTGAGCCTCAGCTTCCTCCTATGGGAACAGGAGTTGTAACACACAGCACCCACCCAGCTGGGGCCCAGAGCTTGTTGCTGTGGACAAGTGAGATCACACCCCCAACAGGGCTCCTCAGACTGAACCGTATCATGTGAATAGACTCGGGGCGACAGCAGAGACCTACAGCCAGGGTTCTAACAGGTTCATCTATCTGCATCTTTTTTTCCTCCAACTTTTACCTGAAGGTGATCCTCGCTCAGAGCCCCCTATTACATAAAGTGATTAAACTCATTTGCTACAGTAAAATGTATCAGAAAGTAGGTAGATTACTTCCCTTCATTCATTAAACACTGCAAGAGAAGTTGGTTATTTTTGCCGCTAGGAAGGCTCATAGATTGTGCTCTATTTCCTTTGAGAACTCAAGCATGCCAGGTACACCCTGACCTGCCAGCAAGAGGTCTCACCAGAGTTTTACTTACAGGAAGGTTCTCAAGCTAGATGAGAAAAGTGTGAGTGCAGAACCGTCTGTGGGTGTCCACATTTCTTGCTAACACCCCCAAGGTAAAGGAACACAGTGCTCACCCCTTGATAACCTGGGCACTTTTCCATGATGAAGAACTGCAAAACAGGGGAGAAAATACATTTCCATTGTGCAAGCTACCCAGTCTGTGGACTTCATTATGGCAGCCCTACCAAAGTGATACAACCTAAGATTTATTTCCTCATCTCTAACATAAAATAAAATAATAATGGTCACTCTTATCAAAATGAGGATTAATGAGATAATATATAGAAAGGGGTACAAGACAGTGACAGTAACAGATAATCAGTCAGAAATATAGGACTCCCCTGGTGGTCCAGTGGTTAAAGAGTCTGCCTGCCAATGCAGGGGACATGGGTTTGATCCCTGGTCCGGGAAGATTCCACATTACTATGGAGCAACTAAGCCCTTATGCCACAACTGCTGAGCCCACACTCTAGAGCCTGTGCTCCACAAGAGAATCCTCTGCAACAAGAAGCCTGCACACCACAACTAGGGAGTGGCCCCGGCTCACTGCAACCAGAAAAGCCCCCTTGTAGCAATGAAAACTCAGCAGAGCAATTAAAAACAAAAAAATTTGCAAAAAGAAATACTAGCCAAAAATTGTCTAGATTTTAATTTCTAGAATCTATAATCCTTCATGCATCCCAGTTGCCAATATGATAATCTTAGCATATTTCACACAGGAGATTGCTTAGAATTGCATGCACACACACACACATATCATCTCAAAGTAACACAATGGCTGCCTTATAATAAGCATTCAAGAAATATTTATTGTGTGAATAATGAATATATGAACTTAAAAGCATAATTGATATACCGATCTCTATTCTCTTGGCAAGCAGTTCCTTAATACAGTCATATCTATCTAAAGCAGAGAGAAAATCCCATTACAATGGACGTAGCAAATCCACATCATCCCTTTATGTATACACTTAATTGTGAGCCAATCCATTCATCCATGAGAAGAAAGTAATTTCTAAGTCCTTTCTGGAGCAAGATTATACCATGAATCAAGCCTTCCTTTGTCTAAGTCTTGCTTCTTTCTCTCCGGAGAAAAGATGTGTCAAGGATAGCCCTTTCCAAACAGACGTAGAAGCAGGACATGTCCCATCCCCCCACTTCCTGGAAGAGGTCTCTGCCTCTGAAAAGTTTGCTCTGTCTAACCACCTCCAGACACCCACACCCTGCATATCCTGTTGGTAATGTCCGTTGGAGTATCTGGTCACTCAGATGAGAGAAAACACACACACACACACACACACACACACACACTCACTCACTCACACACTCAAACACATATTTGTAAGAGGAAAAAAACTTGGGAATTGGAAAGGCCCCTTAATTTATGGTAAACACACATTGTTATTATTAGCTTACCTGTATCATTTAAGAGTATTTCCATAGGGCAGTTTCTATCTACCTGGAGAGCCCACCTTGCTTATGCACACAACTCTAGATTTAGAAGCTCTTGGCTAGTTTCCCATCTGTCTAACCAAAGAAAACTTATATTTTCCAAAATCACATTAATTAGAAGTACCAGCAGAAAACGTGATCGGTTATACTCCACATGCCCATAGAACCCCCTCTGCTCCCCCATCCCTTTCCCCCGTAAGGCAGCAGCCCCTAGTCCTTTTGGCACCAGGGGTGAGTTTTGTGGAAGATAATTTTTCCACAGACTGGGGTAGGGGGGTTGTTTTGGGATGATTCAAACACATTACATTTATTGTGCATTTTGTTTGTATTATTATTACATCAGCTCCACCTCAGATTATCAGGCACTGGGTCCTGGAGGCTGGGGACCTCTGCCGTAAGAAGAGGAAGGACCGGCTAGAAGGGAGGAAGTACTTTATTTTTTCTTGGCAGTTGACAGCACGTAGGTTTACACAGTGTACCTAGCCAAGTTGTTATTTCCTTTTGGTAACGCTGAAATTAGATTCAAATATACTGAAGGAATATAAGAACCATTTGATTTTTTTTTTAATGCCTTATCACACATGACAGCTTTCACATAGTCTCTTGCAAAGATGTAAATATATTCAGTGGGCAAGTCATTGTCCATTCCAAAGAAGCCAAAAGCCGGTTTCACTTATTTATTTTGTTTGGTTTGTTGTGTTAGCATCAGATTATTAAAGATACATGTTCTCATTTCCTTTGTTTGTATTTTATTAGGACACTAATGACTGTTATGACTATTATTACCACTCTTCCTAATAACCCCTTACATTTAAATGCAGTCTTGTGTCTTGAAATATCCCAAAGCTGTTTATAACCTATTCAACAAATTAGACACGGGCCTCACCTCACTCTCCCCCCAAAATTACCTGTTTCCTGCAGTGAAACCCAGCAGCTGTATTAGTACGTGCCTGGTTCAGCCTGGCATGGCAGTGAAGACAGAAGGGGCAAGAGAAGACATAGCCAAGCTACCCAGTCCCTAGCCATCCCATGAACAGGCCCTGAGAGACTGCAGAACAAGGGAGTTTTGTGACTGTGGGCCTTGACCAAAGGCCTGAAGAGCTGGAGAGATGGCTTGTCTTCTCTTCTGGACCCAGGCCTAAATGAGCTAGTGGACATGTCAGGAAATATGGTATTCCTGCTAATGTGAAAGGAAAAGTTCTTGAAGTTTTATGAGAAATCATCTTTAAGTTAGAGAATTAATACTATCCAGGCATTTAACCTTTGACCTCATCTGAACTGAACCTAAATTCCTGTTTTTTCCTGTTCACCTTTATTATTCATGTTCTGTGATGAGACTATTTGAATTCTGTCCAATTTTATGTGTTGTTTTTTGTTCTGGGAGACTGTTGATCTGACCACCATTAACCTTTTTGCCTTGTAAATTCAGCCACGTTGCCTTTTTGTGCAAGACTACACACAGAGAGCCTCTTGGACTTGGAGGATTTTAGAGGAAGGCATATAAACTTCACATCTCTTTCTCCAACGTTTTTCTGCTCCTAAGAATTGGGAGAAAAGTAGGTTTCTTTGTCATAGATGTATTTTTGAGAGTAGGTAGCAGTAGTAATCCATCTATGAACATTCTGAATTCTTCCAAGCAAGGCCCCAAAGCCCTGGCTCAGCCCCCATCCAATCATCACACACAGTAGACCTAGAGAGGACCAAATACCCCAGGTTCCAGAGGATACTAACTGTGCTCATTCCCTTCAAATCCACTCCTTCCTCTGCTACCACTCAGCCCTGAGTCTCGAACACTTTATCTGTGGGAAGAGAACCTCAGCTAGATTTCAGTTTTCAGTCTGGGGCAAGTTTTTCTGGTCTGCACTGATAGTGTAGCTTAATTGGAATATCATGCATTATGTGCCTGAGCTTTAGGAAACAAAGCAAGCAACACTCCTTTGAAACTGGATTTATCCTTCCAGCCATTTTTGTTAATGACAAGGTCTTCAATCTATTTAGGTATGCTACTAAATGCATCATAAAACTAGAAAAACACTGGTACCAGAATTTGTTCTTTTAGGTATTTGAGTTGGAGAGACCATCTAAAGGACAGGTGATTTAGAGCTGATGAATATATTTTGTACTTATCTATTTCCAGGGAATCTGGAATTTTTCTATATGCAAATTAAATATTGCTGTCATAAAGAATAGGTGACTATTCTTTATGCAACAAAATTCAAATTCTTTTTTATGTCATTTAATCATGGTATATTCCTGACTGAATGCAAAACAGTTAAATTATGTCTGCACTAAGTTTATGGAAAACTCATTGTGAATTTAGAGGGTGATGGTATTAGTTCAGTTAAATATAACTTCTACTGACTTGATTATAGATTGCTATGGATATTAACCAAACTTTAGAATTATCCAAGTTTCTGTAGAATCTAAAATATTTAGGGCTAGAATACCAGAGAATTTCTACTTAGGAGTTAGATTTGATGATGTGGAGAGATTTGTCTCATTTGTTTTTCTATTTTGCCTGAGAGAAGAAAGGCAATGAAACATCTAAAAATAATTTGCTAATTCTGAGTCCTCCAAGCCCCCTCAGGTTCTTTTTGTTGTTTTGCTTTTTGAATCATTCTTAATGTAATACATAGATTTTTAATGTCATTTAAAGTCTTGTTCAGAGAAAAATGAAAACTATATTTTCTGGCCTTTCTCGAGTCAATTGTGAAATCATTTAATGAATTAGCTAAGATATAGTAAGAAAAGAATTGTTTAGTTCTGTTCTACTCGACAGAAATACAAGAGTACGCTGTTTTCAGGTAGTGAGTTGAACTGCCAAACTCACAGTGCCATTTCCTGCTTTACAATGTGCCCATCCAGTAATAGAGAATTGCTCACTATGTTCTTAGCACTTCTTTCCAGGGACACCATGTGCCCTGTGGAGGGGCAGAGTAGGTAGCTGGTTGATCTCTCTCCATAGGACTTCTTTGTACAACAGAGCTGGCTATTGAAATGCTTCCTTAAGCTTTCACTGAGCAGATAAATGGATTGACTCCAGAAGTGCCAAAGCTCAGAACCTGGGCAACTAAGCTGGCAATCATGTGGCCTAGAGATGGGTCAATTTTGTTATAGTTGAAAGATATATACATATACTTAGATCTGAGTTTTTTAATCTTTTTGAGCCCACGGGTTGGTGTCACTGGACTTTTCTATTCAGAGCTTGACAGACTAGAAAAAAGTTATAGACATTACCCCTTTGTACTTGACCTCAAGGTATGGTTTTGATTAGCTGAATGATCCTAGAATCTTCCCTTGGAAATGGGAAATATTCCAAGATTTCTGTTCTATGCAGATGTTGTAGTGACTATGTGGAGTTGTCAGCTTATGAGAGTAAACCATATGCAAGAATGCCTTTACCCTACAACTGCCTTACAGCCAGAACAGCCTCATCTTACCCATTTGGATCAGAGGAAGAGTGTATAAGCTAGAGCCAGCTGGACATTGGTGGGTACATCTTCTGGTTTCATGGACTCAGTGCCACAGGCCTTCTGAGATTCACTGGACTCTACCTGGCTACTCACTTTATTGCAGAGGCCCATGAAGTTGGATGGTAAGGATTCTCCTCAAGGAAGATTTGCTTTGACAGAAATAAGGCATCTGTTATGTCAATTGAAACAGAGCACCAAAGGTATTGGGTTAGCCAAGAAGTTTGTTTGGATTTTTCACTAGGATGTTACGGAAAAACTCAAATGAACTTTTTGGCTAACCCAATACAAGTACAAATAATACCTAAAAAAAATGACAAAGTTCTTGGGGGGAAATGTTGGGATTAAAAAAATTTCCCAGAATATTATACTCTCTTCTCATTTTAAAATTTAAATTAACATGTATCATCAAAAATTAACAAAGGAAATTAGTTTCAATAGACTAAGACTGTTCTCTGTTTTAAATAGCTAGCAAAATGAGCTCCTCTTGTATGTGGTATTCTGTGCTGAAAAATGGGGGAGGTTTTAAAAAATCATCTTGAAAAACACACGTAGATTGCCTGTCTTGGGTGCTTTTATATGTGATTCATATGTAAAACAAAACTATTTGCAGAGCATATAGCTGCAGTAAAAATTAAATCAACTCCTTAGAGAAAAGAATTCTCAATCAAGCTAGAGAAACAATTCTATCAACTTTTGTTACACAAGCAAAGCTCTAGGCTTTGAGGAAAGTAAGTTATTTTTTGCAGAAATAAGATATTTAAGTAAGTACTTAATGTTGTCTTTGGGGAGCATAATGGGAATATTGGGACACATATATTGAAAAGAAAAAGGTAAGCTCAGATAGTTTGAGTCAGGATTCAAAGTTAGAATCTAGAAGAACTAGTACTATATATTGGGAATTTTGGACCGACATGTACACACTGCTATATTTAAAACAGATAACCAACTGCTCAATATTCTGTAGTAACCCAAATGGGGAAAGAATTTGAAAAAGAATAGATAGATACACGTATATGTATAACTGAATCACTTTGGTGTACGTCTGAAACTAATATAACATTGTTAATCAACTATACTCCAAAGTAAAATTTTAAAAAGTTTTAAATAAGTAAATGAGAAACAGAAAGAATAAATAGGTGACTTTCCTTGATGGTCTCAGGTGGAAAATTTAGCATCTTACTTTAACTGCCAGTAAAGCAAGAGGAGGAATGTTGTTCCGTTGCAAAGGCATGTCTGATTCATTGCGACGCCATGAACTGCGCATGTCAGGCTTCCCTGTCCTTCATTATCTCCCAGAGTTTGCTCAAACTCATGTCCATTGAGTCACTGATACTATCTAACCATCTCATTCTCTTCCTCTTCCTTTTCCTCTTGCCTTCAGTTTTTCCCGGTATCAGGGTCTTTTCCAATGAGTTGGCTCTTCACATTAGACGGCCAAAGTATTGGCGCTTCAACTTCAACATCAGTCCTTCCAGTGAATATTCAGGGCTGATTTCCTTTAGGATTGACTGGTTTAATCTCCTTGAAGTCCAAAGGACTCTCAAGAGTCTTCAGCACCACAATTCAAAAGCATCAGTTTTTCAGCACTCAGCCTTCTTTAGACTCCAACAGGCCAGAGAAAATATATGTGCCTGAGGATCAGAAAGAAGTATAAAAGGATAACACAAAAATCCAGAAACTCCTTTTGGGATACCTTATCTGTGTTTTCAAACAATCTCCCAATTTTGAAATTGGATGAAGAGTTAAATTAACTGGTGTGGTATCTCTGGGGTCTTTAATGCAAACATATCTTAGGGGAAAGTGATACCTGGAATGTACATGTGAAGAGTATTGTGTTGCTAAATGTTGTTATGATACTCCTTTGAAAACTTTTTAAAATGGTGAAACACCCAGTTCACACATCTAATGATCATAAACAAAGGTATGTTGTATTTTTCAAGTTTATCTTCTCATTACCTACTACTTGTCACAAAGGGTTTTTCTTTCTAAAGGCTTTTCCTGTAGCAACGAGAATTTGCCAGAATTTGCTGGCACAATTTGCCAATGGTTCTGTGCCAGAGTCTCTCATACCCAGTTTTTTCTTTTCTTCAGTTTTTAAAGAGTAACCCTGTGTGTGAGAGAGTCAGGCAGTGACAGAGCTGGAGAGCATTTAATGGAGAAGGAAGGAAGGGAGGAGAAGACAAGATCCTTTCCAGTGGGCCTCAGAGGGTGCACACCCAACGGCCAGCCACCACACCTCAACAGCCCAGGTCTCCTCCCTGAAGGAGCTCTCCTGTCTTCTCCCATTTAATTTTTGGGATCCTGTTTAAGATATGTGACAACCAGCATCCAAGGAAAATGAGACTATTAGAGAACATGTAATCTTAAACTTTAAACTCAGTATGTGTATATTACTTATTCTTTAGGCTTCCCTGATAGCTCAGTTGGTAAAGAACCAGCCTGCAATGCAGGAGACCCCAGTTTCATTCCTGGGTCCAGAAGATCCCTTGGCAAAGGGATAAGCTACCTACTCCAGTATTCTTGGGCTTCCCTTATGGCTTAGCTGGTAAAGAATCTGCCTGTAATGCAGGAGACCTGGGTTCAATCCCTGGGTTGGGAAGATCCCCTGGAAAAGGGAAAGGCTACCTACTCCAGTATTTTGACCTGGAGAATTCCGTGGACTGTATAGTCCATGGGATCACAAAGAATCAGACATGGTTATTCTTCAGAGAAGTACATTATTTGAACTTAAGAACTTTTTAGTTGACTCCCATATCCAAAAGGCATAAAATACACAAAGATGACTTATTTTCTAAGAATCAGAAAACTCTATTTCTTGGAGAGTCAAGGTCTACATAAAAGAAACTAATGAAATCATTTATTTTGTAAGGCATATAAGAGTTTCACCCACAAACCAACTGATGCCTTAGTTCCGTGACTCATTCTTTCATGATTAATTAGAATTTACAAGGCTGGTTTTGCACAATTTAATGTGCTTGTGCCTTTTCTGTTACATTGCTGACTATAAATTAGGTGTTCCTGAGGGAGAGAAAACACTGAGTGTACTCGCAACAGCCCCTCGGGTGATTTTAATGCCTGACCTTCCCTGGCCCTCTCATTTTCAACAAAAGCCCTGCTCAAGATCACACCCAGAATGCATAATCTCCACTTTCAGAAAGAATATAGCTTTCCTCTTCTCCACTCTCCCTTTGATGATGGTGCAGAAATTATACGTGGAGGAGCAAAGAGTAATTTTAATTTCTTTTTTGTTTTACTTATGGAAAATTGCCAAATGAAAATGCTGTTAGAATTGGTTTCTGGATTGAGAACCAATTATTTTTACAAAAGAACCTCTTAGTTCCAGAACAAGCCAAATATTCATTGAGAAAATCATTAAGTAAAAACTTTATTAGGTCAGAAGTGTAAAATAAAATGAAAAATAAAATAAAGTAAAAAATAAAAAGTCTAACCCATTGTTCTCAAGTCACTACCAGGCTCCACAGGACCAATCCCTACTCTCTCTCTCGCAGACTCATTCATGTACTCCAGCCAAGACAGCGTTTGGCCACTCAGACTTCAGTTTAAGTACCCTCTACCCTCAGAAAGCCCTGCCCTGACTACCCTGTCACTGATCACCACATCACCCAAATGTAATTCTGGCATTGTGCTTACATTTTCCTTGTCATTTATTGATTTGATACACATTTATTCTTTAGCCTGTAGGTTTGTTGGGTTAGTGACTGTTTTCTCCCAGCTGGAAAGCAAGCTCTGTGAAAGGCCCGCCAGTATCTCTCCTCCAGTGCCTAGACTGGGATGTAGTAAGAGCCCAGTAATATAAGTTGAGTTTATTGTGAGAATTCCTCAAAGACTGCTAGGCATCAGTTGCTTCAGAAGAGAAATCCTGTAAGACTCCTGCCATTTTGACAAAGAGGAGGAACCAGAATTATACTTGTTTAAACTTCAAAATAAATGTCTTTTTATTTTGTGTTCCATTCTGATGAAGTGGAACATACCAGCTAATCATTATTATACAAAAATTATTTTCAAATGTTTAAAGTTATAACATTTTTAGTCTCTTTTCCTTGATAGATAATGTGGTGGTGGTTGTTTAGTCACTAAGTTGTGTCCGACTCTTGTAACTCCATGGACTGTAGCCTGCTAGGCTCCTCTGTCCATGGGATTCTCCAGGCAAGAATACTGGAGTGGGTTGCCGTTCCCTTCTCCAGGAGATAATGTGGACCTGATCATATTAAATTCCTTTCTAATAAACATCCAAAGCCCTGGTCCATTGTCATCTCTGCCAATGTGTTCTTCTGATAAGAAGTTGCTTCCCATTCTGTCTCTTGAAATACTCCACAATTACACTTTTACAGCAATTACTCCAGTACTCTGAGTACACTGAGTGTCTGTAGCTCTGTTACTACTGAACTCTTAGAAAGGAGATAGTTTACGTTATTCACGTCTGTATTCTAGCAACCCAAAATTGAACCCATTACCAGGTAGCTGTTTTTCGTATGAATTCAAAATGAATTAGTAAAGAAAGGAAGGCTGATATTTATAACATGAAATATAAGTTTGGGGGTTTTAAACATGTTTTATTTTGGGATCCTCTCAAAAGGAAAGGTATAGAGTTGATTGAACCCTTTTGTAGTAGGCTTTGAAAAAGCACTACTCAAAAAAAATTTTTTTTATTTAATATCATTACATTTTAAATGGAATGTTAATTAACTGGTATATGATTAATTTTATATATTTGCCCAATTGCATTTAAATTGGTTAAAGTTAATCCAATTAATTTAATAATATAGCTCTGGCCAAGTCTGAATATAAAACATTTGAAGCAATGATTCCAAATATTTCAGGAAGAAAATCTGTACCACAATGAGCCAGCCAGTTAATCTAACAACATATTTCAGGGAAAAATTTCAGTCTGGCCAGAGATTTATTCATCTGTATTCTTTTTTTTTTTTTATTGTATTATGTATATTCCCAGGAATATTATTCTTCAGACTCAGTTCTGATTTCAACCATGGATAGAGTTTTAAATCATGAGATTTCTGGAAGAGATTAGTTTCTAATTCCTCTAGGCTGGATATCATGTCACTGGTAGATTTCAATGATAGATTGATGCACTCTCAGCCTCTTTAGAAGAGCAGCTCTGGATAGTTAAAGTCTTCAAATCCTTTGAAAATTTAACCGTCTCATGTGATTTTTTTTTTATTCCCTAGAGCAGACGATCAAATATACCTAACTCTGGATGCTGATGAGTGAGAAGAAAACCCAAAGTTGGCCCAGAGGAGGAGTTACTTCTTTCATCTTCAAAGATACCAGCTGTTTCTGCTCTTCATCACCAAGAGTGTCCTTAATGTATATATAAACTGCAGCCACCATGATATCTATGTGCCTCTGTCTCCTTAATTCAACACTGAGCTTTGTGAAGACATATACTGTTTCTTAATTACCTTTGTGTCCCTAGCTCTTAGCCATGCACACGGCACATAGCAGATGTCTCAAAAAATATTTATTGCGTGAAAAAAAGTGGAGCCTGGTGGTCTCACATGGTTTCCAGAGGTCTGTCTCTTCTCTACCACTGAAGGATCCTCTAGTAACATCATTCATTTCTTTTCTTTCCCTTTGGCTGTTCTTGGGCTTTAGTTTGCACTGACAGGTCAACCCTGTCTTAATCACTGAATTAAGATTAAATTCTAACACTTGCTAAAGATTAAGAATATTACCATGTCACATGGAGGGGAAAAAAGCCCGCTTTTTAAAAAAGGGCCCATCTTAGATGAATAATACAAGAGAAACAATTATTATAAAAAATAATAATGACTCAACCAAGAGGATTGGTTTGTCTTTTAAATGAGTAGGCCCTGAATGTGATAAACAAACATTGCCATTGGCAAGACAGCCTGCTTCCTGTTGCTAGGCAGAAATCAAGCTGGCTTTACTCAGACGGCAATTGAAGTTTCTTAGCTGCTTCAGATGCTATTCCAGATAAGCTGAGAAGAAAGAGCATGGGCCGATGGACAAGGGGGCTGCCCTCAACCCACGTAATATATCTGTTGCGGTTGTTATCTGATAATCTTAGAGAAACTCCCTTGGAGAAACCAAGTTAGCAATTTCAGGAAACAAAAGGAGATCAAATAGGACAGAGAACCAGGGCAATGGTAAGAAAAAAGCTTGATTACTTTGTGATTAGACGATTAAGACAGGGTTGACCTGTCAGGCAGTGAACAAAGCTGGTAAAGAATGATTCGGGCCATGGGAAGCACAGCCTCATGGCAAATCAGGCAGGTTCTCCAAGAATAATGAAAGGAGGCACTTATAGCAACTTAAGAGGCCCTGAGCTTGAGTGGAAAAGAGCACAGCTTTGGAATTAGACACACCTGTCTTTGGGATCCTAGTTCTATCCAGCTAAGAAATTTCTTAACTACACAGGGTAATGATGATTCATTTCTTAACTACTAAAGGCAAGTTCCTTCATCTCTCTGAGCCTTAGTTTTCTCATTTCTAAAATGGGGACAAAAACTTGGTTATCAACTTTCTTCCTGGAAAAATGCATATGGTATATTAAGATAAACATTTTTGCATGTGCTTTTAAAGAGGTTCAGAGATACTCTGCTGCCCACTTAGAATTTTGAGAGTAAAAACACCTACTAAAAATGTTTTCATGCTGAGATAGATTTTCTACTTCACAGAGCTTTTCTAAATGAAGACTGATGATCAGAAATTTGATTATTTATCAGCTGGAAGATTTTGTAACTAGTATCACTATGTTTCAATACACATTGATAATTGTTACGATGATAAGCCACTTTCAATATTATGCAGAGCATGGTCCCAAATCAGTTTTGTGTGATTTGGTTTTGTGTGTGTCAGATTTACCATGGTTGCAATTTAAAAAGCTACAATGCTACCTTTGGAAATTCTGACCCAGAAGGCTTGGAGGGTATCTTAGGATCTACATTTTTAACGTAATAACCCTGATCTTCATTCTTATATAAAATTGTAATTCTGGCCCATTTGAGTTTATTGTTACACATAATACTCATTTGTTTGTTTTTCTGCATTTCATGATCTATTAATTTGAAATCACATAATAAATAAATAGGGCTTCCCAGGTGGCACTAGTGGTAAAGAATGTGCCTACCAATGCAGGAGACACAGGAGACATGGGTTCCATCCCTGGCTTGGCAAGATTCCCTGGAGAAGCATACAGCAACCCACTCCAGTATTCTTGCCTAGAAAATTCCATGGACAGAGGAGCCTGGAGAGCTACAGTCCATGGGGTCACGAAGAGTCGGATGCAGCTAAGCACAGCACTCACCGTTTTAATTCATTTGAAAGACCCCTTTCAATGCCAGAGTAACATATATCATAATGGCATGTGGAACAACTGAATACAATGTTCTCCAGGGATGGAGTAATCCAAATAGGTGCCTTAATGTTCATGCACCAGAGTTCATATGTTTTGCTAGTTGGGAGCTCTTAGAGATCTCCGGAGTACATGGAGAGATGGGAGCAAAGGATAAAAGCAATAAAGAAGGTAGTTTACAAAAGTCAGACAAAAGATCACACGAATGTGGCAGTGTGGAACGACTGATACAAGAGTGAACAGACACAAAGGGCTCCAGAGTTCCCAAGGTTTCAGTATCTCTATGGCAGAGGAATATGGTAAATATTCAGGACAATTACTTGACATTAAAAAGTCAAAAATATGCATGGAGTAGTTTTTTTTTTTTTTTTCAAGAAAGAAGTGCACAATATACTTTAGAAAACTTTCTACCCCAAATTTGTCAATATAAAACATTTCATTGTTCAGCTCTCAAGAAAAATGCTACTTTCTGGAATTACTTGTTTTTGAAATATGAAAGTATATGTTATTCCTTGCCATTGAAAGCTCACTAAGAACACTAAATGATTAAGCACTCTCAGTACAAAAATTCTGGCCCTGTTTTTACATTGCAGCAGGAAGCTACCCAGAGATATGGATGTTTTTAACAGCAGAAGGCAAAACTGGAAGAGATTAGTTTTCATCCCATTTGAAAAAGTAGGTTGTCTTCACCAAATTTTCTTCTTATAAAAATAGATATATGTAGCCTGCCATGAAGGAAATTTTATAGTAACTGATAAATGGAAATGCTTTAGACCTAATCCTCATACAGGAGGGTTGACTGAAGCATCAGATAGAAGAACACAGAACTTCAGGGAGAAAGCAGCGAGGAGGAGGATAAAAACCCTGGCTCCCCTCAAGGTTCTGACTTGTTCTAACGGCTCAGTAACTAGCTGCAGTTAGCAACCCACTCTGGCTCAGTTTAGGGCAGGTTCAAGGGGATCAGCCTTAGAGCCACTGCAGACACTTGATGGATCCTCTCCAAAAGAAACAAGGTAAACCCCAGAGGTAAATGCTTGATAAATTTTTCTAAAGGAAGTGACACCAAAGCTGCCGTCAGGGTCACGTGCCTACCATTAAAGAGGCTTGAACAAGCCCTACCCAGGAGATTTTCACTCTCCTTACTCTCGGCTGCAGGTCTGAACGGGTTTAGGTCTTTTGGCCTTTTTTTCCCCCACAAAGGCCAAGAACATTGGAGAGATAATGGATCCCCATTCAAGAATGTGAAAACAGGAATTTAATCTGCAACTCCTCTGTAATCCTTGAGCACTGGGGCCTTCCCAACTGCAAAGCAAAGATTGATGATGGGTACTAATTTCTGCCTCTGTTGGATGATTAAAAGTTCAAATAGGGCACCTAAAAAATAAATATAAGGTATCAGAAGGAGAGGGGCTTCCCAGGTGATGCAACATTAAAGAGCCTGCCTGCCAATGCAGGAGACTCAGGCGACACAGGCTCAGTCCCTGGGTTGGGAAGATCCCCTGGAGGAGGGCATGGCAACCCACTCCAGTATTCTTGCCTGCAGAATCCCATGGACAGAGGAGCTGGTGGGCTACAGTCTGTAGGGTTGCAAAGAGTCAGACACAACTGAAGCGACTGAGGAGGCATGTCAGAGAGTATTCTGTACTTGGATCAAGTTACTTCTCTTTAACATAGGAACCACGTTTTCTTGTGACACTCATTCTGGTGAGAGCAGTGAGCTGGGACTGCCAGCTAGCCCCCCATCAGTGAGCTGTGCTGGATGGTTCCCAAGGATCAAGAGGTGTTAATGAGTTTGTTTCTCAGGCCACATGTCCACTCTGATGCTGCTGTGTTTGTGTGTTCTTCCACATAATGCTAAATGTATTATTTAAACACTTAATCTGTGAAACTGGAAGTCCTGGAGCATTTGCGGAGAAACAAATTGAAATAGTCTCAGAGAAATTAATAAAACCCAAAAGGGAGGTATAGCCCATATGGCATGAGATGGAAATAGACAGTATGAAGGCAGAAGAAAAATGAAAGAATTTTAACATTAAGCCACCCAACCAAATCAGGCCTTGATTGAGCTTAAATTTGGACTGATGGGTATGATTCACAAAGGGCTTCCCTGGTGGCTCAGCTGGTAAAGAATCTGCCTGCAATGTGGGAGACTTGGGTTCAATCCCTGGGTTGGGAAGATCTCCTGGAGAAGGGAATGGCAACCAACTCCAGTATTCTGGCCTGGAGAATTCCATGGACAGAGGAGCCTGGTAGGCTACAGTCCACAGGTTTGCAAAGAGTTATACATGACTCAACGACTTCCACTGTGATCTGAAGATGGCCCTGCTCCAGGGAGGAATGTCAAAACTCTCTGGGCTGTTGTGCAGGCATCTGGAGGCTAATTTACATGCAATGGAGCCACTGATGTCATCCCCATATCCTGGTTGCTTTATTCATTGTGAAGAACTTTTGAGCAGACCCCTAAGTAGCAGAACACACGAATTGTAGCGAAATGCCTTCAAATGAAATACTTGAGGCTAAGAAATTATTCTTAAATTCTCTGAGTCTTTAGATACCATCTTCTCACCAAAGTCCTCTGTGGTTCAATGACACTCCTTCTAGAGTCCAGGCTCTGATAATGTAACAGAAAAGTAGCTTAGTGACAGATTATCTCATTTTATGCAAATGTTCTTATTTCTAGTCTATCACATCAGCCTGAAAGCCTGCCCACTAAAGGAACTCACAGAGGAAGAGGAACTGGAAAGTTGTGCCCTGATTCATGACTCCAGGTCCAGCTGTACTTACGATAATGAGTCCAGGCTGAATGCCCTGAGGAAAATGCCTCTTTGGGGAAGGAAGATGCCTGGACAGTATATTGAGATTTCCTTTGCTGCCCTGAGCAGTTTGTGACTTAATGAGCATATTTATAGGTACATTACAGGTCCTTTGTCATTTCAGAAATCAATGAAGTAATTTCCAAAGGAAGTTAGAGTGATCTATGGCAATCAGCTGCCCCTCCTTAATCTATCATAAAGAGAGAAAAAAAGAATTCATCCATTAGGGAAAACTGGAAATGGAACAATTTGCCAGAGGGAAAACTTAGCTTTGATAGGATTGAATGAAAAGCTGTATAAGGGAAGTTACTACCTAAAATAAGAGTACAGTGCTTCTAGTGGTTAATAGACTTTTTTATTATAATTATCAAAACGTTCTTTATACTTTGTATACTTTACCTCTTTCAGTCCTTATATCCATCCCATACTTTACAGATAAGGAGGATAATGCTCTAAGAGTTGTAATAATGATAATTATTACAGAGGGACTAATAACTTGTCCAAGTCACATAGCCAGGGAAAGGGGCAGAACTGGCTTTGAACCTAATTCTGTCTTACTCTCAACCTGTGCTCTTAATCACTGTACCATATTTTCATCACTCTGTTAAAGTTATTCAACAATTTGGGTAAACAGATATGGTCTGGTCTTCTGATAAATTCATTTCACTCTGTATTTGGACTATAAATCTTACACACATCCAATTTACTTATCCATCCTTTGAACAGATACATAAAAATCCATGCTAAAGCCAGGAGACGTAAAGATAAAAACATAAGGACTCTGTTTGCAATGATTTATAGCAGGGAGATGGAAAAAACAACCTTTATAAAGTAGTGCGTCGTTACAAACTGAAAGTACGAGGTAATGAGAGCAGAGGAGAGGTGGGGCCTTATTCTCCAAATGCAGCATTAGAAGACTTCCCTACTTCTGTCAAATTACCAACGGTTTTTCCAAAGCTACTGATCTCAATTCAAATTTAAGATAACAGCAAAAGAATTGAGATTGTTTACTTGGTTTTGGGAAAACTCCCATCTGGGTTTCTGCAGAGCGCACCGGAAAGGGTGTATTTCGAGACAAGGGAAATCTCCTTCTCCCAAATATAGAACCTCTAGGAAATTGTGTTCTTAATTTAGAAACCAACATCAAACTTTAGTACTTGCAAAGCAAGCGGGTGGGTTGAGGTAAAGCACAAGCTTGGAGCTGCTACATAGATTTCATTTTCTTCTTTCCATTTCCTTGGCAATCTTAGAATTAGGTCCAAAAACACTTGCAAACGATCATTTTCATATTGTTTGCACATAATAGACTACATGTTCCCTTGGTTGGCAAAACATGTGTTTCTCTTCAAAATTAAAGCTTTCAATGTAATGAGAAATGACTTTCCAAAGCTGTAATATGTCTTCTGTGAAAGCCCCATTGAATAGTCTCTGCAGTAACTAAATCCTACTGTTTGTTCCCAGCTGAAAAAGGAAAATGTCTTGTAAATAAAATGTGAGAAAAATGATAAGGATAGACAGCAGGCTGGAAGGGTGACATGACTGTTAAATGTTATTAAGATGCACCCTAGTATGGGTTGTATATTTTATATGGTGCATGCATGTATCTCAATCAATCTTCATGACAGTCTTAGAAAATAAACCAGGTCAGTTTTTATTCCCTGCCTTCCAGTGGAGGAAGTAGAGTCTCTAAAATTATCATAACCTCCCTGGAGATTGTCTAGCTAATAAAAAGAATCAGAAGCTGAACCCAGCTCCACCTGAATCTCAGTTCAGTGTTCTCCCTTATGTGGTATGAAAATTAACTGGAAATGCATGTTAGCTTCCCTGACATGAAAATCACTTCTAATGATGTTAATGGGGTAATGTAAAAGGGAAGTGCTATATTTTATTCATCTAAGAAATACTCACTGAGGTCAGGTCATTGTGTTAGGAGCAACAATAGAAACCCAAAGATGAGCAATGCTATACCCCTCATTTTCCCAGGAGCATCACGTGTATGTGTACACGAAAACCCATCTTCTCTAAATATGGTCTGAAGTGTATTCTGAAACAAATATTATGAAATACGTACAGCTCTCCTTTCTGAGATGTTTCAGGCAGCTGATGATAGACTTAGCTGAACATACACAGTGTTAAAAGATTGATAGAATCCTGATTATACTTAAATGTACAACCCTATTTATTGGTTTAAAATAAGCTTTACGTCACAACTGTCTTTAGATTCGCTAGGCCTGGTGGTCAAGGCTGACAGATTAGAATTTCTAAAACGTGTTCAGTTGTCACGCATCAGATTCAGCCAATACTGTCACATCCTGACATTTGCTGTCAAGAACAAGCTCATAATTAAGCTGCTGGATTTGGGAACTTTATAATGAATGTCTTGATGGAACTTAGACTGGTGAATCTGACATTTCATTTTTTGTTTACAGACATGAACTATGGTATCAAAATACTAATACAGAGACAGCTGCAGAATAGAAGACGATTCTTACAGGTCGGACCCCAAAGTGACTGCTCTGTCTCCTTCAAGCTAAAGATGGAGAGTCTTCTAATTTGCACATCTGTAAACCTCTCTCTCTGTGCTTGCATCTTACTCTCCCTGTATGTTTCATCTATCCTTGATCCTAGTTACAGCACTTCTCCTTTCCTAGTCCCCAGTAACACACCCTTTTTGAACATCTATTTCAATGCCTTTTAAATAAAGCTCTTTCCTCCTCACTACACATTATCCCCCTTGAATTCATGTTCCTTTGTGGAGCTCAGACATATCCATCAACTCATCAGTCAGAATCTTGAATAGGACTTGAAATATATTCCCCTAGGTAAAAAATAATTTGAGAAAGTGCTTTTTATTATTTTCAGTTTAACATTTCTGAACCCTCTTCTTGACTTTTAAAAAAACTCATGCATTCCTTAAAGTTATATACAGGTACAATTCTCAGATAATAGGTGAGCCGTTGTCTTCAATCACATTTAAAATCATCAGAATAATTATGCAGAATAAAAAGAAAAGGATTCAAAGGTTGTTATTTTCCACAATCCCCTTATAAATTAGCCTCACCCTAGCCCTACTCCAAAGCTTATAGTGTGAGTGAAAGTCGCTCAGTCGTATCTGACTGTTTGTGACCCCATGGACTATACAGTCCATGGAATTCTCTAGGCCAAAATACTGGAGTGGGTAGCCTTTTCCTTATCCAGAGGATCTTCCCAACCCAGGGATTAAACCAAGGTCTCCCAAACTGCAGGCGGATTTCTTACCAGTTGAGCCACCAGGGAAGTCCATAGGCATTCCTTTATAACTTCTTACCTCACCTTTCTGGTGAGATGCAAAGTTATATATATTTTCCTGGATGACTCTGAGGTAACAATGTCTCTTCATTTTTTTCATATCGAGGCAACATCACCTTTTGGAATCCTTAACTTCTATCAGTGTCTGCTTTCTGTTGTAATTTCTTGATCCAAAGCTTACTTTGTGAAACTATGTATTCTATCAAAGTAGACAACTTGTATCCCTATGACCTATGAGACATTAAGACCCTTGCTCAGTCTAAAAGTGATGTAATTTCCTCCATGCCACATTTCCTCTGTTGCACTCCATGCAATGCTTTGGATTTGAGGAGCTATTGTTGTGTTATGAACTATATTATTTCACAAATGGCTCCATTGTCTGGGGTGTGGACACCATATCTGTAAGTAAAGACTAAGAAGGGAAAGGTCTATTTATTCTCATATATAAACTTATGACTCTGGCGAGAAACTGTTACCAGCACACAGTTACAAATGGTAAGCAGCTGATCCTCCTACTAGTACTGGGCAGAAAAATATGTTTTAAAAATATATACGTAAGATATCTGTAAAGCTACCTTACATCCTTTCCAGAGAACATGAAGATGGAATAGAGTTTTATTTGAATATAGAAAAGTTCACAGAAAATCTCTTAAAATTTTTTCAGAGAATTGCATCAAGATTATTTGTACTATCACAGGAAATGCCTTTGAACAGCTAGCATATGACTCACATTTTTGAACTGAAATATGTAATTTCAACATATATCTGATATACATACACAGATATTTCAAAATGCATACATATTAATTCTTGAAATTAACCTATGTTTGAGTGATTACACCAATGGCTAGACTGAGAAAGCCCCAATATGCATATTCATGATTTTGTTTTCTGTTCTTTAGGGACTGCCAGATTGGTTACTACAAATTACTTAAAGTTTTGGGTGCTTAAAGTTTTGGGTCTTTAATTGATTATTTATTTATTTGACTTGAACCAAAAGAATTATTGCGTCAACATGGGGACCTCCTTGGGTGCTAGCTCTTAACGTGGCTGTGTTGCTTCTCAGCAGATTTGCAGTGTTTTATACTGTCAGCTGTTTTATACTGTCAGCCTTCTTCCACTCCTCACCTTACCTGTTGTCACAGCCTGCAGCTGCCACTAAAGGCCATGGTCTCCCCAGTGAAGGGCCAGCTTCAGTGGCTGGTATTTGTGTTTTGTGACATTTTAATTAAATTAGCATCTGCCTCAACCTAAGCGTGTGACACTTCACGAAAGTCACTCTAGATTTAAGCAGCATGGAACCCTTTGTAAAGTGCATACATGAGAAGGGAACAAGCTTCTGGAGGTTTCAAGCCGGGGAGTCTAGGGTCCTGCGCCATTCTGCGTTAGCTGCTGCATAGACCACAGCAGGTCAGTTATGCAGAGTCTGCTGAGGGCATTTTCAGATCAGGCCTTATTCCCACAAAGAAGATGATAAGCTGCCTTAAACCAAAATGGATGAACTTATAGGAAAGAGGTCATTTTCATCTATTTAGATTATTCTGGAAATAGCAATGAGACCAACATATCTCAGAGATGAATGATATTATTTATCTCATATCCAGTGTGATGTATTTCATGTGAATACATACACTGAGAATTCATTGGCTAGATTTTTCACTTTCCTCATGAAAGAGGCCATGAACAAAACCTGGATAATCTTACTTAGTGAAAAATGCACAATGGATTCTACTTGTTTGGCTAAAACTACTCTGAAGAGCTCTCAGTTTTGCTCTCAGAAGTGCAAATGCAAGTGGTCTTCTACCTTTGCATGGGTTGTTGCTATATTTACACTTGTTTTCTCCTAGGATGCTCACACAGGCAGAGTGGGAACTAAATCGAGCTCTGATAGGGCTTCCTCATCCTGAGCCCGTTTTTGAAGCACACTGCATTCATAAATAGCCTGCAAGGCTTTGGGCTTCTGAGGTCACCATGCTTCACACAATTGTTCTCTGCAGGGCTACGTGAAGACAGTGCCTGGGCAGAGGCCTGGAGTTCCTGGAAGCTGGGTTTCTCAGCATTGAAGGGCTATCTCTTCTCAAACAAAAGCCCAAACCGGCCGTGGATGGTGACCTTGGTCATTGTTCTTGGGGCCTATGACTTCAGAAGTGGATGTTACTCCTGAAATGAAAGGACCAACCTCTGAGCCGATACCATCTTGCTCTCAGGACACCTCTATAAAGAGCAAATTGATATGCGTAATGGGATGAATGCTTGGTAAACTTTCCTCTGTTACAAAAGAATGTAAATTAAAGTATTATCCAAACCCTTTCCACTCCCACTTCATTGACACTCCTCAGCCTTAATCCTCCTGGACATCAGGGAGAGTGGGTGAATCAAGTGTAGTGATGACTGGTTGGTGATTAATGAGAGCAATATGTTTTGAAAGATGTGTGGGGAAGAAAAAATATATAGTGTTGAGCAGTTGGATGAGGGAGTCTGAGGAGGTAACAGAAGACAAAGATGATGGGAGAAGCATTAGGAATTTGCCTATTTGTAAACAGGAATATAATAGGTTGCCATGTGGATGTAGGTAAAGAGTCTGCAGCAGCAACTAAAAAATCACAGCTTATCTTCGAGTCACATTAAAAATGTGAGGTTTGGGCTCTCCTCGTGGCTCAGGGGTAAAGAATCTTCCTGCCAATGCAGGAGATGCGTGTTCTATCCAGGAGGATCCCACATGGCGTGCAGCAACTAGGCTCGTGCACCACAGCTATTGAGCCTGTGATACAGAGCACAGGGGCTGCAACTACTGAGTATTCGCATCACAACTACTGAAGCCTGTGTGCCCTAGAGCCCGTGCTCGGCAACAGGAGGGGCCACCACAATCAGAAGCTCATCACTGACAGCCGCCCCACTCAACACAACTAGAGAAAGCCTGCTCATAGCAAGGATGACCCAGCACAATCTAAATAAATAGATAAATAATGTGAGGTGTTTTTCCAACTAGTTTTTATTCAGAATGGTCTAATGCAACTTACATAAAATCGATGAAACTTTCTGAAATAAATACCCTGAGAGTACTTCGAAGATTTAGGTTAAAAATTAAAAAAAACACTTTAAAGTGAAAAAAAGGGAAAACAAAACAAACTATTTCACTACTGCTCTCCAGGTCTCAGTAATATATGGCAACCCTCAAATTTTACATAGGTCTCCTTTTGGGAAAGAGCAGACAGGTAGAGGAAACTAAGGACTGATAAACAATCACTTTAAAAATGGGTACAAATATATCTCAGACTCTTGTCTATGCAGAAGGACATGAAGTCTTTACAGGCTGTGAAGTATTTAAAGAATTGCCATTAACTATTTCAGATATACAGTGTAATTTGAGATAATAAAATGAACTTCTATGTAGTCAACATTCAGAAAAGGAAGCTACTCACTTCCCTCTGCATCTCTCTGACAGCAATTCCATTCCTCTTTGCAAAGTCTGCTACTGCTGCTGCTGCTAAGTCGCTTCAGTAATGTCCGACTCTGTGCGACCCCATAGACGGCAGCCCACCAGGCTCCCCCGTCCCTGGGATTCTCCAGGCAAGAACACTGGAGTGGGTTGCCATTTCCTTCTCCAATGCAGAAAAATAAAAAGTGAAAGTGAAGTCTTCAGTCGTGTCTGACCCTCAGCGACCCCATGGACTGCAGCCTTCCAGGGTACTCCGTCCATGGGATTTTCCAGGCAAGAGTAGTGGAGTGGGTTGCCATTGCCTTATATTGCTTTGAAATTTGTTTGAAGCCAGACATTAAATAAGCACTGTAATGTCCTAAACAGTACAAAATGTGGATAATGTTTTTTATACAGTTTCTGATGAAAGCAGGGATGCTAATATGTCCATGTTACAGATAAAGTTGAATCTACTCTTATCTGCCAAACACAGGAAATGTTTGAAAATATAATTCAAAGCAATGCTTTTATTATTGTTTTGAATAGATACTCTCAGGAATACAGGCAGAAAATTAAAATACTTTAAATGAATCAATATTTTCATTTTGAAATAATTGTACTGATTTTTGAACTTAAAAAAAAGCATTTAGGTCACATAGGATTGTAATTGACTTGCTGTGTTTGCATTGGCCCTACCTACATTTACACAGAGCCATATTCTTCTCTTAGAGTGAATAGTCTCTGCCTTTCCCCTGGGCAACCCTGGTGGGTATACACAGCAGAGACACACAAACATTATACAAACACACAGAAAATAGCCTCATAGGCAATATCCTGAATTCCCAAAGCCCCCTGTCATTTCATTTAAATACATATCAACTGATTATTTGACTAAATAGGCTTAGGATTAGATTATACTGATAGATCAAGAATCAAAATGGACCAACTACAGTTTCTTGCCCCAACAAAACAGAAAACAACAAAAAAGAAAATGATTAAATTGCTAAGGTCATTGTTTTTACTAAGCCAACTCTGACTTCTTCTGGGCTTGGTGTTTATTTCCAAAGCTAAACTAAAGGGATCCGATAAACATTGGGGTACACGTGTCTCTTTCAATTCTGGTTTCCTCGGTGTGTATGCCCAGCAGTGGGATCGCTGGGTCATAAGGCAGTTCTATTTGCAATTTTTTAAGGAATCTCCACATTGTTCTCCATGGTGGCTGTACTAGTTTGCATTCCCACCACAGTGTAAGAGGGTTCCCTTTTCTCCACACCCTCTTCAGCATTTATTGCTTATTGACTTTTGGATCGCAGCCATTCTGACTGGTGTGAAATGGTACCTCATTGTGGTTTTGATTTGCATTTCTCTGATAATGAGTGATGTTGAACATTTTTTCATGTGTTTGTTAGCCATCTGTATGTCTTCTTTGGAGAAATGTCTGTTTAGTTCTTTGGCCCATTTTTTGATTGGGTCATTTATTTTTCTGGAATTGAGCTGCATAAGCTGCTTGTATATTTTTGAGATTAGTTGTTTGTCAGTTGCTTCATTTGCTATTATTTTCTCCCATTCAGAGGGCTGTCTTTTCACCTTGCAGCACTATTTATAATAACCAGGACATGGAAGCAACCTAGATGTCCATCAGCAGATGAATGGATAAGAAAGCTGTGGTACATATACACAATGGAGTATTACTCAGCCATTAAAAAGAATACATTTGAATCAGTTCTAATGAGGTGGATGACTCTGGAGCCGATTATATAGAGTGAAGTAAGCCAGAAAGAAAAACACCAATACAGTATACTTACACATATATATGGAATTTAGAAAGATGGTAATGATAAACCTGTACGCAAGACAGCAAAAGAGACACAGATGTATAGAACAGCCTTTTGGACTCTGTAGGAGAGGGAAAGGGTGGGATGATTTGGGAGAGTGGCAGTGTAACATGTATGATATCATAAGTGAAACGAACAGCCAGTCTAGGTTCGATGCAGGATGCAGGATGCTTGGGACTGATGCACAGGGATAATCCAGAGAGATGGAGTGGGGCGGGAGGGGGGAGGTTGCGGTCAGGATTGGGAGTTCATGTACACTCTTGGCTGATTCATGTCAATGTATAGCAAAACGAACACAGTATTGTAAAGCAAAACAAACTAAAAAATAAAAATTAATTAAAACAAACAAACAAATGAACAAACAAAAAGAGACCTGAAACTGAATTTTCTGCTTTGCTTTAAGTTCACTGCAATTGAATTAGAAGGAAAAAAATAGGAGTTGAAAAAAAAAATTTTCCTACTCTCCAATAAGACTTGCGTCTACTGGGCTATGTTAGAGAATCAAGTCTACAGTCCTGCCCAACTCTTTGCAACTCAATGGACTGTAGTCCACCAGGCTCCTCTGTCCATGAGATTTCCCAGGCAAGAATACTGGAATGGGGTGCCATTAACTTGTAAAATAATGAATCTACCGCAACTGGCAAAATATACAAATTGCTGACAGTACTCCGACTTACTTAAGGAGAAATCTCATACCAGTTTGGAAGACTGAAGAGAATTAACAAGAAACTGGACTCTAAGGAAGACTTAGAGCCACCCCCCTTCCCTGCCCAACCACAACCATCTTGGAGTGAGGCAGGTAAGAAAAACACAAAAGTAAACGATGCCTTGTTCATTCTTGCAGGGCTTCAGATCTGTTCCTAAAGTTCTCTAGAGAGATACAGAGAAATATTTCCTTCCTAGCAATCTCTCACTACCCTTTCAGACTGGAAGCCTTTGTGCTGAGCTAGTGCAAGGCTCTGCTGTAAAATATTCTCCCGCACTGTTCTCTAGGGAAATAGCACAGAGCTGCTTATGAGCCTATGTGCAGACATCTTCAAATCATTCCAGGCCAAGGCTAATCAAATAGTCAGCTCTTATATTAGCTGAGTTAATAAATATCTCTTGATATTTGCTGTCTTCTTGAGATGGTCATCCATTCCACTATCATCTTCCAAGGTAGGATGTTAGGGATGAAGTAAATAAAGCCTATGGTTCAGAAAAATCACTTTTTATCATTTTGTCGTTGATCTCATGCCATCTAAATAATCTTAGAGAAACCATGAAGGAGACTGTTTTCTCTTGATCCCTTTTCCTTAAATAAAGCTTTCCCTCTCCTTGTCTTTGTGGGGCCTCAGAGATGATCGTTTGTCGGTCCTTCATGTTTTTTGCAGCCATATTAAATATCAGAGATAATCAGATCTACCATGCTCTGATACAAACCAGATGTTAAACCTCGTGATGACTTTTTACTCCTATTGTTGATATTATAGATACAGCCCAATCCTTATTTTACTTCTCTTTTCTTTGGGCCTTTATTTTCAAACTTCAGTAAACCATTATAATAGTCTATTTGATTTTATAATAAAATGATTTTTAAAAAATTACTTAAAGAATATGGACTAGTTATGGTCATTGCTTAAATTAACAGATGCTATATTTTATAATTCCTCTTACTTTTTAACTTGAGCTAACTTGTTACTTCACTTAGTATGAAAATAAGGTGATTTCTTCAGGGTCAACTCTTGCAAACAGCATATGATAGGCAAGGTAAGCCCTCTGTGGAAGTCTCCTTATAGTTTGCATGCATATCACCTAGGTATTGTCTTAAAAGCTAGGTTTTCAGGTCTTAAATCAGAGATTCTAAAGTAGAATTTCTGGTGTGAACTCCATGACTCTATATTATTATTCTTATTATTATTGGAGGATAATTGCTTTATGATATTGTATTAATTTCTGCTCCACAAATACCATCATCATCATCATTTGAGGTGCTTGTTAAAAATGTAGAGCGAGGAGACCCTGCATTTCTTAAGAAGTACCTCAAATGACGATGACAACAGTATTATTTGTGACAAAATTTGAGCAACTAAAGCAAGGAATGAGGTGTCCCATTAGACAAGGCAGGAAGAGTACCCATTGCCAGAAACCTAATCAAGACTTGAGATGTGAAGGGAGCCAGAGGCTAAACAAGGATGAGGAACTAACATCATCGTTCACATGACTGAGGGGAAAAGTGTGAGGATAAAAAGGCAGTGGCTTTGTATAGAGTCTCAGTTCAGTTCAGTTCAGTTCAGTCGCTCAGTCGTGTCTGACTCTTTGTGACCCCATGAACTACGCATGCCAGGCCTCCCTGTCCATCACAAACTCCCGGAGTTCACTCAGATTCATGGCCATCGAGTCAGTGATGCCATCCAGCCATCTCATCCTCTGTTGTCCCCTTCTCCTCCTGCCCCCAATCCCTCCCAGCATCAGAGTCTTTTTCAATGAGTCATTCTCTGCATGAGGTGGCCAAAGTACTGGAGTTTCAGCTTTAGCATCATTCTTTCCAAAGAAATCCCAGGGCTGATCTCCTTCAGAATGGACTGGTTGGATCTCCTTGCTGTCCAAGGGTCTCTCAAGAGTCTTCTCCATCACCACAGTTCAAAAGCATCAATTCTTCGGTGCTTAGCCTTCTTCACAGTCCAACTCTCACATCCATACATGACCACTGGAAAAACCATAGCCTTGACTAGGCGGACCTTAGTCGGCAAAGTAATGTCTCTGCTTTTGAATATACTATCTAGGTTGGTCATAACTTTTCTTCCAAGGAGTAAGCGTCTTTTAATTTCATGGCTGCACTCACCATTTGCAGTGATTTTGGAGCTCAAAAAAAGAAAGTCTGACACTGTTTCCACTGTTTGCCCATCTATTTTCCATGAAGTGATGGGACCGGATGCCATGATCTTCGTTTTCTGAATGTTGAGCTTTAAGCCAAGTTTTTCACTCTCCTCTTTCACTTTCATCAAGAGGCTTTTTAGTTCCTCTTCACTTTCTGCCATAATGAGGGAAAATCAAAGCACAGGAATTGGTGACCCCACACTGTTTAGAAAGAGAATATCTTGACACCCATGATTTCGTGGGGATTGTTTCCCTCTTATAAAGACACATGCATCCAGTTTTCTGTGGCTTAATATCAGTATTCACTCAATAATCTAGTTTCCTAACCAAACGTTTGATAATAATTTGGCAAACTGTTTTGACTCTTTACAAGGGAGAAAAAGCCAACACAGATGCCCCAGTCTATTTAACAGTTTTTGAAGAATACACTGACATTTTTACACATTGGTGTCCCGTGAATATGATTAGCAGAAGTCAGCTCATCTGCATCGAAACATGAGCAGAGTAACAATCAAGTTTCTGCACCTTCAAAACAGGAGAGTGTTAACTCTACACCATTGCAACCCTGTCTATGTCCTCCTCTCCTACAGAGACCCAACCGAGTGTGGGGGAATGTCCACTGTCTGCAAGATAGCTTATCACTCAGTAGACTTTGCATCAGTAAATCAACCTCTTTGAATGCTGATATCCCTTTCATAAATGGAAATAATAATACTCAGTGCAAAAGTCATAGAAAAAAAATCAAACAAGCTAATACATTAAAAGAATTTTTTTTATAAGACTAAAGATCTCTTCATCAAAATTAGAGATACCAAGGGAACATTTCATGCAAAGATGGGCACAATAAAGGACAGAAATGGTATGGACCTAACAGAAGCAGAAGATATTAAGAAGAGGTGGCAAGAATATACAAAAGAACTGTACAAAAAAATCTTAAACATCCAGATAATCATGATGGTGTGATCACTCACCTAGAACCATATATCCTGGAATCCAAAGTCAAGTGGGCCTTAGGAAGCATTACTACAAACAAAGCTAGTGGAGGTGATGGAATTCCAGTTGAGCTACTCCAAATCCTGAAAGATGATGCTGTGCAAGTGCTGCACTCAATATGCCAGCAAATTTGAAAAACTCAGCAGTGGCCACAGGACTGGAAAAGGTCAGTTTTCATTCCAATCCCAAAGAAAGGCAATGCCAAAGAACACTCAAACTACCACACAATTGCACTCATCTCACACGCTAGTAAAGTAATACTTAAAATTCTCCAAGCCAGGCTTCAACAGAACGTGAACCGTGAATTTTCAGATGTTCAAGCTGGTTTTAGAAAAGACAAAGGAACCAGAGATCAAATTGCGAACATCTGTTGGATCATGGAAAAAGCAAGAGTTCCAGAAAAACATCTATTTCTGCTTTATTGACTATGCCAAAGTCTTTGACTGTGTGGATCACAATAAACTGGAAAATTCTGAAAGAGATGGGAATATCAGACCACCTGACCTGCCTCTTGAGAAAGCTGTATACAGGTCAGGAAGCAACAGTTAGAACTGGACAGGGAACAACAGACTGGTTCCAGATTGGGAAAGGAGTACGTCAAGGCTGTATATTGTCACCCTGCTTATTGAACTTCTATGCAGAGTACATCATGAGAAACTCTGGTCGGATGAAGCACAAGCTGGAATCAAGATTGGTGGCTCAGATGGTAAAGCATCTGCCCACAGTGCGGGAGACCTGGGTTCGATCCCTGGGCCAGGAAGATCCCCTGGAGAAGGAAATGGCAACCCACTCCAGGACTCTTACCTAGAAAATTCAATGGGTGGAGATTGCTGGGAGAAATATCAATAACCTACTTCAGATATACAAATGACACCACCCTTATGGCAGACAGTGAAGAAGAGCTAAAGAGCCTCTTGATGAAAGTGAAAGAAGAGAGTGAAAGAATTGGCTTAAAGCTCAACATTGAGAAAACCAAGATCATGGCATCTGTTCCCATCACTTCATGGAAAACAGATGGGGAAACAGTGGCTGACTTTATTTTTTTGGGCTCCAGATTTTTTGGGGCTGCACATTGTGACTGCAACCATGAAATTAAAAGATGCTTACTCCTTGGAAGAAAAATTATGACCAACGTAGACAGCATATTAAAAAGCAGAGACATTACTTTGCCAACAAAGATCTTTCTAGTCAAGGCTATGGTTTTTCTAATAGTCATGTATGGATGTGAGAGTTGGGCTATAAAGAAAGCTGAGCATCTTTTGAACTGTGGTGTTGGAGAAGACTCTTGAGAGTCCCTTGGACTGCAAGGAAATCCAACCAGTCCATCCTAAAGAAAATCAGTCCTGAATATTCATTGGAAAAACTAATGTTGAAATTGAAACTCCAATACTTTGGCCACCTGAGGCAAAGAACTGACCCACTGGCAAAGACTCTGATTCTGGGAAAGATTGAAGGTGGGAGGAGAAGGGGACAACAGAGGATGAGATGGTTGGATGGCATCACTGATTCAATGGACGTTGAGTCTGAGTAAACTACAGTGGTTGGTGATGGACAGGGAGGCCTGGCATGCTACAGTCCATGGAGTCGCAAATAGTTGGACACGACTGAGTGACTGAACTGAATTGAACTTATATATGAACCTGTATGCCTGTGTATGGATAAACCAAAAATGTTTAAGTGCTTATCTTGCATGGTGTATGACATTTTCTTTTGTTTTTCTCAAGCACATATACAATATTCACTATTTTTAAAATTACCATTAAATCACATTAATCTAATTAAATTATTCTTAAACTTGATTCACACCAGGATCATTTGAGGTGCTTTAAAAAATTCTAATGCATAGATAGACCCTGGAGAAATTAATCACAGTCTTTGATGGTAGGACCTAGGCATCAGTATGTTTTTAAAGATCCCTAGGTGATTCCATTTTGCAGCCAAAGTTGAGAATCTTTTATCTGCTTCTAATGTATTTATTCTTTAATCAATTTCTTAAAGAATTAAGGGATGGCACTTAATATAGACTTAAAGTCTAATATCTTGAGTTTTAAATATTTTTCCCAAATGTCTTAAAAGTCATTTATGAAATCTTGCTACAAATCAAAATGGCTGAATTCTCCAAGATCAATATTTAATATAACTTCAAAAGCTCAAGTTTAGGCAAGATTTTTTAAAAAGGAATTTGAATCTCTGAAAATATGGATTACAAGATGCAATGTCCCACATAAAAACTGAGGAAGCTCACATGACCAATTCTTTGGGAGAGTTCCTAAGGACCTACTAAAGTGACAGTGATGGTTGATTCCATCAGATTGGAGAAGGAAGGACCCACTAAGACATCTGAAGGCCTTATAGTAGGAAGGTACTTGAAGAGACACCAATAGCAGGACACTGGCTGAAAATCAGAGAGACAGATGGCATGGCATCAGGAGACTGGCAAGATTAAATATTATACAGCTGATCAGCAGTGACAAGAGTTAACAATGGGCACACTGGGAGACCTCCCAAGGGCAGGATGGAAAATCAAGGTGAGGACTCTTTTGGCGTGCATGTGTGCTCAGCTGTGCCCATCTCTTTGTGACTCTGTGGGCTGCAGTCTGCCAGGTTTCTCTGTCCATAGAATTCTCCAGGCAAGAATACTGGAGTGGGTTGCCATTTCCTCCTTCGTGGGATCTTCCTGACCCAAGAATTGTACCCATGTGTCCTGCACTCCCGCAGTGGCAGGTGAATTCTTTACCCCTGAGCCACCTAGGAAGCAGATTCTATCAGCAGAAAACAGCAAACATCCAGGAATATAGATGGTTGACTCAGGGAGATAGGAATTAGGTAACTAGAGCTGGACTCCAATATTGACAGGGATTTGGTCCCAGTTCTTGAGGCACTTTAGAATTTAGTATTTTTAAAAGTCAAGATTCCAGTTGTTGATGTTTGACAGAAAAGACAAAAGCCACAAAAACAGAATGGCTATACAAGCTTCAGACTGGATTCCAGCAATGCTGGCTCTGCAAGCTTCTTAAGTTCTGCCTGAAAGAAACAAAACCCATGCCTTATCTAGGGCAAAGCTCATCTTCCTGTGGAAGCAAAGCAGCCCTCCTCTGGAAATTGTAAGGACACAGGAAAGGCAATTTCAGAATCTACAGAGAGTGCATGTGGCTTTTGAGGGTGCCGAATGTGGGAAGAAGATGCCACTCATCTGTGATATCCCAGCTGGGACCCTGGGAATCACCCTGAAAGTGATATTTCCCCCATGTCTGGCCAGTCATACCCCATACAGAATCAATAAACAAATTCTGGCAACTCTAACTTAATAGTATTGTTTAAAAATATCTATTAACTCAGTCTCTCTATAATTGCCCTAATTGAGGCTGACTTAATCACTTATGTTGACTACTACATCAATCTCCAAATTGGTCTCTCTGCTTCCTCAAATCCATTGTAGGCTAAAAGGGATTTCTGAACATGATCTGTTTTTTTTTTGTTTGTTTGTTTTGTTTTGTTTTTTGTTTTCTCTCTTTGCATCCTGTTTAACTCTATCTCCCTCTAAAGGTTTTCTCAATGTAGCTCTGGGACTCTAAAGTGAAAGAAAAAGTCGCTCAGTGGTGTCCACCTCTTTGTGACCCCATGGACTATACAGTCCATGGAATTCTCCAGGCCAGAATACTGGAGTGGGTAGCCTTTCCCTTCTCCAGGGGATCTTCCCAACCAGGGATCAAACCCAGGTGTCCTGCATTCAGGCAGAGTCTTTACCAGCTGAGTCCCCTGGGGACTCCAAGGGGTGATCCATATGGTACTCATATGGGCTTATGAATAAGTCCAGCTGATTTGGGGTTCTGCTGTGTGTAGAAAGAACTATGTCTTTCTTCTGCTGTAGCTGTCTCCTGGCAACATCATCATGTCTTCTGGACATGGCTGGAACACAAAGAATACCACTAGGTCACTGTTTCCATCTATCTCCCCAAATATCTACAGATACCCTGGAGCATCAAGGCATGGTTGTCTATACTCAAGGAGGGACAAAGAAAAAGTAATTTCGTAATGCAGAATAGGGTCATTATTCTTCTGCGGTGTCTGCAAACAAAAGTCACAAGTCCAGTTGCAAGCTCAGCTCAGTTCAGTTCAGTTCAGTCGCTCAGTCGTGTCCGACTCTTTGCGACCCCATGAATCGCAGCACACCAGGCCTCCCTGTCCATCACCAACTCCCAGAGTTCACCCAGACCCACGCCCATCGAGTCAGGGATGCCATCCAGCCATCTCATCCTCTGCTGTCCCCTTCTCCTGCCCCCAGTCCCTCCCAGCATCAGAGTCTTTTCTAATGAGTCAACTCCCCTCTTATACATTATGGCTGCCACCCAACAAGCCCATTTTGTTCCCCAGAGAAAGAAGACAGGCATGTACTCAGCAAGACTTACAGAGAGCCCTGCCTCTTTCTGCATACTGGGTACCTACCAGGGCATGAGTGGTGGACAAGTAGGAATCCACAAGCCACCTGAACAGTGATTACTCTTAGAGACTTTTCACTGCCCCACTTGTTCTAGTTTTTTTTAGGGGTGTGTGTGTAGGCAGTGGTAGCAAAGTGGTAACTGGAAAAGAAAGCTTTGATTTCACAGAGATGGCATGAGAATTTGGAATAGGCACCTAGAGGCTTGTCTTACTTCTTTATAAATTTCTTTCTTCCTAGGTAGAGGCAAGTTAAAATAACCTGATCCTGGCAGTGTTACATAGGTGATACCCAAAGAGTAGATCTTAGGCAGGTGTGGAGATAACTCCTGCAGCTTTCTTGATCTTGATCTCACAGATCTGGATAGCACAAATCTTACATGTAGCAAAATAGACATTCTTTTTTACCTGTGAGTGCCCTGGGGGTTAAAAAGAGTCATCAGTGAAACTCAGCGAAACTCAAGTTAAAAAAAAAAAAAAAAAAACCTGTCCTCTAACACAAATTATCTAGGTTACTGCTTTTAGTTTATTTCAGTTTGCTTCCTTTTGGTTACACCCTGGTATTTAGTAGAGTCTGTTTGGACATTCAACCTACTCATGGTTTAACTAAAGAATATTAAGGAAAATGATATCCACAGTTAGGACAGATTGTTAATTAAGAATCAAATACCACTACCCCTAAGAACCACATCTCTAAGGGGGAATACATGTTTAAAGACAAAAAGGAGGGCAGTGAGGGCTAGTGTCCCCTCCTACAGAAAGCTATTCCTTCCAGGGCATCATCTCTGTTTTATCACATCTCTGCTTTCACCTTAGAACAATAATGTGATGCTAGTTCCCTTTAATCTACTTATATTTGCAATAATCCATTCTGTGATAAAACAGAGATGATGCCCTGGTGATTGAAAGTACAGAATTGAAGTCCCTTGGGGAAGAGTGACAAAGGTATTAGAATCGCTAGGAAGTCTCAGAGGAAGATTGAAGATTCTCAGGGCTTTTTGTGAAACTAGCAGGCTGTTATTTGAGCTCAATAATGCAGTTCCTTCAGCTGAAATAAAAGACTGACTCAATTCAACTCCACAGACAGGGAGAGAAAAGTGGGAAAAAATGACCCAAGAGACTTTACAACCATTTCCTGACCTAACCCATTGATTTACTATGAGTCTTGGAAAGGGCATACAATTTTGTAATCATTAGGGAAATGTTTGATGAGTAAACAGTTTCCAGCCTCTTCAAGAATAGCCTAATGCTGAAGCCCTGAGAAAAATGTCTCCTACAATCTTGGAGTTGCCCTTGAGATGGCAAATGAGTTCACTAGTCTGCATCTCAAAAACCAGCTACCAAATGCACTGTGTGCCCAGCTCCCATTTTCTGCCTGGGGCATCTACCGCCCCTTGGTTTCCTTTGTCCACTTCATGCAATATGCTGCTATCCACTTGATTTCTTAGAGGGATAAACTGGATCTCATTACTTTGCTTTGAACACACTCCCAATGAGTTTATAAAGTTCAGAGGGGGAAAAAAGTACATGAGCAACCCAAGTGAGTCAGCCCATTCCACAGTTACCTCCTCTAAGGAAGAATCAAGAGAACATCCTTCCAAAGGCTGCACCATACATTTGTTTTTATTCTGAAATATTTTTCTAAATATTTAAAGTATTCTCATACCTATTGCTTCAACTCCACTCCAGCAATGTTCTCCGGATTGTCTACATTAGCATAAAAGTAGACTCTTAACTGCTTTCACCTTAGAACAATAATGTGATGCTAGTTCCCTTTAATCTACTTATATTTGCAATAATCCATTCTCTCTTGAGCCCACACAGTCTCCATTCACCCTGAACACACCAGGGTGATCACTGACCTCCATGCTGATGGATCTAGTGGCCATTTCTCAGTCCCCATCTTACTTGATGTATCAATAGCATGTGACACTGTGGATCAATCAGTTCTTGAAATACTTTCCTTATGTGCCCTTCAGGACATCCTTCATTCCTGGTTTTTCTTATACTTGATTCTTCGCTGTTTCTCTGTCATTTTTGCTGCTGCTTCTTCATTTTCCTGACCACCATGTATGGGGATCAATCAGGACTCAGGCTTCACACCTCTTTTCTGCTCTATCTAAACTGACCTCCTGTGTGACTTCATCCAATCTCATGGTCTTAAATATCATTCATATAGTGTTAAGCTTCCCTGGTGGTTGAAATGGTAAAGAATCTGCCTGCAATGCAGAAGACCTGAGTTGGATCCCTGAGTCAGAAAGATCCTCTGGAGTAGGAAATGACAACCCACCCCACTGGAGAATTTCACAGGAGAGCCTGGCAGGACCCAGTTCATGCGGTCGCAAAGAGTCAGACATGACGAGAGTAATACTAACAGACACATACATACAGTGCTGCTCAAATTTCCTTTTCTAGTACTCATCTCCCCCAGTTCCTCATTTGTGCAGCCAGCTGCTTACTGGATATCCCCATTTGAATGTCTAATGGGCATCTCAAACCTGTATCCAAAAGCAAATTTCTGTTTCTAACCACCACATTTTTTGTTTAATGTCATACCCCATATTGGTAATGAAACCTCCATCTTTCTAGACACTCAGACCAAAGTCCATCAGAAAATTACTTGGCTCTATTTTTCAAAAAATGCTCAGAATCCTGCCATGTCTCACAACCTGTGCTGCTGCCATTCCAGTCCAAGCCATCTTTACTTTTTCCCAGTGCTATTACGATAGTATCCTAACTGACTACCCCCTTTCCTTAACATCTATTTCTCAATTGCAATGTAATTCACGTATCATATAATTCATCCTTTTAAATGTGCAATTCAGTAGCTTTGAGCATATTCTCAGAGTTTTGCAAGCACAACCACTATCTAATTTCAGAACATTTTCATCACTCCAGAAAGAAACCTCCTACCTGTCACTTCCCATACTCTATCTTCCCACCACCAGCCCCCAGCATCCAGTAATCTGCTTTCTGTCTCTATGAGTTTGCCTGCTCTATTCATTTCACATAAATGGATTTATATCATATGTGCCTTGTATATCTGATTTCTTTCACTTACCAAAAGTTTTCAACATTCATCCAGGTTGCAGTAGAATCAGTCCTTCATTCCTTTTTCTGGCTAATAGACCAATGCACGGATATACTATATTTTATTTACCCATTCATCAGTTGATGAGCACTTGGCTATTTCCACTTTTTGGCTATTGTGAATTGTGCTGCCAGAAATATTCATGTATTAGTTTCTGCATGGAAATATGTTTTCAATTCTCTTAGGTATATACTTTGGAGTAGAACTTCTGGGTCATATGGCATTCTATGTTTAACTTTTTTATGAACTGTCGAATAACTTTCTAAAGTTGCACCATTTTACAGCTGTACCTTTTACATCCCCATCAGCAATGTATGAAGCTACTGTAAATTCTTAACACAGCAACTAGAGCTGTGGTATCCAATAAGGTAGCCACTAGCCATATATAGCTATTGAGCATTTGAAATGTGTATAGTCCAAATTAAGATATGCCGTGAATGTAAAATATATGCCTGATTTCCAAGACTTGGTATGAAAAACTAATGCAAAATAGCTCATTCATGATAGTTCAAACTTTTTGCATTTGAAAGTATATTTTTTTATATTGGGTTAAATAAAATATATTATTCAAATAATTTTACTTGCAATTGTAATTTTTTAGTATGACTAACAGAAAATCTAAAATGCATAACTTACTAATTATATTTCTATGATATAATATTATATCCTATGATATAAAAGAATATAACAGTGAGCTGTGATGGACAGAGAAGCCTGCTGTGCTGCAGTTCATGGGCTGGCAAAGAATCAGACATGATGTAGCAACTAAACTGCAACAACAACCTTCCTTAAAGAATAGTATGATCATTCTTCAATGCAAAACCTTCCAATAACTCCTCATTTCATTCAGAATAGGGTTCAAAATCCTTATAGCAGTCTATAGGGCCCTAAAAGTCTGGACTGTCACCAACTCCTACTATCGTCCCCTCTACTCACTTCCTTTTGCTACACTGGCCTCCTAGGGCCTTTGCACTTGCCATTTCCTCTGTCTGGAATGATGTTCTCCAAGATATCCACTTGGCTTACTTCTATACTTTTGTCAAGATTCAGCAAAAATATTACCTTGTCAGTGAGGGTTTCCTGGCCATCCTATTACTTATATACCCTATCCCCTTTTCCTGCCTTATTTTTATTCATATCTGTTTATTACCACTTTACAAATATTAATTTATTGATTGATTCTCTTTCCCAAGAATATAATAAGCTCTAATATATGATATTTGGCATGTTGTTCACTACTGAATCTTCAGTGCTGAAAACAGAATTTGGAACATGATAGATTTTCCAAAAATATCTGTAGAATGAAATATGAGAAGCAATAACTTATACAGTTATATGGAATTACTGCTGCTGCTACTGCTAAGTCACTTCAGTTGTGTCCGACTTTGTGCGACCCCAGAGATGGCAGCCCACCAGGCTCCACCATCCCTGGGATTCTCCAGGCAAGAACACTGGAGTGGGTTGCCATTTCCTTCTCCAATGCACGAAAGTGAAAAGTGAAAGAAGTCGTTCAGTCGTGTCTGACTCTTTGCAACCCCATGGACTGCAGCCCATCAGGCTCCTCCATCCATTGGATTTTCCAGGCAAGAATACTGGAGTTTTCATTATTGTTGTTCAAGTGCTAAGTCATGTCCAGCTCTTTGCAATCCCACGGACTATAGCATGCCAGGCTTTCCAGTCCTCCATTGTCTATCAGAGTTTGCTCAAATTCATGTCCATTGAATCAGTGATGCTATCTAACCATCTTATCCTCTGCTGCTTTCTTCTCTTTCTGCCTTTAATCCTTCCCAGCATCAGAGTCTTTTCCAATGAATTGGCTCTTTGCATCAGATGGCCAAACTATTGGAGCTTCAACTTTAGCATCAGTCCTTTCAATGAATTTTCAGAGTTGTAGTTTTCATTATTATCTTCTTACAAACAAAAAACTGAAGCACCCTATGCCAGGTGAAGTGCTTGCCCCAGTCAAGGTTTTGGAGACTTCAACTTCAGAGTGCTCTGAGCTCTGCCATCAAGCAGCCAAGACCGTAGGCCTCCCTTTACCTTTCAATACATTCGAAGCAATTATCCAAGTGCAAACTTTGAAAACACCTTTGCTGGTTATTCACAGATGGACAGATCATTGCAAAACACAAATGACTTTCTGCAAGCTACAAGTTTGCTTCTGCAAGTGCCTGTGCAGGCAGACCACTCCAGAGAAGGCAGAAAACCCTCCTGAGGCCATTCAAGCAACAGGCGCTTTCTCAGCTAAAGTTTCCACCCACCATTTGAACCAAAGATTTCATATTCATATCTTCTAGTTTTACTAGGTGCTAGAACACAACACAAAACCTAAGGATATTCATCAAATTGAAAAGAGAAAAATTCAGGAAAGGAGAATCAAAGCTGGAAGAATAAACTGAATTATTAGTATTTTTCCCTATTGTTCATTGAATAGTCAAGTTGACAATACTTATTGTGCTCATAGACTTTTATTGTAACTAGGGTATTGAGAACTGGGAAGGCATGTTATCTTAGAAACAATCTCACAAATGCTGGCTAGATTCCCAGGCATCCACCAAGGCCCATTTAGCTGATGATGTAAGGAATTGTGAATGAGAGAATGTAATGCTGGAGCATAAATATTTCTTTTAAATATAATATGTACTTAAATATCTCCAGAAGCTAAAATCTCTAAAACACAGGTAGTTGTTGCTGTGCTTAGTTGCTCAGTTGTGTCCGACTCTTTGCGATCCCATGGGCCCGCCAGGCTCCTCTGTCTATAGGGATTGTCTAGGCAAGAATACTGGGGTGGGTTGCCACGCCCTCTTCCAGGAGATTTTCCCAACCCAGCAATCAAACCCAGGTCTTCTGCATTGCAGGCAGATTCTTTGCCATCTGATCGACCAGGGAAGCCCCAAACACTGGTTCAGTTCAGTTCAGTCACTCAGTCGTGTCTGACTGTTTGCGACCCCATGAATCGCAGCACACCAGGCCTCCCTGTCCATCACCAACTCCCGGAGTTCACTCAGACTCACGTCCATCGAGTCAATGATGCCATCCAGCCATCTCATCCTCTGTCGTCCCCTTCTCCTCCTGCCCCCAATCCCTCCCAGCATCAGAGTCTTTTCCAATGAGTCAACTCTTTGCATGAGGTGGGAAACATTGGTAGTCTGAATTAAAAAAATAAAATAAAATAAAATTAGTGACACTCTGGTTGAGTTCTGTTTTTAGAGTATGGAGGAGATTCTGTTTGAGACTTGAGCCACTTTCAAGGACTCTAGAGGCTGAGGTTATATATCCTTATTGTGCCTCAGTTCAGTTCAGTTCAGTCGCTCAGTCGTGTGTGATTCTTTGCGACCCCATGAATTGCAGCACACCGGCCTCCCTGTCCATCACCAACTCCCGGAGTTCACTCAGACTCACATCCATCGAGTCGGTGATGCCATCCAGCCATCTCATCCTCTGTCATCCCCTTCTCCTGCCCCCAATCCCCCCCAGCATCAGGGTCTTTTCCAATGAGTCAACTCTTCGCATGAGGTGGCCAAAGTACTGCAGTTTCAGCCTCAGCAGCAGTCCTTCCAATGAACATCCAGGACTACTTTGCTTCACATTCAGAAGTATTCTTCCTCTGATGAAAATGTCTCAACCACAAACAAATCTCTTGTCCATCAGCTATCTTAGGTGTTTTCTTCAGGTCTATGCTAGTGTTCTTTCTTTGACCTTCAAGCTTCTTTTTCAAGTTCTCAAAATCTGTTGACTTAAGCTTGAGACCATACTGTGACCAAGGAGTCAGGGATCAAGTCACCCTATTTCCTGCTTACCCCAAGTATCCTCCCTCCAGCAGGGCCTTCCCGTTAATTATTGTAGTCTTCGACTCTTTGGCCCTCACCCCATCAAGGTCAAAACTAAACTCTTTTTAGCTAGTGGGCTTAACAAATGCATTTCATGTCTTTGAGCTTCAGCAGGCTCATCTGTTAAGAGACCATCATAAAATGCAGCATAATGTTTATCAAATCATGAAAAATTACCCGCACATAGACAGAAGGGGTTCAATAAATGCGTTTTCCTCTCTTATCGCCTTTCTTATCTCCACCATGGAAACCCAGGAAACCGAGGAAGCTGACACTCATGTGGAAATACTGCTGCAGGAAGCAGAGCCTAAGAAGCCCGTTTCCCAGAGAGGTCCAGGTGCTCTTCCTCACCGTGCTGGCAGCAGTTGAAAGGTCCTGGGCCTGGGGTAGGGCTGAGAGCTGCAGCACAGGCTGGTGCTGTGTGTGCGTGCGTGCCTGCATGCTCAATTGTCTCCAACTCTGAGACTCTGTGGCCTGTAGCCCGCTAGGCTCCTCTGTCCATTAAATTCTCCAGGCGAGAATCTTGAAGTGGGTTGCCCTTTTCTTCTCAGAGGATCTTCTAGACCCAGGGATCAAACCCATGTCTCCTGCATTGGCAGGTGAATTCTTTACCGCCTGGCTACCTCTAGAGATGGGAATCTCTATAGACATGTATATGCTGATCTGTACTAGGGCAATTACTAAGGGAGACAAATGGACGCTGAAACCGGGCTTGGTCTCTGCTTGCCAAACCCAGTGCCCTAGCCCTGCAGTGAGTCTGGAGGAAGGGAAGCCTTTTGTCAAAAGGATTTGCCCAGAAAGACACCTTTTGGCAATTTCTCTGCCTGGGGAGGACATTCTTTTCAAGAACAAAAAGACAGCATAACCAACTGTTTCTTGTGGGCGTAAACCTGATCCTCACTGATCTCATAAGGATAAAAGAATTTTCACTTTTTTGAAGGAGGAAGGGTGACGTCAGTCCTGATCCATTTTTGGTATACAATGAATAGTTCTGTAATAGGTATTTGCAAGTAGGGATTAATTATTAGAAATTATCACATACAGGAGTTATTTTTTATCAATAGTTATATTTTAAACTCTGACTTTTTGTAGATCCAAATTGGTAGAGGAAACACTTTTTACCATTTCCATATGTAGAACTGGAAGTCACAAGTTTTTAAATTAACCTTTTGATTTGCAGTAACTATAGATTCACATATGGGCTTCTCTGGTGGCTCAGGGGTAAAGAATCCATCTGGAGACATGGGTTTGATCCCTGGGTCTGGAAGATCCCCCGGAGAAAGAAATGGAAACCCACTCCAGTATTCTTGCCTGGGAAATCCCATGGACAGTGGAACCTGGTGGGCTACAGTCCATGGGATTGCAAAAGAGTTGGACATGAGTTAGCAACTAAACACACACACACACGGATTCACATATACATGTAAGTAGTCATTCAGGGAGAGTGTGTGTATCATTTACCCAGTCTACTCTAGTGATAAACCTTATAAAACTATAGTTCAATACCATGGGAGGACACTGACCCTGTCAGAGTCCAGATACAGAGCATCTCCATCATCACAAGGATCACTATCATGCTCTTTAATAGCTACACCCTCACCCACTCCTTAAGCTCTAGCAACCACTAATCTGTTCTCCATTTCTATAATCATTTCAAGGTTGTTATATAAATGTAGTCATACCCTGTAGATATTTGTGAGTTGATTTTTGGTTTTCTTTTCCTAAACATAAAGAGATTGATTATAGAATTTGGTCAAAGTTGTCACATGGATCAATACTTTCTTTTTATTGCTGAGTATTATTCCAGTACATGGAATGACCTCAGATTGTTTGACCATTCACCCCCTGAAGGGCATAAGGACTGTTACCACTTTTGGCTATTGCAAATAGACATTTTCTGCTATAAGCATTTGTGTATAGGTTTTTGTGTGAGCACACACCATCATTTTTCTGAGATAAATGCTCAGGAATGCTAGGTCATACAGTAAGTGCAAGTTTGGTTTTTTAAGAAACTACCATTATTTTTTCCAGAGTGGCTTAATATTCCCACCAACAATGTACAAGTGATCAAATTTCTCCACACCATTTTCAGCATTAATTTTGTCACTACCTTACATTTTACCTTTCTTAAAGGTACATGGTTTTAATCTGTATTCTTCTGCTGGCTAATGATATTAAACACCCAGGTCCACAAAAGCCCTTCTATGTCTAGACAGTAGTTAGTGAAGAAGGATGAGACTGTTCAGTATGGGGTATGTGTGTGTTTGTGTAGAAGGTAGTCAATTCTTGGAGATGTGACTCAAATGCACAGACATTTCGGGGATTATTATTTATATAATCCATTCAGGGTGACCCAGATCTTAAAGCTAAAGTTTAGATTGCAAACACTCTTTACACTGTCAGAAGCCTTGAAATCGTCTTAGTTAAAGGAATAGGTGTTTCAAATATCATGTAAAAATACTGGAAACATAAGAATATGTTGTGGTGGCTTGTAAGAATTCATTAGTAGTTGTGACAAGAGAGATGGTCGGGCTGATGGATTTCATACACACTATCTTGTTGGGATGGGTAGTTAATTTCAGAGTTACTAGGAAAGAGGTGATATAGGATCATTCCCACGAGACTGCACTTTCCCACAGAGGAGGGGCTGAGTTGCATTCTCCAGGGCCCGACCTATAGTAAGTAGTTAATATACTTCTTGAATAAATGCAAAAAAAACCACAGTTTTTTGTCCTATAATCACTGATCCTTCCCGAAATTAAACAAACAAACAAAAAAGGCCACTTCTATTGCATAGATAGGCATTTCTTTTAAGTTAATTAAAGCATATACTCAGAAGATATCGCTGGGGGACTTCCTAGGAAAGAGTCGTTTTCTATCACATCAACTCCTGTAAGAAGAATGATTCATCGATAAAGGATTGTACATTCCCTGAAAGTGAAAGTGATGCATTTGATAAACGCAGGTGAGGACTCAAGCCAGACTTTTCCTTCTTTAACCACTTTTTTCTTTTCCTTTCTTATTATTGATACTGGACATTTTCCAGGCCCACAGTTGCACCCTTTAACAGAAATGCATTCACATTTCTCATACAGTTATTAATATATTGATCTAGCCAGCCAGCAGAGGCTGGTATGCTGTTCATGCTCAGCAAATGCCAAGTGCATCTTTTGAGCTTTACCAGGAAACCAAATGCCAGTAGGAGCTTTGGCTGTGGATTTAACATCTGACTCTGCTGGGGGTGGGGGAAAGCAAGAAGAACATTTTGAGCATTTTTATCTGAAGTTCCCCTCTTACAGCTCCCCACCCTGATCACACATCATTACTCTTTGTGCTAAGTCCCTGTGTAGGAATTCCCTGGTGGTTCAGACAGTAAAGAATCTGCTTGCAATGCAGGAGACAAAGAGTCAGGAGAATCCCCTGGAGAAGGGAATGGCAATCCCACTCCAGTATTCTTGCCTGGAGAATTCCATGGACTGAGGAGCCTGGTCACAGGGTCTCAAAGAATTGGACTTGACTAAGTGACTAACACTTCACTGTTTTACTAGAGGTGATGAAGGTGAAATCCACAGCTCTCAAAATGCATTTACTTTATAAAGGAGAGATTATTTACCAGCATCCATTGCCCCCACCCCCTCAGGCTAGCAATCTCCTAGAAATTGTATGCAAATCAATATCTATTTCTACACCTGTAAACTTTCTAAGGAGAGGGTCTTGGGAGTTTTGTTAAATCTTTCAAGTAGCACAATCTCTACAAATGTGTTGCACACTTAGATAGTTGATGTAGAGATAAAGATGGTAGAAAGGGATGATGATGCTGCCAATAATTTTGTTGTTCAATTGCCAAGTCATGCCCAACTCTTTTGTGACCCCATGGACTGCAGCCCACCAGGCTCCTCTGTCGATGGGATTTCCCAGGCAAGAACACTGGAGTGGTTTGCCATTTCCTTCTCCAGGGGATCTTCCAGACCCAGGGATGGAACCTGTTTCTCCTGCATTGGCAGATGGCTTCTTTCCCACTGAGCCACCTTGAAAGCCCCTTGGAAAACATTACAAAAGTTTTTATAAATCAGTTAAGTGTTGTAATATTAGAGATTCTGGAGCAAACTCAAACTTCAGAATTCACTAGAAATTGATCTTTTATTTTCAACTGGGGAAGAATGTTTTGATTATAAGGTCATATAGTACAGTCATAATCAATGTATCTCTCATCAGCTCTTTCCTCTCCCAACTTTCCTAATTTTAAATTCCTAAGTATTTCAAGAGCAGGGTAACACATCTGTTCCTTACTCACTTATATTTCATTTGTTGTGATGTTTAATATGAGCTATTAGAAGTTCCAGATACTTTTAAATTTTTATGGAGGACATTAAGGTTTCTTTCTTCTTAATAAGAGTGGAGAATTTTACAAAGAATAAACACAATTCAAATCTCCAAAGATTCTAGTTTAATTTGAAATTTAAATACTTCAAGAGGATTTTGAGACTTGCTACAGTGCATCCTTCCAGCATTTCATCTGAAGATCTCAAGAGGTCCTATCTTCCAGCCCATTGTGGTATTTGTTTCCTTTTAAAATGAAAATGTATGTTTCAATGAACCCTGTAATTTTATTGAACAGTAGCATTATCCCTAAAATTATTTTTAAAACTCAAATAGATCTCAGAGATAAGTATTAGAAAGTGACTTCTTGAGTCAGGACAGAGATAAATTAATTTTAACTTTGCAAAAAGTCTCTAAAGTGAAGTCGCTCAGTCATGTTCAATTCTTTTCGATACCATGGACTGTAGCCTACGAGGCTCCTCTGTCCATGGGATTTTACAGGCAAGAATATTGGAGTGGTTTGCCATTTCCTTCTTCAGGGGATCTTCCTGACCCAGGGATCAAACCCAGGTTTCCCGCATTGTAGACGGGAGCCTACAATGCTTTACCATCTGAGCCACCAGGGAAATCCAAAAAGTCTCTAGGTTTCACTTATTCTCATTATGAATGTAAAATGAATTTAACAACTCTAATGTAACCAACACGACAAAACAAAAAAATGGAGTGTGTTGTTTGTTCATAATTTAGACAAAGGAGAGTAAGTCCTAGGATTAGAGAGCCAAAGGCAAACATTATCCATCATTTTACTCATTTCTTAAACTGGTTCATCTTCTAGCTGTTTTCCCCCCTCAGTCACCAACTGATAGATGAGTTATAGGACATTGTCTCATATTTCTTAATAATATTTTAAATTAGCCCGCTGCTTACACGTCAGATGCCCATAAGAAGTTTGAAGAATGAATAGCCAAGGAAATATTAATCTTTTGAAAATAAGTGGATGTGAATTCAAAAGTAGAATATGCTACATTGCATTTAGATCTCTACTCAAATCTTTTCTTGGTTCAGTCTTCCGTGGTTATTTCATTAAAAATAATGTAATTCATGAACATGCTTTGCCTCTTTCAAAGGGTATATCTTATGCAGAGTCTACCTAGATTCTGAAGAGCTTTGAAGTTGGAGGGAAGACAGAGTGATAGTAACAAGGTTGTAATAAATAAGGTCAAATGATGGAGGGGTGATTTGAGCAAAGGTGCTAATGACTCAACTGGTGGGAGCCTGGGAAAGGTGACTAGGACCTGAGTAGAGGTTGGGATAACAGCTAATATGTTCAAGAGTGCTTTCCTGTGCCAGGCACTCTTCTAAACATTTTATATGTATTAATTTATATAATCTTTACAACAACCCTGTGAAGTTACCAGTATTATCCTCTATTTCAGATGAATATCAACAACCTCAGATATGTAGATGATACCACCCTTATGGCAGAAAGCAAAGAGGAACTAAAGAGTCTCTTGCTGAAAGTGAAAGTCAGTTCAGTCGCTCAGTCATGTCTGACACCTTGCGACCCCATGGACTGTAGGACATCGGGCTTCTCTGTCCATCACCAACTCCCAAAGTGAAAAAAATGGTTTAAAACTCAGTATTCAAAAAATGAAGGTCATGGCACCTAGTCCCATCACTTCATGGCAAATAGATGGGGAAACAATGGAAGCAGCTACAGACTTCATTTTCTCAGGTTCCAAAATCACTGCAGATGCTGACTGCAGCCAGGAAATTAAAAGACACTTGCTCCTTGGAAGAAAAGCTATGACAAACATAGACAGCATATTAAAAAGCAGAGACATTACTTTGCCAACAAAGGTCCATATAATCAAAACTATGGTTTTCCAGTAGTCATGTATGTGAGAGTTAGACCATGAAGAAGGCTGCTGCTGCTGTTGCTAAGTCGCTTCAGTCGTGTCCAACTTTGTGCAACCCCATGGACTGCAGTCTACCAGGCTCCTCTGTCCATGGGATTTTCCAGGCAAGAGTACTGGAGTGTGTTGCCATTGCCTTCTCCTGAGCACCTGAGAACTGATGCTTTTGAACTGTGCTGTTGGAGAAGACTTTTGAAAGTTCCTTGGATTGCAAGGAGATCAAAGCAGTCAATCTTAAAGGAAGTCAGTCCCAAATATCCATTAGAAGGACTGATGTTGAAGCTGAAGCTCCAATACTTTGGCCACCTTATGCAAAGAGCTGACTCATTAGAAAAGACCCGGATGCTGGGAAAGATTGAAGGCAGGAGGAGAAGGGTATGACACAGGATGAGATGGTTGGATGGCATCACTGACTTGATGGACATGAGTTTGAGCAAGCTCTGGGGATGGTGAAGGACAGGGGGAAGCCTGGTGTGTCCGTGGGGTCACAAAGAGTTGGACATGACTGAGTGACTGAATAACAGCAATTTCAGATGAATAAACTGAAGCATGGAGAGGGAGAGGTTCAGTGACATGTCCAAGGTTGTGCAGCCAGTAAAAAGGAGAGCTGGAATTAAATTCCAGCATTCTAGCTTGAGGCTCTGCACTTACCCTCGGCACCATGCTGTCTCTCACTTGCTACAGGAGAGATACTTAAGGAAAGAGGGGTTAGACTTGCTGAAAACAGAGAATTCAGTTTTCTAAATGCCTGGGGGTAAAAAGGCAGAGGAAGTTCCCTGTGATCCCTTTCTTTCATGTGCTCTATCACCAAAAATTCTCTTACTAAAAAGGACAAACAGAGGGATAGAGTTTATTCAGCCAATCAAAAACTATACAAAAATTGATTTTCCAACATTGGAGGTCACATGCATGCACTAAGTCACTTCAGTCACGTCCAGCTCTGAGACTGACTCCATGGACTGCAGCCCGCCAGGCTCCTCTGTCTATTGGATTCTTCAGGCAGGAATGCTGGAGTGGGCTGCCATGCCCTCCCCCAGGGCCTCTTGCCAACCCAGTTATTGAACCTGCATCTCTCCTATCTCCTACATTGGCAGGCGGGTTCCTTACCACTAGTGCCACCTAGGAAGCCCCTGGATGTTGTATAAGTATTCCAAAGAAGCTTAGGAAACACAAAATCGGTTTTACAACCAAAGAATGCATTGTTCCCAAGTAGTAGCAGCTGGATGATAAAGAAAGCTTTACAATGAAAGGGCCATAAAATAAAAATTCCCAAACAGATGCTTGTGAGAACAGTGACTACAATGCCCAATCAACACAACTGCACAAGAAATGAAGTCATTGAAACAATGATGTCTGTGTATTGTAGGAAACATGGGGAGCTGAATTTTTGTTTTATGGAGCTTCTATTTTAGTGCAATAAAGAGCAATCTGAGAATTCTGGGGAAATGTCAAGGGGCTTCCCATGATGTCTGGATGTAGCTGCTGTCTTGAGTATGGAAGCTTACTCCTCTTCCATGGACAGACTGGTGCCCACCTGTGCTCTGACTCCCTGCCTCTGTCCTTGTGAAATGACTGACTCAGAGGCAACTAAGCCATACTTGGAATCACCATTTCTTGTCTCATCTAAAGTAAGCTTGTCTTAGAGTATTTCTAGAAAAGTTCTGGTCATGCTTGGTTTTCCTTTTTGGTTCAATGATAACAAAGATTATTATCTTTGCTTCAGAGGAATGCCCCCAGGGTAGGCTTCTAGGTAAAGATGCAGGACCAATGTTCCCAGTGGGAACATTTGGTAATTTTGTGGCAAATGACTTGGCACCTTGGAATCCAAGCAATTCCCACTGATATTTCTGCAGTCAGTAGTTGATACCACCCCACCTGCTTTCCCAACTGAAAACTTCAGTGGTAATCACTTAACTTTCCTTTGGTTCACATGTTCCTGAAGTAAAAGTATGCTGTCAATTCCAAGGGTGCAAAAGCATCAGTTCATAGACATTTTTGAAACAATTACTACAAACTTACTTGAATCATGCCCTAAATTGCTAAACATCACTAAGACAACATCCATTGAAGTGGGCTTGATCCTTATAATCCAATGTTGACATAACATGGAATGGTTGTGTCACTGCTCCCAGCTCAAAAGGTATAAACCCCAATTCATAAAACATATTCTAATAGCATGCATGAAATATATATTGTTTTTAAGGTCACTCATCAAAGGTGTTTGAGCAAACTCCGGGAGATAGTGAAGGACAGGGAAGCCTGGCACATTGCAGTCCGTGGAGTTGCAAAGAGTCAGGCATGACTTAGCGAGTAAAAGACATCAAAGGAGGATATTGCTATAAATTAGAAGAGGGGTCTCCAGCCTCCACAATCTAATGCCTGATGATCTGAGGGAGAGCTGATGTAATAATAATAGAAATAAAGCACACAATAAATCTAATGCATTTGAATCATCCCGAAACCATCCCCCAACCCCTGGCCTGTGTCTTCATGAAGCCAATCTCTGGTGCCAAAAAGGTTGGGGAATCATGTATTAGAATATTTAATGTGATTTTTATACAATTCTATGAAAAGGTACATTATTCTAAAAAAAATAATAATCACTTGTATCAAGACATGAGCATCATGAAGACAGTGGTAGTTAGTGTAAATACTTTTTTTTTAAGGACAGAAGCCACACCCTATCCTTCTATATGTTAATAATTGTTTCTCATTTTAAAAAGGCATTCATGCCTCACTCCCATTTTCAAAATTAAATTATATTTTGATAAGATAGTTATAAAAATTAATATTCTTTTCCTTGAGATTATAGTGAAAAGAAATTTTAATAGAGAAAAAATAAAGCATTGTGGCCCATAGCAAGTACCTTCTGAATGAGTGAATGAAGAAATGAATGGATAAATGCAAAGATGAATAAATGAAGGGTTTTTCAGCATGCCATGGCAAGAACCTGAGAGAGGACAGGTACAAATTTCCTAAAAGAGAAATCCTTGAGTCAGTCATAAAGTAGATGGTTTGAGGCAAGAGCAAGTAAAACCACCCTTAAGCAACAAAACCTCTAAAAAGCTATAGCTAAGGTAGCTCTCTCACTCTTAGTCATCTCTAAAATGGAAATAAGGCCTCAGAAAGCAGTCAGGATCAAAGGAGTTCAAAGGCTTAAACCATCTAATGCAAAACTGGCCCACAGAAGGCGGTTGAGCAAATGAATGACCTCCACACCATCTTTTCCTTCCCCAGCAAGGAAAAGAAGATGCTTGCCTGCAGCTTATCTAGAGTTGGACTCATGAAACATCAGTTCAACACAAAAGCAGACTTCTGTGGTTTAATCACAACCAACTCATTTATTTACTTTCCATTTAGTTTGATGAAAATTAACAGCTAAGCCATCGAATTGGGCCTCCCAGAAAAGGAAGTGAAAGTGCTAGTCGCTCGGTCGTGTCTGACTCTTTGTGACCCCATGGACTATACAGTCCATGGAATTCTCCAGGCCAGAATACTGGAGTGGGTAGCCTTTCCCTTCTCCAGAAGATCTTCCCAACCCAAGGATCGAATCCAGGTCTCCTGCATTGCAGGCGGATTCTTTACCCAGAAAAGAACATTATGCTAATTTGATGTAACTCATACATGAAATTGGAGAAGGCAATGGCACCTCACTCCAGTACTGTTGCCCAGAAAATCCCATGGATGAAAGAGCCTGGTGGGCTGCAAGTCCATGGAGTTGCTGAGTCGGGCATGACTGAGCAACTTCACTTTCACTTTTCACTTTCATGCACTGGAGAAGGAAATGCCAACCCACTTCAGTGTTCTTGCCTGGAGAATCCCAGGGATGGGGGAGCCTGGTTGGGCTGCCGTCTATGGGGTCACACAGAGTCAGACACGACTGAAGCGACTTAGCAGCAGTAGCAGCAGCAGCATACATGAAATTTCTGGATTGTTTTAATTCTCCCCTATGGCAGACCAAAACTAATTGAGCAATCATTTCTATTCATGTCTTCAGATGGTACTTATGTGCAGGGAGAGGAGTTATACGCACAGAGTTAATGTGTGCTGCTAAAAAGATCTTCCCAGTTTCCAGCATTGATTTGTGATGTTTCTACTGCAACCATGTTTTCAGTTTTCAGTTCCTTGGGGGTAAGATCTATGTACAGAGGTGACAAGGATGATGCATGAGTGGGCATATGTTAGGATGGAGAGAGGGAGGATTTGAACATCATAGACTCAAACAGAGGAGTAGAGAAGATGGGGACAGGGCGTCACTGCAGGTGAGAAGATCCTGGAGGTCTTATTTCTCAGAGGCATGTTCCATTGAATATAATCAAGTGGACATTTGCTTGTTACTAATCTTCTCTTTTAAAATGTAAAACATACCTACTTCTTCTTTTTTAGCAAAACATGTTTAAATGTTCTTTTCTAGCCCCCTCATCTTACTTGTGAGGAAATAGAGGCCTTGAGAGGCAGAATGCCTTGCCTTTGCCACACAGCTTATTAGTGGGAACCTAGGTACCCTGGTTGCCAGTTCAGTGCTTTATGGCAGCCTTCTCTATGCATGTTAACCTGACCAAATTACTGAACATAGAGTCAGGCATGCTGAAAGTGGTGGTGAGCATTTCACAAATGGTAGCACACGATCCAGTCCCACACGGCTCTTTTCTAGGCCACCAGCAGTCATCATGCTGCTAAATCCAATGGTCAATCTCCATCTCCATTTTAACAGAGTTTTCAGCTGCAGTGAACTATTTAGTGGATCACTCTCTCCTTTGGGAAGTATTTTCGGCATCTTGATTCCAGCATACCAAGTTTCAAATGTATGCCTTCAACACCAGTCTCTCCTTTAAATTCAAGACTTGTATATAACTGCTTATGTGACATCTCCACTAGGATATCTATTGGGCACATGAGAATTAAATGACCAAAACTGAACCATTGACCTGTGTTTCCCTCTGTGATCTCTATCTCAAATATGTTATATTTAGTTAATAGCTCAGATTAAAAAAAAAATCTGGTGTCTTTCAGTTCAGTTCAGTTCAGTCACTCAGTTGTGTCTGACTCTTTGCGACCCCATGAATCGCAGCAGGCCAGGCCTCCCTGTCCATCACCAACTTCCGGAGCTCACTCAGACTCAGGTCCATCAAGTCAGTGATGCTATCCAGCCATCTTATCCTCTGTCGTCCTCTTCTCCTCCTGCCCCCAATCCTTCCCAGCATCAAAGTCTTTTCCAATGAGTCAACTCTTCGCATAAGGTGGCCAAAGTACTGGAGTTTCAGCTTTAAAATCATTCCTTCCAAAGAAATCCCAGGGCTGATCTCCTTCAGAATGGACAGTTAATAGCTCAGATTAAAAAAAAAAAAAATCTGGTGTCTTTCAGTTCAGTTTAGTTCAGTCACTCAGTTGTGTCCAACTCTTTGTGACCCCATGAGTCGCAGCATGCCAGGCCTCGCTGTCCATCACCAACTTCCGGAGCTCACTCAGACTCACGTCCATTGAGTCCGTGATGCCATCCAGCCATCTCATCCTCTGTTGTCCCCTTCTCCTCCTGCCCCCAATCCCTCCCAGCATCAGAGTCTTTTCCAATGAGTCAACTCTTCGCATAAGGTGGCCAAAGTACTGGAGCTTCAGTTTTAGCATCATTCCTTCCAAAGAAATCCCAGGGTTGATCTCCATTTGCGACCCCATGAATCGCAGAATGCCAGGCCTCCCTGTCCATCACCAACTCCCGGAGTTCACTCAGACTCACGTCCATTGAGTCCATGATGCCATCCAGCCATCTCATCCTTGGTCGTCCCTTTCTCCTCCTGCCCCCAATCCCTCCCAGCATCAGGGTCTTTTCCAATGAGTCAACTCTTCGCATAAGGTGGCCAAAGTACTGGAGCTTCAGTTTTAGCATCATTCCTTCCAAAGAAATCCCAGGGTTGATCTCCCTCAGAATGGACTGGTTGTATTTCCTTGCAGTCCAAGGGACTCTCAAGAGTCTTCTCCAACACCACAGTTCAAAAGCATCAATTCTTCTGCGCTCAGCCTTCTTTACAGTCCAACTCTCACATCCATACATGACCACAGGAAAAGCCTGCTTATCTCCTATTCACTCATTTACTTGTCTCAGTGTTTAAGTATCTCCTGTGGAGGCATGGCTCAGCAGTTACCTGCCATGAGAACAGGCGCTCTGGCTGCAGCAGACCTGGGAGGCAAGGCATGTGGCATAAGTAATCTTGGAGGAGGTTGCCATTAGCCCAACTATGGAGTCACTGAGCATTTGACTCACAATCTGCAGAACAATTATAGCAAAGAAGTTCTCAGTTGTTGCAAAAGTTCTAGGGCCCACAACAGATTTCCCAACCTATGGATCTGGCAAAAGGACTGAGAACACCCAGGGAAACAGACTCTTGGGGGACACAACAAAACCCTGTGCACACCAGTACCGGGGAAAGGAGGAGTGCCCCCCCCCCAACAAGAGACTAAGCTAGACTTGCCTGTCAGTGCCTTGGAGTCTCCAGTGGAGGTGTGGGTCAACAGTGGCCTGCCATGAGATCAGGGGCACTGACTACAACAGTCTTGGGAGCCACAGTGTTCTGGCATAAGTCCTTTTGAAGGAAGACACCATTACTCCCATAACCCCAACCAAAGTGGCCTCAGGCAAAACTACAGGGAAAGAACACAGCCCTACCCATTAACAGAAAATTAAAGATTTAGTGAACATGGCCCTCACACTAGACAAAGACCCCGTTTTACCCATAGCTAGTCCCTCCGACAGGTAAGCTTCCACAAGCCTCTGATATTTATCCATCAGCGGGCAGACAGAATGAAAAACACAATCACAGAAAACTAACCAAACTGATGACATGGATCACAATCTTGTCTAACTCAAAGAAACTATTAGCCAGGCCATGAAGGGCCACCAAAATGGATGGATCATGGTGGAGAGTTCTGACAAAACATGGTCCACTGGAGAAGGGAATTCACTTCAGTGGTGAATGGAATTGCTGAATGATGAAGAAGCCACTTCAGCATTCTTGCCTTAATAACTTAATGAACAGTATGAAAAGATAAAAAGATGTGACACTGAAAGATGAACTACCCAGGTCAGTAATTGCTAAATATGCTATGGGAGAAGAGTGTAGAAATAGCATCAGAAAGAATGAAGAGTCTGAGCCAAGGTGGAAACAATACCCAGTTGTGGATACGACTGGTGATAGAAGTAAAGTTCAAAACTATATGTATGGCAAAACCAATACAGTATTGTAAAGTAAAAAAAAAAAAAAAAAAAAAAAACTATAAAGGACAGTATTGCACAGAAACCTGGAATGTCAGGTCCATAAATAAAGGTAAACTGGAAGTTGTCAAACAAGAGATGGCAAGAGTGAGCATCAACATTTTAGACATCAGTGAACTAAAATGGACTGGAATGGGTGAATTTAACTCAGATGACCATTATATCAACTACTGTGGGGAAGAATCCCTTAGAAGAAACAGAACAGCTCTCATAGTCAAAAAAAAAAAAAAAGTCTGAAATGCAATACTTGGATGCAATCTCGAAAATGATCTCTGTTCATTTCCAAGACAAACTATTCAATATCACAGTAATCGAAGTCTGTACCCTGACCAGTAATACTTAAGAAGCTGAAGTTGAACCATATATGAAGACCTACAAGAGCTTCTACAACTAACACCCCCAAAAGATGTCCTTTTCATTATAGGGGACTGGAATGCAAAAGTAGGAAGTCAAGACATACCTGGAGTAATGGGCAAATTTGGTGTTGGAGTACAGAATTAAGCAAGGCAAAACCTAATAGAATTTTTCCAAGAGAACACACTGATCATAGCAAATACTCACTTCCAATAACACAAGAGAAGACTATACACATGGACATCATCAGCTGGTCAACACCAAAATCAGACTGATTATATTCCTTGTAGCCAAGATGGAGAAGCTCTATACAGTCAACAAAAACAAGACTGGGGGATGAACTGTGGCTCAGATCACAAACTCCTTATTGCCAAATTCAGACTTAAACTGAAAGTAGGGAAAACCAGTAGAGCATTCAGGTATGACCTAAATCAAATCTCTTATGATTATACAGTGAAAGTGAAAAATAGATTGAAGGGATTAGATCTGATAGACTGAGTGATTGAAGAACATTGTACAGAAGGCAGTGATCAAGACCATCCCTAAGAAAAAGATATGCAAAAAGGCAAAATGGTTGTTTGAGGAGGCCTTGCAAATAACTGTGAAAAAAAGAGAAGTGAAAGGTGAAGGAGAAAAGAACAGATATACCCATTTGAATGCAGAATCCAAAGAATAGCAAGAAGGGACAAGAAAGCCTTCCTTGGTGATCAATGCAAAAAAATTGAGGAAAATAGAATGTGAAAGACTAGAGATCTCTTCAAGAAAGTTAGAGATACCAAGGGAAAATTTCATGTAAACATGGGCTCGATAAAGGACAGAAATGGTATGGACCTAACAGAAGCAGAAGATATTAAGAAGAGGTGGCAAGAATACACAGAAGAACTGTATAAAAATGATCTTCATGACCAAGATAATCACGATGGTGTGATCACTCACCTAGAGCTAGACATCCTGGAATGTGAAGTCAAATGGGCCTTAGGAAGCATCACTACAAATAAAACTAGTGGAAGTGATGGAATTCCAGCTGAGCCTTTTCAAATCCTGAAAGATGATATTGTGAAAGTGCTGCACTCAATATGCCAGCAAATTTGGAAAATTCAGCAGTGGCCGCAGGACTGGAAAAGGTCAGTTTTCATTCCAATCCCAAAGAAAGGAAATGTCAAAGAATATTCAAACTACCACAAAATTGCACTCATTTCACACACTGGCAAAGTAATGCTTAAAATTCTCTTATCTAGGCTTGAAGAGTATCTGAATCGTGAACTTCCAGATGTTCAAGCTGGTTGTAGAAAAGTCAAAGGAACCAGAGATCAAATGCCAACAACCATTGAATTATAGAAAAATAAGATAATTCCAGAAAAACATCTACTTCTGCTTCATTTACCATGCTAAGGCCTTTGACTGTGTGGATCACAACAAGTGGTGTAAAATTCTAGATTTGGGAATACCTGATCACTTTACCAACCTCCTGTGTAACCTGTATGCAGGTCAAGAAGTAAAAGTTAGAACCAGACATGCAATGGGCTGGTTCCAAATTGAAAAAGGAGTATGGTAAGGCTGTATATTGTCACCCTGTTTATTGAACTTATATGTACAGTATATGTAAAATCATGCAAAATGCTGGGCTGGTTGAAGCACAGGCCAGATTGAAGATTGCCAGTAGAAATATCAACAATCTCAGATATACAGATAACACCACCCTTATGGCAGAAAGTGAAGAGGAACTAAAGAGCCTCTTGATGAAAGTGAAGAGTGAAAATCCTGACTTAAGACTCAACATTCAAAAAATGAAGATCATGGCCTCCGGTCCCATCACCTCATAGCAAATAGTTGGGGAAACTGATAGACTTTATTTTCTTCAGCTCCAAAATTACTGCAGTGATTCTGGGTAAAAGGAAGTGGTTATGTAGATGAACACAGAAGAATTTTTAGAGCAGTAGAATTATTTTGTGTGATAGTGTAACTGTGGATATATGTGAAATTGCTCAGTCATGCCAGACTCTTTGGGACCCCATGGACTGTAGCCTACCAGGCTCCTCTGTCCATGGGGTTTTCCAGGCAGTAGTACTGGAGTGGATTGCCATTTCCCTCTCCAGGGAATCTTCCTGACCCAGGGATCGAAACCAGGTATCCTACATTGTAGACAGATGCTTTACTGTCTGAGCCACCAGGGAAGTACAACTGTGGGTATATAGCAATATGCCTTTGTCTAAACTCATATGATTGTATAGCACAGAGTGAAGTTTAATGTGTGGTAATAGAAACCTTAATTACAAGATACGACCTTACTAGGAAAAAGAGTCTTTGCTGATGTAATTAAAGATCTTTTTCCCCATACATTTTGGGGAACACACATTCAATCCACTCTAGATAGTATCATTTGGTGTCACTGTTGACACTTGCTGAATTGTATCTAGATATACTAGAAATAATTTTTCTGCTATTCAAAGTCTGGTCTCTGTGTCAGCAGCATGAACATCCTCCAGGAACATTTTAGAAATGCAGAATCTCAGGTCCCACACTCATGTAATTGAGTCCAATCTGTATGTTAACAAAATCTTTACTTGTTAATACACACATTCAAGTTCAAGAAAGCATGATTTCTCGAATGTAGAAAAGAGTGGAACAGAATATAGATAAACAGAAATTAGGTATCTATATAAATTGGAATCAAAAAGAAGATAAGTGTTACAAGTCTTATGAAAATAAGTGGCAGGCAATTTACATAAATTGAAAAGCAAAGGAAGGTGAATAGTTTAATGAATTCAGAGCACAGAACTCTGGCAATCTATAGAGGAAGGAAAACTTGATCAACTGAGTTATACAAGAGCAAGAAACCTATCCTATAAATAAAGCAGTGAACTTTGCTGGGGTCAACTGCATCTTCTTAAACTGCATTCAGAGCTGAAGTGCCTCAGAATCACCTGAAGGTCTTGGTAAATGAGACGTTTTGATGAGCACCCTCAGAGTTTCTGATTTAGTAGGTGTGGAGCAGGCCCCATAAGTTTTAGTACTAACATGGTCCCAGGTCAAGATGTGTGCAGGGACCACACTAAAAGAAAAGTTCTGCTGAGATTTACTTAAAGCATCTAGATAAACATGCTCATAAAGGAAAAACACCTAAGTTTCTTGAGTTTCCAAAGTTCCTCAAGTACCTCCTTCTTTTCATATTTCTTTTAAACAAAATATGACATATATTTTCCTACTTATAAGAGAAATTGATGGTTGTAGAAGTGAAAGCAAAGTTTAGATGTGGAAGATCTGGGCTTATTAAGGTAGGACTTTCTTGAAAAATCAAAATTGTTAATATTATTGTTCAACAGTGTTTTCTGTCTTTTATTATAAGAGCTGTCATGATGCTTGGTAAGCGCTTAAATAGTATTTTCAGATACTTATAAATGGGGACCTCACCTTGGAATGTGGCCTTTAATGAATGTTGCTGAATATAATTTTAAATAACCTACAAAAGCTTAGTTGGCCATAGCAGATAATTCAAGCCTTCAGAGATATATTTTGAGATTTTTTTCTAAATATTTCAAAACCTCCTTCAAAGATGTCCCTAATAGAAAGTTGAAGAGATCTCAATGGCAGAAATGTAGGCACTTCATTATTTTGGTAAAAATATTTGAATTGTTTTGAAGTCAATTAGACTTTCTGTTTTTTCTAAAATGTTTTAGCCTTTATTTCAGTAAGGGTATTTCAGACTTCAAGATAAGAAGCCATTAGAAATTGAACTAAGGAGAGATGTGGAAATATTTCTTGAATTTGAAGTTTTGACCTTTATTCACGGTCAAGAATTCAAAAAGTAGTCAGTGAATTTTCAAGCCAAGACATTTGCTTTCTCTGAAATATCCAGGAAGCAAATGTCTCTTATAAGAAATCATGTTTCTGGCTGATATATAAAAGTATATTAATAAATAGGATTTTTAGTATTTGCATATATCATCTACAATTCTCTAGAAGCTCAAGGAGCTGAACAAAGGATTTGAATTTTTTAATCATTTCTGAACCAAACAGACATAGAAGATATATTCATATCAAAAGGAATTAGAAAATGTCCACTTTGGTTCCCTGGAATATTTATAGTACAACTAGTGATTATTTTGGCATTGAATAAGTAAGTAAGTAATTTCTGAGCAATTCAGAATAGAGTGAGTTCTCTAAACCAGTACAAAAGAAACACTTGTGAGGCCACTACTGCTAGAAGAGTAGCTCGACTCTTGTGTCCATTCCTAAGATCCAACCAGTCCATTCTAAAGGAGATCAGTCCTGGGTGTTCTTTGGAAGGAATGATGCTAAAGCTGAAACTCCAGTACTTTGGCCATCTCACGCGAAGAGTTGACTCGTTGGAAAAGACTCTGATGCTGGGAAGGATTGGGGGAGGAGGAGAAGGGGACGAGAAAGGATGAGATGGGTGGATGGCATCACTGACTCAATGGACGTTGAGTCTGAGTGAACTCTGAGAGTTGGTGATGGACAGGGAGGCCTGGCGTGCTGCAATTCATGGGGTCGCAAAGAGTCAGACACGACTGAGCGACTGAACTGAAGTCCCTTTTTTCCCTGACTTTATTTTCTCCAATGGGGGATTATTAATAGAAATATTTAAATTTAATATTGTTATCCATTATAATAAACAATATTTTAGTGAAATAAATAAATGTGTGTATATTTAATTTGGATGGACTTTAACAACATCATTAGTGATTTTTAAAAATCATATTTCACATAGAAATAATTTTTGTGATATTTTGATAAATGCTACTAGTTGATTATGATCAGGATGATGAGCAAGGATTAGAAACAAGATTTTAAAAATAGGACAGATTGCCATGACATATATGTAATAATAGCAGATATGTTCTTTAACATTTGCTATATATGTAATATAAAATATATGTATATATGATACACCATCTTTATAGTTGATGTACCTTTAGGCAAAATTGTTATTTCTATTTTTTAAAAAAATTCAGAAAAAAGCAAGCTTATTGGAGTCTGGCTGCTTGCCACTCCAAAGCCAGTAAAGAGGTAAGGTTGGTGGAAAGGAACATTTGCTTTATTCTGGACATCAGCAAAAGGGGAGGTTTGGGGAGGGGGGATGCAAAGGGTAGACTCCTATCCAAAAGTGGACAAGAGCTTTTATAGGCTGAGGGAGGGGACTATCAGCGGAAACAGTACAGTCAGCTCTGACTGTCAGGAAGTTGGTCATTGGTAGCCTGACCAGCGTCATCTTGATTTCTTACATACAGCTAATATTCAGTTCCAGGGTTGATTTGTTTCCATTTCTGGGAATTGTGGTAGCTTATATCATCGTTACAGTCGGTCATCATCTAGTTAGCTTCTCCACCAGGTGGGGGTTTCAGTATCTGTAAAATAGCTCACAAGATATAGCTCAGAATATTACTGAGAAGGTCCCTGACTTCGCTTAATGACTAAACTATTACTATTTTGTCCCTTTGACTGTTTTCCTTTATTTCTGCATTTTCTCACTTCCCTGATTCAACTTATTCTTTGACCTAAGTTTTTCCATAGACAAAAAGCAGGTGAAGGACTTGGGGGCAAGTGACATAGGGACCTGCTGTGTTTCACTAAGATGGTTAAAAATATTTTTTTTCTGAATGAAAAATAAAAATATCCCATAGGATTATCAGTGACTAAAAAGGAAATTAAAGTTCAAATATATTAAAACCTTTATTTAAATAAAACAAAATTACATTGTTATGTTCAAATGAAATTCTAATGAATTATCAAAATCATGAAGGAAATCATGTTTATATGTTTTGCTTTCAATAATGAGGAAAAAATACTTTGAGTAGTCTTATAACAAAATATTATGTGTTCTTTCTAGATAGTCCATTTCCAATTTAATACATGTTTTACCTTGAATGTCTTGAAAAAAAATATATGCCACATTTGTATATCATATCTAAATGAGAGGCTAATAAAACACTGTAATCTTCACTCTAATCATATTACTGTTCCTGTAGTGTAACAATAGAATGCTAGAAAATAAAATTGCAGGACACAAACCTCAGGTGTCAACTTGTCACCATGTTACACTTAAAGTAGTTATTAAAATCATTAAGCTATCAACTCCTGAAGTTTGGATGCACCAAATATAGAAACTTGATTTAATTGCTCACAATTTTGAGTGAAAGAAAAGGAGGGGAAGATGAGAGTGGATAAAGCTGCATGTTTGAAAGATACTTGTAAGTCCTCCTTCTATCAAAATTAGATGAAAAACTAATTTTCATTATAAATATTGAACATATAAAATCTTGTTTGTTAAACTTAGATTTCTTATTGTCTTCGCATATGGGGGGAAAAAATAAAAGTACCTAATTACCTGCACAGCTTGAAGGAAAGCTCAGAAAATACTAAATAAAAGTGTAAGACAGCTGCCTTGATATTGTACAATGTTTCTATTTTAAAATTAAACAGGAAAAAAAACATAGTTTGTTTTTTTTTTTTGAGTCTATTTCAGTATTGATTGATGAGTAGGATTGTCCCTATAGAATATAACTTGTGCTGCTTGTAATTAAGTGTCCAATATAGCAGTGCAGCCTATGAAAAACACTTATTAAAATCATTCAATTTTCCAGCTGCCCCTTTTGGCCTTGAATATTTGTGCAGAAATCAATGTTACTTAATGAGAAGGAAAAGAAATAAACTTGAATTCAATATTAGATTTAGAATATAAATATTAAATTGGAATTATTATTTTTTATTCATCTATATTTTCATTTTAAAGTGAAAATTTGTATTTTATAATTATATATATGTAAAAATTCATTTTATAAAAATTGTAGAATTACCAATTGAAAAGTCACATACCTTAATTTCATGGGAAAAGTTTAAATCAATATTAATGTTTGCAGGTAATATGAAGCTATCAGGTAGCCAGTTCTTCTATTTTATTTTATTTTTCACATTTTTATTGGTCTGTAGTTGCTTTATAATGTTGTGTTAGTTTTTCCTATACAGCAAAGTGAATCTGGTATACATATGCATATACACTCTTTTTTTTCTTGAATTGCCTTCCTGTTTAGATTACCACAGAACATTGAATATAATTCCCCATGCTATAGAGTAGGTCCTCACTAGTTATCTATTTTATACATGGACTTCCCTGGTGGCTCAGAGGTTAAAGCGTTTGCCTGGAATGTGGGAGACCTGGGTTCAATCCCAGGGTCAGAAAGTTCCCCTGGAGAAGGAAATGGCAACCCCCTCCAGTACTCTTGCCTGGAGAATCCCATGGAGGGAGGAGCCTGGTAGGCTACAGTCCATGGGGTCCCAAAGAGTCGGACACGACTGAGTGACTTCACTATCAATAGTGTCTATATGTCAATCCCAGTCTCCCAATTCATCTCCCAATTCACCAGCCCCTCTTTCCCCTTTGATATCCATATGTCGGAGGAGTGTGTAATTTCCTCAGTCCTGTCTCATCCAACAAAAATTTGAAGCGACGGACCAGTGTTACAGCCCTTGGACAAACCACTGTTATAGCCATCAGACAGAACACTGTTACAGCTCCGTGTTACAGCTCCATTTTATTTAGAAAATAAAAGAAAATACATCCTTGAGGCATGAGGGCATGCGATCCAAACATGCGAAGAGAGGAGAGAGACACCTGAGAGAGAGACGCCCGGCCCTTTGGCTCCTCTTTTTATTTGTTTTTTCTTCTCCCTCTGGGCCTGCCCTATGTAAACCGGGCTGGCCAGGAGCACTGTTTGTTTTACCTGAGGTCCTCACTCCAATCCTTGGACCTTCCTTTGTTCTACTTTCGCAGGCTTTTAGCCACCGCCATTCTGGACTCCTTATTCCAACTACCTAACACATATGTTTATTCTCATCTGTGTCTCTGCTTTTGCTTTGAAAGTAGTACCATCTGTACCAATTTTTTTCTGATTCCACATATATGTGTTAATATATGACATTTCTTTTTCTCTTTCTGGCTTACTTCACTCTGTATAACATTCTGTAGGTCCATCCATATCTCTACAAGTAACTCAATTTATATCCTTTTCATGGCTGAGTTATATTCATATATATATATATATACACACTATATCTTCTTTTTCCAATCTTCTGTTGATGGGCTTTTAGTTTGCTTCCATGTCCTCGCTATTAAAAATAGTGCTATAGTGAACATTAGGGTTGCATATATCTTTTTAATTATTAAATTTATTTATTTTTAATTGAAGGATAATTGTTTTACAGTACTGTGCTAGTTTCTGCCAAACATTAGCATGAATCAGCATAGGTATCAATTTTTGAATTGTGATTTTTTTCCTGGGTATATGGCTGCTAGTGGAGTCACTGTGTCATATGGTAGGTCTATTTTTAGTTTTTTTTTTAAGGAAACTCCATATTGTTTTCCTTAGTGGCTGTAATAATTCACATTCCCACTAACAGTGCAAGAAGTTTCCCTTTTCTTAATGCTGTTTCCGGCGTTTATTGTTAGTTGATTTGTGATGCTAGCCGTTCTGACTGTTGTGTGCTGATATCTCATCGTAGTTTTGATTTGCATTTCTCTAATAATCAATGATGGAGAAGGTAATGGCACCCCACTTCAGTACTCTTGCCTGGAAAATCCCATGGACAGAGGAGCCTGGTGGGCTGCAGTCCATGGGGTCGCGAAGAGTCGGACACGACTGAGCGGCTTCACTTTCACTTTTCACTTTCATGCATTGGAGAAGGAAATGGAAACCCACTCCAATGTTCTTGCCTGGAGAATCCCAGGGATGGGGGAGCCTGGTGGGCTGCCGTCTCTGGAGTTGCACAGAGTCAGACACAACTGAAGTGACTTAACAGTAACAGTAATAATCAATGATGTTATGCATCTTTTCATAGATATTTATGTAAATATTACAGAATTGTTAATAATGTGACCATAGATTATATAATTATATGTAATCTCATATTTTCTACAATATTTTATACTATGGATTATTTTTTTATCTCACAGTATGCTTTAGAATAGTTTAAGTATATGTTTCCTCTGCTCACTGACAGCTTAAATTTTTATTTTCTAAAACCTACATTTTATTTTTTGTCTAATTTTTATTTGTTGGAAGGTTGAATTAATTTGTGCACTTTTTTTTTGGCATAAGTGATGCTAAATAATTAAAATTTGAAAATTTAAGTGGCTTTCAGGGAAAAGTGTGAAGCCCATATAGTTAAAGCAAGGTATAAAGTTTAATTTAATATCCAGGTAAAGCATAATGCAGGTATGAAATTTTGAATTGTAGCTTGTTTTAGCTTAGTGCTAAAACATATATTGCATGTTTCATAAGTTATTTCAAGTGTTTTAAGTTATAGCTTAAAACTATAACATTTTGTGCATTAATAAACTTTTATGTTTAAAGGGGCATTAAATATCACTTGAAAAGTTAAGTAGAAATGTGAAGCCTACATATTTGTTGTTGTTTACTCTTTAAGTCATGTTGTAGAGTCTAAGTCTGACCCTTTTGGGATCCCATGAACTGTAGCTGCCAGGCTCCCCTCTTCATGGGGTTTCCCAGGCAAGAATGTGGGGGTTGGTTGTCATATTTTTCTCTAACCCAGAGATTTTTCTTCCCAACCCAGAGATTCACCCAAGTCTCCTACATTGGCTGCTGCTGCTGCTAAGTCACTTTAGCCGTGTCCGACTCTGTGTGACCCCATAGATGGCAGCCCACCAGGCTCCCCCGTCCCTGGGATTCTCCAGGCAAGAACACTGGAGTGGGTTGCCATTTCCTTCTCCAATGCATGAAAGTGAAAAGTGAAAGTGAAGTCGCTCAGTCATGTCCAACTGTTAGCGACCCCATGGACTGCAGCCCACCAGGCTCCTCCATCCATGGGATTTTCCAGGCAAGAGTACTGGAGTGGGGTGCCATCGTCTTCTCCGCCTGCATTGGCAGGCAGATACTTTACTACTGAGCCACCAGGAAAGACCCTAAATATTTTGTAAAGACCTATTTTAGAATTCATAAATAGGCATTAAAATTTAACAAAATGCTTTACAAAAGCCAGCACAGTGACTTTTAAAGTTTAGAATATTATTTATAATAATAAATTTTTATCTTCCACTCCTGGCATATATGTTTATAAGAATTTCCTTAAGAGGATCTGCTCTAGACTTGTGTCTTTCTCTGGAAAAAAATAGTACTCAGAATTCCTGAAGTTTGAGTATTTTGGGGAGATTATAAAACAAATGTATGTTGTTTTAGATACTGTTTAGTAACTTAGAAGACACACCTAAAGTATTCTACAAATATCAAGATATAGCCATTTAATTTTCTTCTGCATATCAATATTGTACTTATCATTATTATGCTGAGGATTTAAATATATATATATATATGTATTTAATACATAAGTATATATATTCATAGTAATATAGTCAATTGAGTGTTTAGTTTTTAAGGTGAAGGTTAAAAATTTGCTGATAAAATTATCACTGTGCATATATACATGTGTATTTATTTGTATATATTTATTTAAATATACATTATATAAGCTATTAAAATAAATCAATACTTTGATTCTCCAGGTATCTTTTGTATTTTTTACTTTATGTGTCAGAAATACAATATAAATGCTTAAAATTCCAAATCCTTTTGCAAAATATAAGCAGGTTTATTTTTATTTTTAATTGGAAAGTATTTGCTCTACAATGAGGTGTTGGCTTCTGCCGTACAACTGCCATCCAACAGGCTCCTTCCTGTTGAGCCTCCCTCCCCCACCATCCCACCACTCTGGGTGGTCACGAAGTGTGGGCTGGACTCCCTGTGCTATATAGCATCTTCCCACTAGCTATCTATTGATTTTCAACAAATCCCTCATTAAATTCCCCAGTGAAATAAGGTAGTAAAGTGGATTAAAATGATCAGTTCTTATAATTATTCAGCTTAAATCATTTGTTAAGTCAAACACGTATTAGCTTTTCTGTTCATAGATCAAGAATGGGCAAACTTTGGCTCATGAGTCAAGACCAACCTGCCAACTGTTGGGGTAAATAAAATCTTATTAAAGCACAGCCATACCGGTTTGTTTCTGTATTGCCTATGAGTACTCTTCCCACGACAATAACAGAGTTGAGGAGTTGCGACAAATACCATATGGCCCATAAAGTCTAAATGCTTACTATTTTTACAGAGCTTGCCAGCCTCTGCTATAGATGATTATCATACAGGGTTGTAAGATTTGTCTGGTTTTTAGGTTATTAGCAAGCCAGTTATATATGTTCACCACTATGTCATACTCAGTATACACATTCATATACATAGTCACAGTCACAAGAATACAAACATGCTCTCTAATTTTTTTCCTTAACACTCAAATTGTGCAGATATATAACTCTTTCATTATGATAGTAAGGGTTATCACTTCAGTTCAGTTCAGTCACTCAGTCATGTCCTACTCTTTGCGACCCCATGGACTGCAGCATGCCAGGCCTCACTGTCTATCACCAACTCCCAGAACTTACTCAAGCTCATGTCCATTGAGTTGGTGATGTCATCCAACCATCTCATCCTCTGTCATCCCCTTCTCTCCCACCTTCAATCTTTCCAGGCATCAGGGTCTTTTCCAATGAGTTAGTTCTTTGCATCAGGTGGCCAAAGTATTGGAGTTTCAGCTTCAGCATCAGTACTTCCAATGAATGAATTGGACTGAATTGAATTCCAATGACTGATTTCCTTTAGGATGGACTGGTTGGATCTTCTTGCTGTCCAAGGGACTCTCAAGTCTTCTCCAATACCACAGTTCAAAGCATCAATTCTTCAGTGCTCAGTTTTCTTTATAGTTCAACTCTCACATCCATACATGACTACTGGAAAAATAATCATTATCACTAGTTTTCCCTAAAATTGGAGATTTTCTTTCCCCATAAAATTGATTAAATATACTGAAGATCATTGTACTATATAAATTTCTAAAAGAATAAGAAATATAGAAATAGTGTTTACTGCAAAAAATCTCTGAAATGTGCCTGCATATGCGAAGGAAACTTTCATTGTGTCAAATGTTACTAGCATTTTCTTTACAATATAATTCTTTCCTCACTTAGTGTTAATTTTTCCCAAGTGCATTTAAATTAGAAAATAACAAAATACCAGATTTGAAAATGAATTTCTCATTGATAGGCATTGAGGTGTTACAAATTTCCAGTCAAAAATCTGTGAGGTGAGGTTAGGTTAGGTTTAAGTCACTCAGTCGTGTCTGACTCTTTATGACCTGATGGACTGTAGCCTACCAGGCTGCTCCCTCTGTGGGATTCTTCAGGCAAGATTACTGGAGCAGGTTGCCATTCCCTTCTCCAGGGGATCTTCCCAACCCAGGGATCAAACCCAGGTCTCCCGCATTCCAGGCAGATGCTCTAACCTCTGAGCCACCAGGGAAGCCCCTAGCATCAGCTTACTGCATACTAATGTCATACTCTTCATTCCTTTATATTGTCAGTAACCTCATGTAGTAATTTACTTTCTATGTTGTTCAAATATAAAATCATTTATTGCTCAATTTATCAGTAAATTGACTCAAGACCAAATGGTAACCATTTGTTTTCATTTTTTTAAACCTGTCGTGTGTGTGCATATGTTACTCATTCAGTCATGTCCAACTCTGCGACCCCATGAACTGTAGCCTGCCAGGCTCCTCTGTCTATGGGAATCTCCAGGCAAGAGTACTGGAGTTGGCTGTCATTCCCTTCTCTAGGGGATGTTCCCAACTCAGGGATCGAATCTGGGTTTCCTGTGTCTCCTGCATTGTAGGCGATTCTTTACCATCTGAGTCACCAAGGAAGCCCTGGTTATACACACATACATATATATATACATGCATATTTTGCTGGGTATATGAGTATCATGATTTTCTAGATATGTAGTCTACTATCAGTGTCCCTTTTAAAATTTTATTGTAATTTATAGAGCACAATATTATATGCATTGTAGTATCATGATTATATTAGAAATAAAATAGCCAAATTTAATATACTAAATCTATATGGAATGTCAGCCTCTAATTTAGTTAATATTTAATAATAAAAATGTGCAAAATATGGCAAGAGTACAGAGAAAAATGAACCCTAGTTAGTAGGAATCTAAATTGGCACAGCCACTATGGGAAAAACACTGTGAATGTTCCTCAAAAAGCTAAAAGTAGAACTATCTATTATATGTTTTAGCAATTCCCCTCCTGAGTATACATCCAAAGAAAATAAAAACATTCCTTCAGAAAGATACACGCATCCCAGTGTTCTAGCAGCACTATTTATAATAGTCAAAATATTGAAGAAACCCAATGTCTACCAAAAGATGAATGAATAAAGAATATGTGATATGCATGTGCAATGAAACATTATTTAGATATAAAAAGAATGAAATTCTGTCATTTGTACCAATGTGGTTAGACCAACACAATATTATCCTTAATAAACTGTCAGACAGAAAAAGACAAACACTATGTGATGTTACATATGTGGAATCTAAAAAAATGAAACAAATGAATGTATATAGCTTAAATTGGGTTGGCCAAAAAGCTTATTCAGATTTTTCCATAACATTTTATGGAAAAACCTGAATGAAATTTTTGGTCACCCAATTCAGACAAATTCACACATATAAAGATCAAACTAGCGGTTACCAGTTGGGAGAGAGAAGGGAGGCCAAGCAAGATAGGGATAGAAAAGTAAGGCACAAATTACTATGTACAAGCTAAATAAGCTATGAGGATATATGTTATACAGTACAAGGAATATAACTAATATTTTCTAATAACTTTAAATGGAGTATAATCTAAAAAAATTGAATTACTACATTATACCCCTAAACTATATTGAAAATCAACTATGCTCCAATTTAAAAAATTATAACACGGCAGTCAAAATAATCATCTTAGGAATTTGCATTCTAGCTTTGCAGAGTAATTCAGCAGAGAATTACAAAAAACATTACAAATAGATTGCTATTCTTTTTTTTTTTTTTTTGATTGCTATTCTTTTAGAAGACATGAGGAGCCCTCTTACACTGTTGCTGGGAATGAAATTGGCAAAACCACTATGCAGAACAGTAAGGAGTTTCCTTAAAAAACTAAAAATAGAGGTACTTTATGATCCGGCAATCTCACTCCTGGGCATGTATCCAAAGAAAACCACAATTCAAAAGGGTTCATGCAGCTCAGTGTTCATTACAGCGTTATTTACAATAGCCATGCGTGAAGGCAACCGAAATGCCCATCAACAGAAGAATAGATAAAGAAGGTGTGGTACATATAGCCAATGGAATATTACTCCACCATAAAGAACAAAATAATCCCTTCCCTCTTAATAGTTCTAGCTCAGATGAAGGAAAAAACACAGTGGAGGCACTTCCTTGGCCGTCCAGTGGTTAAGTCCTTGCACTTGCACTGCCAGAAATGCAGGTTCCACCCCTGGTTATGGAACTAAGGCTAGCCAAAAACAACAACAACAACAAAAACCTAAAAAGAAAAACTAAAAATAAAAAAGAGATAAAACTATATTAATATGCAAAAACTAAGAAAAATATTGTTGATTATGAGGCTGTTACTCTGACTATATTGGAGACTGTTTTGTCTCTGTTTTCCAGAAAATGCAAGCAGGACTAATATTTTTATATTTAGTATCATTGGTGGATTAACAAATAGAAACAAATAAGTAATAAAAATAGTAACATGTTTAAAATGAAACACTAATGTTTATACCAAGCAACTCACTTTGCCAATTATATATGTAAGGACTAATATAAGTATTTAGTCATAAAAACTGCATGTTTCTATTATTGTGAGGTAAACATCAGTGAGGTGGATTGAAAGAATCAGAAGTCTGAGAGTCAACTGACAGGGAATAATATCCAAAATCACATTACTTTTGGGTTTTACTGCCGAGTGAGCCAAAAGTTTCCTTTAGTTTATTCTGTATGGTGGTGCTAGTAGTGCTTAGTTGTCCTTCAGTTCAGTTCAGTTCAGTCACTCAGTCAGGTCCAACTATTTGTGACCACCATGGACTGCAGCGCACCAGGCTTCCCTGTCCATCACCAGCTCCTGGAGTTTGCTCAGACTCATGTCCATCAAGTCAGTGATGCCATCCAACCATCTCATTCTCTGCCATCCCCTTCTCTTCCTGCTTTCAATCTTTCCCAGCACCAGGTCTTTTCCAATAAGCCAGTTCTTCACATCAGTTCAGTCAGTTCAGTCGCTCAGTTGTGTCCGACTCTTTGAGACCCCATGGATCACAGCACGCCAAGTCCTGCCTGTCCATCACCAACTCCCGGAGTTCACTCAGACTCACGGCCATCAAGTCAGTGATGCCATCCAGCCATCTCATCCTCTCTCATCCCCTTCTCCTCCTGCCCCCAATCCCTCCCAGCCTCAGAGTCTTTCCAGTGAGTCAACTCTTCACATGAGGTGGCCAAAATACTGGAGTTTCAGCTTTAGCATCATTCTTTCCAAAGAAATCTCAGGGCTGATCTCCTTCAGAATGGACTGGTTGGATCTCCTTGTAGTCCAAGGGACTCTCAAAAGTCTTCTCCAACACCACAGTTCAAAACCATCAATTCTTCAGCGCTCAGCCTTCTTCACAGTCCAATTCTCACATCCATACATGACCACAGGAAAAACCATAGCCTTAACTAGATGGACTTTAGTCAGAAAAGTAATGTCTCTGCTTTTAAATATGCTATCTAGGTTGTTCATAACTTTTCTTCCAAGGAGTAAGCGTCTTTTAATTTCATGGCTGAAATCACCATCTGCAGTGATTTTGGAGCCCCCAAAAATAAAGTCTGACACTATTTCCACTGTTTCTCCATCTATTTCCCATGAAGTGATGGGACCAGATGCCATGATCTTCATTTTCTGAATGTTGAGCTTTAAGCCAACTTTTTCACTCTCCTCTTTCACTTTCAACAAGAGGCTTTTTAGTTCCTCGTCACTCTCTGCCATAAGGGTGGTGGTATTTTCATATCTGAGGTTACTGATATTTCTCCCAGCAATCTTGATTCCAACTTGTGGTTCTTCCAGCCCAGCGTTTCTCATGATGTACACTGCATAGAAGTTAAATAAGCAGGGTGACAATATACAGCCTTGATGTACTCCTTTTCCTATTTGGAACAAGTCTGTTGTTCCATGTTCAGTTCTAACTGTTGCTTCCTGACCTGCATACAGATTTCTCAAGAGGCAGGTTAGGTGGTCTGGTATTGCCATCTCTTTCAGAATTTTCCACAGCTTATTGTGATCCACACAGTCAAAGGCTTTGGCATCATCAATAAAAGCAGGGTGACAATATACAGCCTTGATGTACTCCTTTTCCTATTTGGAACAAGTCTGTTGTTCCATGTTCAGTTCTAACTGTTGCTTCCTGACCTGCATACAGATTTCTCAAGAGGCAGGTTAGGTGGTCTGGTATTGCCATCTCTTTCAGAATTTTCCACAGCTTATTGTGATCCACACAGTCAAAGGCTTTGGCATCATCAATAAAGTAGAAATAGATGTTTTTCTGGAATTCTCTTGCTTTTTCCATGATCCAGCGGATGTTGGCAATTTGATCTCTGGTTTGTCTGACTTTTCTAAAACCAGCTTGAACATCAGGAAGTTCATGGTTCACGTATTGCTGAAGCCTGGCTTGGAGAATTTTGAGCATTACTTTACTAGCAAATATTGGAGGTTCAGCTTCAGCACCAGTCCTCCCAATGAATATTCAGGACTGATTTCCTTTAGGATTGACTGGTTTGATTTCTTTGCAGTTCAAGGGACTTTCAAGATCTTCTCCAACACCACAGTTCAAAAGCATCAGTTCTTTGGTGTTCAGCTTTCTTTATAGTCCTGCTCTCACATCCATACATGACCACAGGTAAAACCATAGCTTTGGCTAGATGGACCTTTGCCGGCAAAGTAATATCTCTCCTTTTCAATATGCTGTCCAGGTTGCTCATAGCTTTTCTTCCAAGGAGCGAGTGTCTTTTAATTTCATGGTTGCAGGCACCATCTGCAGTGATTTTGAAGCCCCCAGAAATAAAGTCTGTTACTGTTTCCACTGCTTCCCCATCTATTTGCCATGAAGTGATGGGACCAAATACCATGATCTTAGTTTTCTAAATGTTGAGCTTTAAGCCAATTTGTTCACTCTCCTCTTTCAGTTTCATCAAGAGGCTCTTTAGTTCTTCACTTTCTGCCATAATGGTGGTGTCATCTGCATATCTGAGTTTATTAATATTTCTCCCAGCAATTTTGATTCCAAGTTGTGCTTCATCCAGCCTAGCATGTCACATGATGTACTCTGCCTGTAAGTTAATATAAGCAGGGTGACAATATACAGCCTTCACATACTTCTTTTCCAATTTGGGAACCAGTCTGTTGTTCCATGTCCGGTTCTTAACTGTTGCTTCTTGACCTGCACACAGATTTCTCAGGAGGCAGGTCAGGTGGTCTGGTATTCTCATCTCTCAAAAAATTCACCATGGTTTGTTTTCCTCTAGAGGAAAACAACAGTTGTCTTTAACTTCATTCAAAACAACTTTGTTGGAATGTATTGTGATAGCTTTCATATCAGCATGAATTTTTAAAAAATGATCAAAATTGTTAAATTTTTGTGTAAGCATTTAATACTGAAGACAGAGGGGGAAAATACAACATTTTAAGTGTCACTATTTTAATTAAGAAATGCAAACCGAAATGCAAAAAAAAACAAGAAAAGATTTGTTCTGTATATGGAGAAGGTGTTAAAATGTTTTGCAAAATTTCGTGATGGAGATTTCTTGCTGGGTGACATTCCAAGGAAGGGTCAGTTCAGTTCAGGCCAGTCACTCAGTCGTGTCTGACTCTTTGCAACCCCATGAATCACAGCACGTCAGGCATCCTTGCCCATCACCAACTCCCGCAGTTCACTCAGACTCACATTCATCGAGTCAGCGATGCCATCCAGCCATCTCATCCTCTCTTGTCCCCTTCTCCTCCTGCCCCCAATCCCTCCCAGCATCAGAGTCTTTTCCAGTGAGTCAACTCTTCACATGAGGTGGCCAAAGTACTGGAGTTTCAGCTTTAGAATCATTCCTTCCAAAGAAATCCCAGGGCTGATCTCCTTAAGAATGGACTGGTTGGATCTCCTTGCAGTCCAAGGGACTCTCAAGAGTCTTCTCCAACACCACACTTCAAAATCATCAATTCTTCGGTGCTCAGCCTTCTTCACAGTCCAACTCTCACATCCATACATGACCACAGGAAAAACCATAGCCTTGACTAGACGGACCTTAGTCAGCAAAGTAATGTCTCTGCTTTTGAATATGCTATCTAGGTTGGTCATAACTTTTCTTCCAAGGAGTAAGCGTCTTTTAATTTCATGACTGCAATCATGATCTGCACTGATTTTGGAGCCCCAAAAAATAAAGTCTGACACTATTTCCACTTTTCCCCATCTATTTCCCAAGGAGAGGTAGATCAGTTGAAATCAATAGCAATCAAATCAGGACTTTGAGAACAATTAATGTTATACCATGTGGGAGATAGCTGACATACTCAAAATATCCACATCAAGCACTGAAAATCATTTGCACCAGCTTGGTTAAGTTAATCACTTTGTTGTTTGGGTTCCACAAAAGTTAAGTGAAAAAAATCTCTTTGACTAATTTCTGCATGTGATTCTCTATTGGTACATAAGGAAAATGTTCTGTTTTTAAAACAAATTATGAAGGGTGACTAAAATTGGATACTGTATAATAATTTTGAGCAGAAGAGACTATGTGGCAGGAAAATGAACCACCAACCATAAAAAGGTCAGTCTTCATCCAAAAAAGGTGATGTGTTGCATATGGTGGGATTGGGAGGAAATCCCACATTATTAGCTCCTTCTAGAAAACCAAATGATTAATCCCAACAAGTACTGCTCCCACTTAGACCAATTGAAAACAGCATTCAATGAAAAATGTCTGAAATTAATTGACAAGAAACACATAAACTTCCATCAGGATACCATAAGACTGCATGTTTCTTTGATGACCAGGCAAAAACTGTTCCAGTTTGGCAGGTAAGTTCTGGTTCATCCACGATATTTACCAGACCCTGCATCTTTGGATGTTCATTTCTTTTGGTGTTTACAAAATTCTCTTAATAGAAAAAAGTTTTAATTTTCTGGAAAACTATAAAATGCACCTGGAATGGTTCTCTGCTCAAAAAGATCAAAAAAAAAAAAAAAAAACACACACCTTTGGAAAGGTAGAATTATGAAGCTGCCTGAAAAATGGCAGGAGATAATGGAACAAAACAGTGAATATGTAGTTCAATAAAGTTCTTAGTGAAAATGAAAAATATGTCTTTTAGTTTTACTTAAGAAACTAAAGGAACTTTTGGCCCAACCCAATTTGTTTGCATTTTAGCCAGTAAATTATTCATAGAGAGGAATTACTTGTTTTTTTATTTTTATTTTGAAATCATCATAGGACACTCTGGTAGCTCCTATGAGAATGCAAAAATTAATGTATAAGATTAGTTTTCAGTTTCCTTGTGCTTATAATTTATTTGGGGAAATAAAGATAACCAATATGAAAAGATCTATAACAAAACTGCCAACTGCTAGTTTCTGAATGGTGAAATCAGAAATTCAGGGAAAACTGGGTGTGAGTTGGCTGTTGAAAAATTGATAGAATTTAATTAACAGAAGGTAGAATGTTTCTGGAAAAAGAAACAACAAATTTTTGTTGGCCACCTTATACTAGATTTTGCCTAAATTGAGAGGGTGTTAATTTAGTAATGTAGTAAAAACTACTAGGGGAAAATTAAAGGGGCTGAGCAAAGATAATTTTTATTCTATTGAATGTAAGTTTATGAAGTGAATGAAACTATGTAGTTTACTTTCTCATTTATCATTTTATTTAACCATCTGTGGTGCACTGCATTCCATGGGGTCCAAAGAGTTGGACACGACTGAGTGACTAAACTGAACTGAAGAACTTTTTAAAGCAATTTTAATGGTATGTGCATCTGCCTAACTCTACAGGTCTATTTCCCAGCATCCTCCACTTTCTTCCATGCTATGCTATGCTACCTCACTTCAGTCGTGTCCTATTCTATGTGACCCCATAGACGGCAGCCCACAAGGCTCCCTCATCCCTGGGATTCTCCAGGCAAGAACACTGGAGTGGGCTGCCATTTCCCTCTCCAATGCATGACAGTGAAAAGTGAAAGTGAAGTCGTGCCCGACTCTTAGAGACCCCATGGACTGCAGCCTACCAGGCTCCTCCATCCATGGGATTTTCCAGGGAAGAGTACTGGAGTGGGGTGCCATTACCTTATCCGTTCTTCCATGCTAATCTCCCAAAAGTCTCAGAACATACTTTGTTCTCCCTCGCTTTGCTTTTGTTCTTCATAGCTTTGCTTTTGTTTAGGTTATTTTCTTCTTTTAGCCTCTATTGGTCCCACAAAGATGAAACTTTTCTCTGACCCTTTCCCTTCTCAGATGCTAAAGTATATGGGAGTTCTTTACCTCTATATGCTTGAAACACTTAATGTACACTTTAAATATAGGATCTTTTGCACCCTTGTAATTATTGCTTATGCTCAATAAGAAAGGCAGATTTTTTGTCTTCTGCACTGCTCTATGCCCAACACTTGAAATGGTACTTAAACACAGAAATTTCTCAAAATTCTATGTCTTGATTGATGAATATGGTATCTTGAGGGAGTATTTTTAATCTCTGAAAAGCTAGAAACTGCCATGCAGTACCACAGGTTTGGGATTTGCCTCACAAACATCAGTAAATTGCTGTTAGGTGGATGAATGATTAGAAAGACAAAGAGATAACTTGAATCACTTGAAAGTATAAAATTAACATTTTGATAGAAGGATCACTAGACTGAGAGTTTAACTGTCAGTTTTAGTATTATTCTGACTCAAAATTGCTGAGTTACACTCATCAAGTCAGTGAAGTTATTTGGAGATCAGTTTTCTCATTTGTTAAATTAAGGAACTGGACATTGTACAACTATGTTACTTGTTAGGAGCTATTTTTACACGTTGACCCAATACATTCCTTAGCAAAACCTTTACTTCAAAGGTTGCTTCTTTGCTCCACAAACACGTAATTTAACACCTAATTGTCTCCACATTATAGGAAATGAGAAAACTGTCATGGAAAGGTCATTGAGGAGAATTTATTCAGCACAGCATGGCAGTTTCTGGCTTTCAAGTGCTGCCTGGGATATAATCACTTGTCTAGTAGCTGAGAGGCCCTTCTAAACTTGAGTAGATTTTCCTGACCTATTTAAAACTCACTTAAATTTCTGGCATCTTTTTTTTGGAACTTGGGGACTTAATTTGACGTATGTAAATGAGATCTTCACCTGGGTAGTTGCTCTTGCATAACTGTTGGTTTAATAGGAATGCCTTTGAGCATTTCTTTTGTTTAGGTACAATGCTGAATATAAAGGATAATCTCTTCTATCAAGGACCTAACATTTTAAAATCCTGTCTACACTAGATCATTACTATAAAGGACAGATATTTATTAGTCTCAGCTCTGAGTTCCACTTTGGGGTATATAGGAAATTCTTTACAGAAAATTAAAATTATGCTTGAAGAAAGTTTCCAATCCAAACAATGTAACATTTTAAAGTGTTTTAGCATAAATGTCAGAGGAGGTAATGGCACCCCACTCCAGTACTGTTGCCTGGAAAATCCCATGGGCAGAGGAGCCTGTAGGCTGCAGTCCATGGGGTCGCGAAGAGTAAGACACAACTGAGCGACTTCACTTTCACTTTTCACTTTCATGCATTGGAGAAGGAAATGGCAACTCACTCCAATGTTCTTGCCTGGAGAATCCCAGGGACAGGGGAGCCTAGTAGGTCGCCATCTATGGGGTCGCGCAGAGTCAGACACGACTGAAGCGACTTAGCAGCAGTGTAAATGTTAGTGGTCAGATTGTTGTTGTTGTTCAGTTGCCAAGTAATAGCCAACTCTTTGTGACCCCATGGACTGCAGCACACCAGTCGTCCCTGTCCTTCACTATCTCCTGGAATTTTTTCAAATTCATGTCAGTTGAGTCACTGGTGCTATCTAACCATCTATTTCATCCTCTGCTGCCCCCTTCTCCCTTCGCCTTCAATCTTCCCCAGTATTAGGGTCTTTTGCAATGCGTTGGCTCTTCACATCAGTGATCTGATAAGCAGTTACTAATTTGTAGAATTCAAAAATCACTAACATATATTTAAAATGGATAACCAACAAGGACCAACTGTACAGCACATGGAACTCTGCTCAGTGCTAGGCCGCAGCCTGGATGGGAGGGGAGTTTTGGGGAGAATGGATACATTTATATGTATGGCTGAGTCCCATCACTGTTCCCCTGAAACTGTCACATCAATGTTAATCAGCTATACCCCAATAAAAAATAAAACATTAAAAATAAAAATAAAATTCACGGACACAATTCAGTATTGTGAGAAGTCCAGAGATGCATATAATCCACAGCATGCATGTGTGCTCAGTCATGCAGTCATTTCCAACTCTTTGCAACCCAATGGGCCGTATCCCCAGGCTCCTTTGTTCACAGAATTTTCCAGTCATGAGTACTGGAGTAGGTTGCCATTCCTATGCCAAGGGATCTCCCCAACCCATGGGTTGAGCCCATGTCTGTCTTGCATCTCCTGCATTGGCAGGCAGATTCTTTACCACTACACCACCTGGGAAACCGTATAATCCACAGAAAACAATTATCTATGTCATATTTTTTAGATATGTATAGATGCTATTTTAAAATGGTAAAATACATAATTATTAATATTAAATCTATAATAGATCTTGTCATGTAATATTTTCTCAAATAGTATATGCTAAGAGTAAAAGCCTCGCTTGGAGTACACAAATGTTTGTTATTCCTAGCTAGTCCTTACTTTATTTTAAAGTATTGCATTCATGAGAAAAGTTAATAAATAATGAGGATATTTTGCTATGGTCATAATTATACACATGATATTATATATCAGAGAAAGAATTACAGATTAAGATATATGGCAGTAAAGTGTCATCAAAATAAGAGCAATATAATATACAGGCATACCTCTGAAATTTTGTAGATTCTGTTACAGAGTACTTCAATAAAGTGATATCGCAATAAAGCAATTTACAAACAACTTTGGTTTCCCAATGCATATAAAAATTATGTATACACTGTATTATAGTCTGTTAAGTATGTGATAACATTCTGCCCAAAAAAGCAATGTATATATCTTCACTAAAAATACTTTATTGCTTAAAATTTCTAGCCATTAGTCTGATCCTTCAGTGAGTCATAATCTTTTTGCTGGCATAGGGTTTGAAAATTACAAGAATTACAAAGTGTGACACACAGATAGGAAGTGAGCAAGTGCTGTTAGAAAAACTAAACCAATAAACTTGTTTGATGCAAGGATGCCCCAAACCTTCAGTCTGTAAGAAGCACAACATCTACAAAGTGAAAAATAACAAAGTAGCCTGTATTGCTACTTGATATTATTTTCACAATGCATATTTCAAAGGATATTATAAAATCATAGTATATGGTAGCTTATTTTCTAATATCTAATGTAAAAGCAGTTGTTAGCGTGTTCATTTTAAAACAGTCATTTATTTGCTCATTTATTTTAAATTTGCTTGTGTCCAAAATGTCAGGATACAGTGATTAGTCTCAGGAATAGAAACTATAACAGTGTCTGCATGTATGGATGTGAGAGTTGGACTGTGAAGAGGGTTGAGCACCGAAGATATTTTCTAATATCTAATGTAAAAGCAGTTGTTAGCGTGTTCATTTTAAAACAGTCATTTATTTGCTCATTTATTTTAAATTTGCTTGTGTCCAAAATGTCAGGATACAGTGATTAGTCTCAGGAATAGAAACTATAACAGTGTCTGCATGTATGGATGTGAGAGTTGGACTGTGAAGAGGGTTGAGCACCGAAGAATTGATGCTTTTGAACTGTGGTGTTGGAGAAGACTCTTGAGAGTCCCTTGGACTGCAAGGAGATCCAACCTGTCCATTCTGAAGGAGATCAGCCCTGGGATTTCTTTGGAAGGAATGATGCTAAAGCTGAAACTCCAGTACTTTGGCCACCTCATGTGAAGGGTTGACTCATTGGAAAAGACCCTGATGCTGGGAGGGATTGGAGGCAGGAGGAGAAGGGGATGACCGAGGATGAGATGGCTGGATGGCATCACTGACTCGATGGATGTGAGTCTGAGTGAACTCTGGGAATTGGTGATGGACAGGGAGGCCTGGCGTGCTGTGATTCATGGGGTCGCAGAGTCAAACATGACTAAGCGACTGAACTGAACTGAACTGAATCTTAAAATGATTATACCACGTAATACAGACAGCCAACACCTTACAGTAAATGAAGTGCTGTCACCTTGACTTTACCAAGATGAAGAAATGAGATCTGGGTGCATGTAGAAGAAAGCCAGACATTTGCTTCGATTTTTGTTGTGTCACTATAGCATGTTAGTTTATGGCCCCTTGTCAATTTTTCTTGTTTTGATACATATGAACTCCAAATGCCTTAAATCTCTAAAATGTCATTTTAAAATATACAAGTACAGTACACAAGCTGTCATTTGATAAGTGCATTGTGAACACAGAGCCAGGAACATAGCATCTTTCACCATCTCATTTTCTTCACTGCTGATTCTAGGTCCCCTCAGGCAATAAAAGACTCTAGAGATTCTTTAATGGAATACAACTTTAGGTCACAACTTTATTAGCTTAAACAAAGAACATGGAAATTGTCCCCGATGGATTCACCAAGGCACTAGGCGGCAATGATACCTAATTCCCTCAAGTGACTGTTTGATGTCTCTTTTAAGATAAAATTGCCTTGTACATCAGGAAATGGGCTATCAGTCCTATCTTGCAGTTCTACCCTTGGGAGAGCAGCAGCTATAGTATAGGGGTACTTTCTGCAGAGCATTTCAAAACTTAAGAGAAGTGAATTCTGTTTCTTTTTAGGTACTTGTAAGATTGTACAAGTGAAAGATTGTAAGATTGTGAAAGCATAATAATTTACTGTTTTTTCATGAATTAAAAAATTTCTGCTTTTTCTGTTTATTTTTCAATTATTCAGTCTTCAATGCACAAAACAGTCACATAACATAGTTGTGTGTTGGCAAACATGTTCTTTCTTACATTCTTCATGACTTCTCTAGAATTTGATTTTTAAATTGATTAATTTATGTCCAATTCAATTTGTTCAGATTTGCCTCATTTACCAATCAAGCTCTCCTTAGATTCCTAGTGTTGCTATTTGACCAAAATTTTATGAAAATTTTGAAAATATTATCTCCCGCTGCTATGTCTTCTTTTATTCTTGTTTTTTTTTTTGTTTGTTTGTTTCATTTTTAAAATCTCTTCCTCACTCTTCTACTTGGATGAGGATATTATGGATTCATGGATCATTTTGAGTAGCTACAAGTACATTCTTATTATTTGAACATAGTTAGTGTTTAGAGGGGGTGATCAGACCAGAGGGGTGAGATTATAGACTATTTTTGTGATAAATTAATGACCTTGGGCTTCGTTGGAGGCTCAGATGGTAAAGAATCTACCTGCAATGCAGGAGACCTGGGTTCTCCTGGAGAAGGGAATGGCAACCCACTCCAGTACTCTTGCCTGGAGAATTCTATGGACAAAGTAGCCTGGAAGACTATAGTCCATGGGGTCACAAAGAGTCGGATACAATTGAGAGACTAACACAAACAACGATCTTGAAAATGTATTCTAAATCTTGAAATGTATTCTAAATATTTTGGGTAATTAAAACATTACCGCAGTGAATAATTAAGATTTGCAGTTAAGAAAATGTGCTGTCAACATTGCTAATACTGTGTTAGGAAGAACAAGAGAGAGATTATAAAACCAATTAATTTATGAGAGAAGTAGAAAAATGGCCATCACAAGTAGGGACTGAAAGGAGGAAGTTGAGTGAGAAAATGTTGCATAGGTTGGATATACAAAATCCTATTTAAAGAAGTAAATGAGAAAGTAATAGCTAGCATTACCCTCTTGATTCTTGCTTAAACTCTTGGGCAGATTTTTTTGCATTTTCATTAAAAAATGTATTTTAGAGAATGAGAAAGATATTTGGATGAAGGAAGGTGATAAATTCTAGTTAGAGGATTTATACTTAGTCCTGTGGAACATACAAGTCTAAATATTTAGCAATCAACTAGATATATCTATGTATTTCATGATAAATTCATTGCTGCTTCAACCTACTATTATATTTCACATTATCAAAAAGTCACAGTAAAGATTATATAAGATAATTCAGCTTGATCCAAAGAAAGTGTGTGTGTGCCAGTTCTTTAGTACACATCAAAAGAATACATGTGTTTTAGAAGAGCATAATGATTGAAAGTCATAGAAATCCTCTTATCAAAGAGCCATAATTCTCAAATTTCAGGAGTTTCTGAATACCTGATGCTGATTATTCCAGCACCTCACTCACAACCATTGGGATGTCCCAAAACCATGATAATGTAAAACCAAATGGAAAATGCTACACTGTGATTACCCATGTTTATTAAATTCCTTATTTTCCAAATATATATATCACACACTAATGGGGTATTTGTTGCAGACAAAGTATTTTTGTCCTTTTGTTATAAAGAGTCTTTGAATGAATAAAAGGAAGGAAACACACTGTGTTTTCCCAATGGTGCTTTATTTCCTTGGTCTTCAAGATATATCTATTTCTGAATTCAGCATTGGTGGCATACTTGAAGGAAAGAGCTCCCATCTTGTCAGCATGCCTCTTATGAGAAAAATATGTTTAAATTGATTTGGAAACATTTCTTATGGCTTGTTATTTTTATTAATTTCTAAGATTTATGATTGGAATGTTAAGCTGGATATTAATAAAAATTAGGTCCTTAACCTGTACCAGACTTAAAATATGTAAATCATGAATCAACACTAAAATTATTGATATCAAAATGATCATAATATTATAACAAGCTTCCCAGGTGGTACTAGTGGTAAAGAATCCTCCTGCCATTGCAGGAGATGCAAGAGACGTGGGTTTGATCCCAGGGTCAGAAAGTAAGAAATGGCAACCTGCTCCAGTATTCCTGCCTGGAAAATTCCATGGGTAGAGGACCCTGGCAGGCTACAGTCCATGGGTTGCAGAATCAGACACATCTGAGTGACTGAGCACAAAAGAATATAGCAATAACAAATAAACATATGATATTTCTCTTTCTCTCTTGACTTAATGCCTTCAAGGTTCATCTATGTTGTCATAAATGGCAAGATTTTATTATATAAATAATATTACATATTACAATTTAATTCTCCATTTTTTCCTCAAGGACACTTAAGTAGTTTTCTTCTCTTCACTATTATAAATAATGTTTTCAGTAAACATGGGTTTATATATGTCTTTAGTATTTTTGCTTTCTTTGGGTAAATGGCCAGAATTGCTGAATCATATGGTATTAATAGTTCCATTTTTTATTAATTGGAGTAACTTCCATATTGCTTTTTACAGTGGCTGCACCAGATTACATTCCTCAAACAGTGCAAAAGGATTACTTTTCTCCATGTGCTTGCAAGTACTTATTTTTTGTCTTTTTGCAAACAGCCCTTCTATCTGAAGTGAGATGATATCTCATTGTAGTTTTGATTTACATTTTCCTGATAATTAATGATGTTGAGCATCTTATTATGTAGCTAATGGTCATCTGTATGTCTTCTTTGTCTATTTAGATCTTCTCTTTTATGTTAAAATCAGATTGCTTGTCATTTTGCTATTGAGATTTTTTGAGCTTCTTATGTATTTTGGATAGTAGCCCCTTATCAGTATATGATTTGCAAATATTTTCTCCTACTTAGTAGATTACAATTTAATTGTATTGATGGTTTCCTTTGCCATACAAAAGCTTTTTAGGTTTATATAGTCCCACTTGTTCATTTTTGCTTTTGGAATCAGATTCAAAAAGTTATTGCCAAGACTTATGTCAAGGAGTTTGCTTGACTTGTGTTCTCTTCTAAGTTTTATGACTAAAGGTCTTACATTCAACCCTTTAACCCATTTTGAGTTAATTTTTGCATGTAATTTAAAATATGGTCTTTTTTTTTTTTTTCTCTTGCATGTGGCTGTCTAATTTTCCTAACGTAATTTTTATTAAGAGACTGTCCTTTTCCCATTGAATATTTTGGCTCCTTTTTCATGAATTAATTGACCATATATCTGTGTATCTATATCTGGTTCTTTATTCTGTTCCATTTATCTGTGTCTCTGATTTTGTGCCATACTGTTTCTATTACTTTAGCTTTGTTTGAAATCAGGGCTTCTGGTACCTCTAGCTTTTTTTTTTCTCTGTCAATATTACTTTGGATATTCAGGATCTTTTGAAGTTGCACACAAATTTTAGGATTGTTTCTTCCATTTCTGTGAAAAATGACATTGGTTTTTTGATATGGATTGCATTGAACCTATAGATTGCTTTGGGTAGTATGGACATTTTAACAGTATTTATTCTTCCTATCCATAAGACTGGAATATCCTTACATTTATTTGTGCATTCTTCAGTTTCTCTCATTAATGTCCACTTTCATTTGTCCCTAGGTATTTTTTTAAATTATTTTTTAATTTCTTCTTTGACCAATTAGTTGTTCAGTAATATGTTAATTTCCACATATTTGTGAATTTTATAGTTTTATTCATGCAATTAATTTTTTGTTCATACCAGTGTGGTTGGAAATTATACTTGATTTCAATCTTCTTAAATTTATTAAGAATTTTAATTTGTGGCCTACCATGTGATCTATCTTGGAAAATGTTTTATGTGCATTAAAGAATTTATATTCTGCTGCTTTTAGTGGAATGCCATTTAAGTTTCTAAGTTATCTGGTCTAATATGTCATTTCAGGCCTGTGTTTCCTTATTGATTTTCTATCTGCATGATGTATGTAGGGTATTAAATGTACCCTACTCTTCTTGTGTTGCTATTTATGTCTCCCTTTTTGTCTGTTGATATTTGCTTTATGTATTTAGATACTCCAATGTTCGACAAATAAAAATTTACAAATTTTATGTCCTCTTCTTGGATTAACCCCTCTATCATTATGTAACACTCATCCTTATCTCTTATTACATTTAAAGTCTTTTTTCTGATATAAATATAGCTATTCCAGCTTTCTTTTGATTTACATTTACGTGGAATATCTTTTTTTCATCTCTTTATTTTCAGTTTACATGGGTCCTTACATCTAAAGTGAGTCTCTTACAGGCAACATGTAAATGTGTCTTATTGTTTTAATCCATTCAACTCTTCTATGTCTTTTGATTGGAGAGTTCAAGCCACTTACTTTTAAGGTGATTATTGGTAGGTTTGCACTTTATTTTCATTTTGCTAATTGTTTTCTGGCTGTTTTATAATTTCTCTGTGTTCTTCCCTATGCTCTTGCTCTCTTTCTTTGTGGTTTGATGACTTTCTTTGGTGGTATGCTTATATTTCTTTCTTTTCATCCTTTGTGCATTTACTATAGATTTTTGCTTTGTAGTTACCATAAGGATTTCATATAATTATTTATAACAGTCTATTTATGTTAATAACAGCATGAATTTTTATCATTTCTAAGGCTCAACATTTTTCTACCCTTTCATTTTCCAAATTGGGTGTCATGTTTTACATCTTTCTATTTGTATATCCTTAACTAATTTTTGTAATGACAGCTATATTTTACTACTTTTTCTTTTAAGGCTTTCATTCTAGCTTCATAAGTGATTAATCCATTGCTTTTAATATATGTTTTCCTTTTCAGTGAAATTTACTCTTTCCTGTATTATAAGTAGTTAGTAACAAAAAATATTTTCCTTATATTTTTAAAAGCATTATCCAAATTTTAAAAATTGTAAAAATGCAAAAGTCTATTAAACTAGGTGAGCACATTTCTGAAATTTATGGTTCTCTACATATCCTGTGAATAAGAAAGATTCATATAAATTGCTTTTCAGATATTACATTAAAATATAAAGAACATAACACATTTTATGTTCTTACAGGTATATTTACTTATAAAATATAAGATATTTTTATTTTAAATGTAAATGACTTCTTTTCCCCATTTCAATATTTTGTTTTTGATGAACTCTTGAAAATGTTTGACAGACATGTTCAGCAAGTTCTTGCAGTGTGTAAACAGGATATCCCCTCACTTTGTGGCTATTTCTTTTGAAATGCATAGTGGTCTATAACTCAAAAACCAAGCAGAAATGAAATGTATCTGATTATATTCAATGCCACAGTGCAAATGGATTCTAAATAAAAATCTCATCAAATGGGGGCAATTCATGTAATTATACATAATGCGGATCCCATTTATTTTACAATTTCTACATTTTAAACAATTAAAGGGCTTGTCTTTGGATAGTCACTAAAACGTGAAATGAGGCAGTCAAGCTTAATTTAAAAGTATAGCTCAACAAAGTTTATTAATCATTATACGTGAGGAAAACATGGTGAGATATAAATATTTTTGGTAGAAATACCAGAATAGCTTTTTGATTTAACTATAATAGTGAAATAGAGAAGTTTGTAGGTCAGAATGTGACTGATTGTGTTCATCCTTTTTTTTGCTAGGTACAAGGGACTCACTGGTGAGCAATAACAATGAAAATGTCACACTTCCTGCTTTCTTATACCCTATAATTCATTGAAAGAGACATATTTGCTAAAAATAATAATAGTTTTAATAATGTGTTTCTCAAACAGATTTGATAACAGGGCTCTAAGAGAAAGGACTAGCATATTATAGTATCTCAAAATGGTCAAAGGTGTTGTTATAAAAAAGACTTCTTTGAGCAAGGAATTCTTATCCAGCTAAGTCAGGTGAAAAGCAGGTTCAAAGGCATCTTAGACCCGGGAAAGTTATATTCAAAGGCTATATTAGGAAGAGTAAGGGTTCAGGAATGGAGAAGGTGAAACAGATTAATATTTTCAAAATGAAGTGGCTCATCTTGTCCAACTCTTTGTAACCCCATGGACTCTACATTCCACGGAATTCTCTAGGCCAGAATACTGGAGTGGGTACCCCTTTCTCTTCTCCAGGGGAACTTCCCAATCCAGGGATCACACACTGGTCTCCTGCCTTGCAGGTGGATTCTTTACCAACCGAGCCACAAGGGAAGCCCTCAAAATTAATTAATAGATTATATATTATATACGTGCACATGTATGTATATATGTGTATGCATGTATCCTTACCTTATTTTTATTTAATAACTGAATATTGCAGATGTAATATATTTCAGAACTATACAGTTCTTTGAAGATATAGCAGTTTCCTCTTTGAAAATTTTTATAATTTAGAAGATAAACATAGTTAAGCATTATAGAATTAAATGAGCATATTTGATGTAGCTTGTGTTAGGAGAAAATCACTTTCTAAAGGTAGACTTTAAGATAGTATTTCTATTTCAATCCGTGAACATGAAATTTCTTTGCTTGTGAGGGAGAACATTTTCTCCTTAAATTATATGGATATTAGTGAACCAGAATATTTTTTTCTTTATGTTTGCACAGTCCTTCAGTTCAGTTCATTTGCACAGTAGTATCTGATCTTTGTAACCCTATGGACTGCACCGTGTCAGGCGTCCCTGTCCATCACCAATTCCTAGAGCTTCAAGTCGGTGATTCCATCCAACCATCTCATCCTCTGTCATCCCCTTCTCCTCCTGCCTTTAGTCTTTCCCAACATCAGAGTCTTTTAAAATAAGTCAGTTCTTTGCATCAGGTGGCCAAAGTATTGGAGTTTCACCTTCAGCACCAGTCCTTCCAAAGAATATTCAGGACTTATTTCCTTTAGGATTGACTGGTTTGATATCTTTGCAGTCCACGGGACTCTTGGAGTCTTCTCTACCATCACAGTTCAAAAGCATCAATTTTTGGTGCTCAGCTTCGTTCATGGGCCAACTCTGACATCCATACATGACTACTAGAAAAACCATAGCTTTTACTAGTCAGACCTTTGTTGGCAAAGTATTGTCTCTGCTTTTTAGTACGCTATCTAGGCTTGTCATAGCTTTTCTTTCAAGGAGCAAGCATCTTTTAATTTCATGGCTTAATTTAAAAGTATAGCTTTTAAAGTATGGCTACAGGCACCATCAGCAGTGATTTTGGAGCCCCCCCCCCCCAATAAAGTCTGTCACTGTTTCCATTGTTTCTTCATCTATTTACCATGAAGTGATGGGACCAGGTGCCATGATCTTAGTTTTCTGAAGGCTGAGTTTTAGCGAACATTTTCACTCTCCTCTTTCACTTTAGTCAAGAGTTTCTTTAGTTCTTTGCTTTCTGCCATAAGGGTATTGTCATCCACATATCTGAGATTATTGATACTTCTCCCAGCAATCTTGATTCCAGTTTGTGCTTCATCCTGCATTTCACATGATGTACCCTGCATGTAAGTTAAATAAGCAGGGTGACAATATACTGCCTTGATTAATCCTTTCCTGATTTGGAACCAATCAGTTGTTCCATGTCCAGTTCTAACTGTTGCTTCTTGACCTGCACACAGATTTCTCAGGAGACAGATAAGGTGGTCTGATATTCTAGTCTATTTAAGAATTTTCCACAGTTTTATGTGATCTGCATAGTGAAAGGCTTTGGCATAGTTAATAAAGCAAAAGTAAATGTCTTTTTGGAATTATCTTGCTTTTCCTATGATGCAGATGTTGGCAATTTCACCTCTGGTTCCTCAGCTTTTTCTAAATCCATCTTGAACATCTGGAAATTCTTATTTCATGTACTATTGAAGCTTTGCTTTGAGAATTTTAAACATTACATTACTAGCAAGTAAGATGAGTGCAATTGTGCAGTAGTTTGAACATTCTTTGACATTACCTTTCTTTGGGATTGGAATGAAAACTGACATTTTCCAATCCTGCGGCCACTGCTGAATTTTTCAAATTGCTGGCATATTGAGTGCAGCACTTTCACAACATCATCTTTTAGGATATGAAATAGCTCAGCTGGAATTCCATCATCTCCACTAGCTTTGTTTGTAGTGATGCTTCGTAAGGACCACTTGACTTCAGACTCTAGGATGTCTGGCTCTAGGTGAGTAATCACATGATTGTGGTTATCTGTGTCAGGAAGACCCTTTTTATATAGTTCTTTTGTGTGTTTTTGCCATCTTTTCTTAATATATTCTACTTCTCTTAGGTCCATACAATTTCTATTCTTTATTGTGCCCATATTTGCATGAAATGTTCCCTTGGATTCTCTCATTTTCTTGAAGAGATCTCTAGTCTTTCCCATTCTATTGTTTTCCTCTATTTCTTTCTCTTGATCAATGAGGAAATCTTTCTTATCTCTTCTTGCTATTCTTTGGAACTCTGCATTCAGATGGGTTTATATTTCCTTTTTTTCCTTTGCCTTTTGCTTCTCTTCTTTCCTCAGCTATTTGTAAGGCCTCCTCAACAACCATTTTACCTTTTTGCTTTTCTTTTTATTGGGGATGGTCTTGATCACTGCCTCCTATATAATGTCACAGACCTCCATCCATAGTTGTTTAGGCACTCTATCAGATCTAGTACCTTTAATTTATTTGTTACTTCCACTGTATAATCATAAGGGATTTGATTTAGGTCATACCTGAATGGTCTAGTGATTTTCCCCACTTTCTTCATTTTACATCTGAATTTTGCAGTAAGGAATTCATGGTCTGAGCCATAGTCTGCTCCCAGTCTTGCTTTTGCTGACTGTAAAGAGCTTCTCCATTTCAGCTGCAAAAATATAAGCAATCTGATTTCTGTGTTGACCATCCGGCGATGTCTATGTGTAGAATCATCTCTTGTATTGTTGAAAGAGAGTGTTTCCTATGACGTGCGTTCCCTTGGCAGAACTTGTTAGCCTTTGCATTGCTTCATTTTGTACTTCAAGGCCAAACCTGCCTGTAACTCCAGGTATTTCTTGACTTCCTACTTTTGATTCCAGTCCCCTATGATGTAAAGGACTTCTTATTTTGGTGTTAGTTCTAGAAGGCCTTGTAAGTCATCATAGAACCGTTTAACTTTAGCTTCTTTGGCATTAGTGATTGTCGCACAGACTTGGATTACTGTGATATTGCATGATTTGCCTAAATGAACAGAGTTCTTTCTGTCATTTTGTGTGTGTGTGTGTGAGTCGGACACAACTGAGCGATTTCACTTTCACTTTTCACATTCATGCTTTGGAGAAGGAAATGGCAAACCCACTACAATATTCTTGCCTGGAGAATCCCAGGGATGGGGGAGCCTGGTGGGCTGCCGTCTATGGGGTCACACAGAGTCAAACACGACTGACAAAGCAGCAGCAGCATGTGTGGGCAGTCCTTAAATAAAATAAAAATTATTGCATTTCCATGGCTTCCATCTTAAGTGATTCTTAAAACTGCAAGCAAAGAAGCAAATAGGGTAATTGTGAGATTGCTTTTGATTAATTGAGTTTCTCCAAAATGAGATCCTTATTTTTATTTTTAATAGATACTTGAAACTTTATTAATAGGCACTTGGAGTCCCAGTTTGAAACTTATGAACTGAAGAGTTTCAGAAAAACCTATAAAAGGCATTATATCATCAAAACCTGCTGTGATTGTTTATCCTTGTATTGTTTCACACCAAATTAATGTTTTCACTTGGAAACAACATTAAAACTAATCTGTTGAAAAATGATAATGGAACTACCTAGGAAACAGTTGCGTCCCAACTATCAAACTTTCAGACTTTTAAAACTCTATATTCTTTTTACACTCTATATTCTTTTTACTTAATCTTAGCAAGTATTCATGAAATCTTGTTCATATAATTCGTCCTACTTACAAAGATTCAATCAATTCACCTAAGAAAGTATACTGTTAATTTATCTGAATATCTTTAATTATTAAATATTAAGTCAATTTCTACAGCAAATATCTTAAGTATTCATTCTGAAAGTGGTCAATGTGTTTGACGGAGTATAGAATTAGTTTTATAAACTAGAAAAGTAAATGATCTAGTTTATTATAAGTGAGATATATAAGACTATAATATTGCTTCATGGGGCTAGATAATTTTATATAATGTTAAATGTGAAAAGTCTTGTATATTTTTACATAGAAGTCTTAAATCAACATGTAGGCACAATTTATATACCTCAATACTAACATATTTTAAATTTTCATGACTTTTGTGAAATACAAACTTTTGTGTAGATGCCATTCCAGTTTTAATATAGAATATTAATCTCTGTCCTGAAAGTTCGCTGAGATGTTTTCAGTCTTCCCACTATCCCTTGACCATTCACTCCAGGTGATAAACAATTAGTTTGCATGCTCTAGATGTTCATACAATTTGTGTATGTGTGTGTGTGTTAGTCACTTGGTCATGTCCAACTCTTTGTGACCCCATGGAGGGTAGCCTCCCAGGCTCCTCAGTCCATGGAATTCTGTACACAAGAATACTGTGGTGGGTTGTCATTCCCTTCTCCAGGGGATCTTCCTGACCCAGGAATTGAACCCCAACCTCCTGCATTGCAGGCAGATTCTTTACCATCTGAGCCACCAGGGAAGACTTTAATCAGATAATATTTACTAGTTTGTGTTCACTACCTTTTACTCAATACAATATATGTGAAATTCATTCTCTTTGTTGAATAAATCAGTATTTGTTCCTTTTTACGATTGAGTGATAGTACACTATATGAAAATACCAAAATAAATGTGTCTATTCACTGTTCACTATCTATCTAATCCAGTATCTATTCACTGGATTTTCTTGCCTGGCAAATCCCATGAACGGAGGAGCCAGGCATGCTACAGTCCATAGTTTGAAAAGAGTGAGACATGACTTCAGTTTCACTTCCACTTTCTTTCATTCACTTTTAATGGTATATGATAGTATGCCCATGTTGCATACACATGCACACACACTTTGGACACATCATCTCATAAATGAATATATAAATGTTCTGATTTTTCTTTTTGTCCCAGTTAGTGACATTATGTGAAAAATTCTTTTCCCGAAAGAAAATGAACTTCAAAATAATACTGATCAACACATATTCTACCGCAATGATGTGATTTTATTTAGGCCAATTTTATTTCCTTTAAATTTAAATAACCAGATTTCTTATACATCTAAACTACACTTGCCTGTTATCCCTGATATCTTATACTATTTTTGTTTCTTCCCCACAGAGTACATAATCACAGTAAAACAATTTGTATTAAGAAAATCCAACATTATTACCATATTCTCTTATTATCTATTTCATTTAATAGTCAAGCAGAAATAAAGTTAAAGTTACATAAACTATAATTAATGATGAAATTAGAGTTTATCAGCTTCATCAGGTCTATGCTTATATGTTTTTGTTCTTGTTCAATCGCAAAGTCATGTCTGACTCCTTGCAACCTCATGGACTGCAGCATGCCAGGCTTCCTTGTCCTTTACTATCTCCTGGAGTCTTTTTCAATGAGTTGGCTCTTCACATCAAGTGGATAAAGTATTGGAGCTTCAGCTTCAGCATTAGGCGTTCCAAAGAATATCCAGAGTTGATTTCCTTTAGGATTGACTGGTTTGATCTCCTTGCTATCCAAGGGACTCTCAAGAATCTTCTCCAGCACCACAGTTGGAATGCATCAATTTTTCAGTGCTCAGCTTTATTTATGGTTCAACTCTCACATCTATACTTGATTACTGGAAAGATATAATTTTACTATACTGATCTTTGTTGGCAAAACTATGTGTCTGCTTTTTAATATGATATCTAGTTTTGTCATAGCTTTTCTTCCAAGGAGAATTTACTATATTTATATTCTGTTGTGGGATTATAGTAACATCTTTTTCTCATTACTTCTAATTTGAATCTAAAAGATTTTATCAACAAAGTTTATTATTATGAAAAATTAGAGAAGGAAATGGGAACTGACTCCAATATTCTTGCCTGGGAAATCCCAAGGATTTGGAATTTGGCCTAAAGTCCATGGAGTCATGGAAAGTCAGACACAACTTAGTTCTGTTTAGCAGCATTATGAAATATTTATTATTGGAAAAAGTAGTGGCCCTGTAAGAAAAAAAGAAAATACCACCTTAAGTCACTAAAACTATGTTTCTTAAAGGAACATTAATGTAAACATTAGATTCAAATGAATTTGCTTTTCCTAAATTTTAACAATTGTATAACATATGTGCTTAATTATCATAGAATACTTTCTATACATACCGCCTATAAAACAAAATTTACTGATGATAATTTTTTATTAAGAAATATTTGAATGCAAAAATAATGATAATAAAACTTAGGTTTATTAGTTCTAAGTAAGCTGTAAACAAAATTATATTATAAACTATAATACTGTATATAATAAATGGGGAATCTGTGTAAATTCCATATTTCTAACATATTTTATTTCACTTTAGATTGTTTGTCCATGACATGATCTAATTAAGTAGCTACAATAAAATTAAAATCCTTTGTATAATATTTTCAATAATGTGAAATATATTTTAAAATAAAGCATTTTAAAAGATTTAAGTATCATAAAACTCTCATATTAATAGACATAGAGACTTTAAATCACTTTTTGAATTTCTTACTGATCTTGTCACTGTATTTTTAAGAGAAAAGTATAAGAACTGTCATATTGGATTTTTCAAGGAACATATTCCATCTTTCAGAAAGCATTTCCTGAGACAGTTGGGACAGTGCCATACAAAATATCTACTCTCTCTTCGAAGATAATACTTATTTTTAGTTTGATTCCAAAAGAGTTTCAGTTGACTACCATTCAAATTGCAATTAAAAGAAAATCTAGATTTATATCAGACATAGACAAAAAATAAGTTTTAGGGGACAAATTATTTTAGTGAAGTTTAGTTATATTAGGCAATTCATAGATAATCTTTTAATCTCTGGCAGCAAACTAATTAGAATTGTTCTCATTTTTAACTTTTCAAAATAAGAAAATAACTTCTTTTAATTCACTTGACAAAATTTTATATTTTGCAAATATTAATTATGCAGAGTATAACTGTAAGTCTATGGAGCTAATATATATTTCAGAATTTACTTGCTGATACAATGTGTCAGTTAATGATTTTTATCAATTTAATAGATAATTTTTGCAATCTACTTGTTATTTTTTTAATTGTGAGAATTCTATATTGAAACAAGCTTTGCTGCTGCTAAGTCGCTTCAGTCGTGTCTGACTCTGTGTGACCCCGTAGATGGCAGCCCACCAGACTCCCCTGTCCCTGGGATTCTCCAGGCAAGAACACTGGAGTGGGTTGCCATTTCCTTCTCCTATAAACCAGTTGTATGCCTGGAGAATTATGTCAAATGTTTGTTTAACTCACAAGTCTAAAGTTTAATAATAGAAAATTTTTTCCAAGCATAAAGCTTCTTTTCATAAAGCATAAAGTATATGTATAAAGATTAGCATAAAGATCCTTTTCACAAAGTGTTGGTTCCAAGTTTAACTGTTAACTATTGGCTACCCACTCCAGTAATTCTTGCCTGGCAATTCCATGGACAGAGGAGCCATTGGGCTACAGTCTATGGTGTCACAAAGAATCAGACACGACTGAGTGACTAACACACATACACATGATTAACGAGAGAGGTTATTTCATTAATGTTAACTTGAATATTTTATCATTTGAGACAGACTTATTTCTTTGTGACGTGATTAAGGTGAGGAATTTATCAGTGATGCATCAGTGCATGTCGTGAAATGCTAAGATGGGCCTCTTGTTTTAGTTAGGAGTCAAGTAACTCTGATCCATCTGGCAATTCATGAGTAGTGAACTGAATTTAAAAAGAAAAGTGTTAGTATACCATTGAGAGCACCTTGCAGCATCTAGTCACTTTAATATCAGTCTTTCATGGACAGTCACTTTCTATCCTCCATCCTCTCCTAAAGAACTAAATTGATTCTCTGAGGCACTGAAAAGTTTTCCATTGGAATGAACCTTTTTACTAGATGGAATGGAATCCAGTTTGGGTGGACAAATGGCTGTAAATTTTACTAGATGCTCCTGAAAAACTTACATGACACAATAAAATATAAATTATCTTTAGAGTAGCCTCAATTTGTAGAAGTAAGTTAGGAGGTAAAGAAGCAAATATGTAGTTATTCTGCTAGAATAAAACTCTGCTACAAAGTATGTTTTACAATCTTCAGAGTACATCTACAGGAAAAAGTGGTGTATTTCATACATTTTTGAAAGCTACTTTCAAAATGAAAAAGGACTATAGAGGGTATTTGGTTTTAAAAGTTGAAAGATGAAAAAGCAGATTTTCTTTTAAAGGTACAGCACCACCTATTTATATACCTGCATATTCGTGTATGCAAATTATTGACAAGTAAACTTGTATTCATCTTAATGCTTAGTGTAATGCTAATAACCCCTTTTGTTTAAATTTGGGGGCTAATATTAATTTTAAAATATTTTACTGGGTTATATTTTTAAAATTTTGAAAAACATCATCTGATTATTCAATTAATTGCTCTTTCTCTGAATGGAACTGACTACTAATTATGCATGGGTTTCAGCTAAAGGTGACACTGATGTTACATTTGAAGCATTAATTTTTGAGTAATTTAAATTTCCACTCAAAATGCATTACAGTCACATTAGTGTTGCTTGAGAATGTCTTAACAATTCTGAATCCCAAGCCTCAACTAAACCTATTGAATTGAAGTCTGGACTTAGATAGGTGTTTCAAATGCATGTTATTCAGATTTGAAGTACACATATTTTGTAGCCTCTAGTTAGCTTAATAACTGCTATCTGAAGAAAAGGGATCTCTTCATATGTGAAGCTGCCGTTACGAAAACACTAAACAACCACCATGCCAGCAAAAAGACAGTGGTGGGATGGGAAGAATCTGTTTTGGAAACATTTTGCTTCCCAATGATAATATCCTATCAGTTTCAGATTCCTGAGTAATGCCAAGAACAAAAGTGGAATCTTGACATTTCATTGTAGAAGTCAATAACTCTTTCTAAACTTTTGACGCTGACAGCTACACTTGACTGGAGAGAAACCTCAGTTTTTTAATCTTACATATAGAAAACTAACCAGTTTCAGGGATACAGTTCAATCAAAAATTCATTATACTCTTAAGGCTTTTAAGCAACCTCTGTCATTTCAATGACCTATCAATTAATCAAAGTATACTGGGCTATGCCAATTAATTATGTAATTTGTCCCTCTCTGTTATCCATATCATAATCATTACATCCATTCCTTCAGTCCATAAGAAATTATTGAGAGTCTATCAAATTGGTACTTTGGCTAGTGGGGGGTCCTGCTAGCCAAAGAGCTCCTATTTTGGTAATTATTGACACAGCAGGACTTTACTGTGTGCTTAAAAACAAGTAGACTTATATGGTTCCTTTAGGATTCAACCCTATTTTAAGTCTGTACAGTACAAAAGATCAGTAGAAAAAATATAATTAGGACTTAATTTAGAGAAATGACAAGTTATTTCCAGAAGTTATTATACCATCTTACTTAAATGCTCATTTTTACTGCATATTTCTGTCAGAAAAACAAATACTTTTTCTTTTTATTGTGACCACAGACTGTAATAAAATCAGTTAATGCAGATAGCACGTAGGTTGTTTAATGTTTACAGGGGTTTTGGACTAAATATTGAATCTAGTTATTTTCTTTTTTTTAATTTTGAGATTAGATGTCAATAAATGAGTTAGTCATAATCCTGATTCATAGCACATTTTTATCATTCATTTAAGAGCTCACTGTTTTGTTCTATTGTTTTTATCTTTGATCCTAATTCCAAAAGGCATTCTAATTCCTTTAATTACTGTTCTTAAATGTGCATGTGTGCACAATACAGGCACATTTACATAACTTATTTTGTTGCACTTTTCAGACATTGATTTTTTTACAAATTGAAGGTTTATGGCAACCCTGAAGCAAGCATGTCTGACAGCACCATTTTTGCAAGAGCATATGCTCACTCCATGTCTCTGCATCACATTTTCGTAATTCTTACAGTATTTCAAATATTTCCTTTGTCATATTGGTACATTTGCTTATGATCAGTGATCTTTGATGATACTATTGTAATTGTTTTGAGGCTTCACAAACCGCCCTATAAGATGGCAAAATTGATTGGCAAATGCAAGCGTTCTGACTGTTTCAGTGACCAACCATTTCTTTCCCTCTTCTTAGACCTCCCTCTTCCTTGAGACACAACAATGTTGATATTAGGCCAGTTAATAACCCTAAAGTTGCATCTAAATGTTCAAATAAAAAGAAGAGTTACGTGTCTCTTTAAATCAAAATCTAGAAATGACTAAGCTTAGTGAAGGCATGTCAGAAGATGAGATAGGCTGAAGGTTAGACCTTCTGCACCAGTTAACTAAGTTTTAAAGACAAAGGGAAAATTTTGAAGGAAATTGAAAGTGCTACTCCAGTAAACACATGAAATATCAGACAGAGAAGGAAGCTTATTGTTGTTATGAAGAAAGTTTCAGTGGTCTGGATAGAAAATGAAACCCCCCCACAATATTCCCTTAAGCCATAGTCTAATCCAGGGCAAGACCTTAACAGTCTTCAATTCTATGAAAGCTGAGAGATGGGAAAGAAGACAAGTTTCTATTTTATCATCTATTAATTTTAAGTCATTCTCTTTTAAGTAGAAATCCCTTATTTTGATAATCCTGGAATCTTTCACAGGAGTGTCATGGAAGTGATGGAATGTTCTTCTCATTGCATCATATCAGGAGACGCATGAGCCCAGTTGGTCTCATTATTGTGTACCCTAGCTCTAATCACATTTTCATTAATGTTTCATCACCTTATTTTAGGATCTGTAAATGATTCTTGCCTAAACCAATTATCACTGTGATGTTTTGTGAAGTGGTGATTTTCCTGATTCCAAAATCATTTCCTCATTTAGCAGTCAGCATCACACTATCTCTGGAGAAGGAAATGGCAGTCCACTCCAGCACTCTTGCCTGGAAAATCCCATGGACGGAGGAGCCTGATAGGCTACAGTCTATGGGGTCCCAAAGAGTCAGACACGACTGAGCAACTGAACAATCACACTATCTAAAAACACTTTTCTCTTCTCCAGAATTTTATAATCATATACCTATTTATATTAGTATATGTTATGGATTCCTATTTTATGTACTGCTTACTATTAAATTTCATTACTTTTTAAATGCTAAATGTGTTCAATATTTAGCCAGTGGGTAACTGTTCAGTTTGGCTCTGTTTATTCTGATGTGTCCCATAATTCTTCAGACAGTTCCTCTCTGGCCAACTCCACATGATTTTCCAGTCTTATCTTTCCTTTTCTTCTCTCAATCCTAGAATCCTTCATTTACTCAAGATACTCTGGTGATCAATAAAGACAAATATCTGGGATCTAAGTGTGCTGTTTTCTACTGGAATGTCATTGCTTCTAAGCCTTCTCAGGACAGAGCTAGAAAATGCATACTTTCTATCTCTATTTCTTTCTCTTTATTTCTAATGTCTCTATCTCTCTTCAGTTCCTACAGATATATTGAACTCTAGTCCAATATCCAACAAGAGAGGGCTCACTCGTGTCTTAGTCCATATTCTTTAAAATTCAGTCCTGCTTTATGTTAGTGATTTTCTTTTCCTTATTGGTGTCAAGACAAAGATAACCTCTGATTTACTCTGGTACTGATGATAAAACTAGTTTGAATTCAGTCTTTGTGGGTGGTGGGTAACCTGTGAGACTTTAAACTAGGCAGACCCAGAGTGGTGATTTCTACCTGCATACCTTGCTGAGGGGTCAGAGACTAAATCCAAGGTCATGAAATATCCAGAAATTATTCACAGCAAAAGTAGCTTTTTGCATTTACTTCTCTGGGTTCTCAAGGTATTTTTCTGGCAATTTCTTATCATCCTATCAGCTTTGCAATACTTTTGGAGGAGATTTTGATATTTTATTCAACTTTTTAATTCATTTCCATTGGAAGCATTAGCCGTAATAATTTGATAATCTTACTCATAGAAATAAAAGTTTTTATCTTAATTCTCCTATATGAACTTGTCTTGAAAGAAATTCTATTTACATAAACCTATTCTATTTACATGATTAAAAAATTGCCTCTGAATGAAACTGGATTCTTATACAATCCAAGACAATATTTGGCTGTATTTAATTTTCATCTTATACAATAAAGTTTTTATCAGCAGAACCAAAGTGATACTTTAAAGTTCGTTGTGGTTGCTCAGTCATTTAGTTGTGTCTGACTTTTTGTGACCCCATGGACTGCAGCACTCCAGGCTTCCCTATCCATAAGCGACTACTGCAGTTTGCTCAAACTCATGTCCATTGAGTCAGTGAGGCCATCCAACCATCTCATACTCTGTAGCCCCCTTCTCCTCTTGCCATCCATCTTTCCAGGATCAGGATCTTTTCCAGTGAGTTGGATCTTCCCATCAGGTAGCCAAATTATTGGATCAATCCTTCCAATGAATATTTAGGATTGATTTTCTTTAGGATTGACTGGTTTGATCTCTCTGCTGTGCAAGGGACTCTCAAGAGTCTTCTCTAGCACCACAGTTCAGATGCATTAAATATTTGGCACTCAACCAACTCTTTATGGTTCAACTCTCATATCTGTACATGACAGACTGGAAAAACCATAGCTAAAATTATATTGTCATATTAATAGTTTCATTGAGTTATACTTCATATGCCGTGCAAAATTTGTTATTGTATATGCTTTGTATACCATACAAAGTATGGATAGTATACACCATACATTTATAGTTTATATTGAGTGGTTTTTAGTATATTCATGGTGTTGTACAACCATCACTATAATCAAATTTTAGAACTTTTGATTCACCTCTAAAGAAAGAAATTATACTAGCAGGTATCCCCTCCCACCAGTTACTCAGTCCTCGGGAATAACAACACAATTTTTTTCTCTGTAAATATGTCTACTCTAGACTTTTCATATAAATGGGATTATACAATATGTTATTTTTGTTGACATTTCACTTAGTAAATATTTTCTTCTATTCTGTAGGTTATCTTTTCACATTTATCCTTATGGTTTTAGTTTTGCAATAAAAAAGGAATTTTTAAAAATTCTGCTCATATCCAGCTTATCTATTTTTTTTTTCTTGTTACTTGAGTTTTTACTGTAGTAAATAAAAAGGCTTTAATCTGGTCATAGAGATCTATTACCTGCTTTTTTTTTTTTTTTTTTTTTACTAATATGTTATAGTTTTAAACTATGGGGTCACAAAGAGTGACTGAACTGAACTGAAATGCTAGTTTTCAATCTTACATTATTGTCTCTGATCTGTTTCTAGTTTATTCCTGTGTATGATATAACACAGCAGTATTGCTTCACTGATTTGCACATGAATGCCTGGTGGTTCCATTTCTTGAAAAACCTTTTTTTCTCCAATGAATTGTTTCTGCACTCTTGTAGAAAATCAAGATGAGGAATGTACTTATGATGAAGTATGAAATTTTGTCAAATCTTTGTTCCACATTTATTGAGATGATCATGTGATTTTTGTTATTCATTCTATTAAAACTGATGCAATGCATTGATTGGTTTTATGATGTTAAACCAATCTTACATTCCTGAGATAAAACCTACTTGGTCATAGTGTCCCATCCAGTTTATATATTTGATTCTGTTTATTTGTACATAGTTTGTTGGGGAATTTTATATCTCTATTCCTAAGAAACATTGAGTTAACTTCAGTTCAGTTCAGTCACTCAGTCGTGTCTGACTCTTTTCGACCCCATGAACCACACAGCACGCCAGGCCTCCCTGTCCATCACCAACACCTGAAGTCCATCCAAACCCATGTCCGTTGAGTCGGTGATGCTATCCAACCATCTCATCCTCTGTTGTCCCCTTCTCCTCCTGCCTTCATTCTTTCCCAGCATCAGGGTCTTTTCAAAAGAGTCAGCTCTTCATATCAGGTGGCCAAAGTATTGGAGTTTCAGCTTCAACATCAGTCCTTCCAGTGAACACCCAGAACTCCTTTAGAATGGACTGGTTGGATCTCCTTGCAGTCCAAGGTACTCTCAAGAGTCTTCTCCAACACCACAGTTCAAAAGCATCAATTCTTCTTCACTCAGCTTTCTTTACAGTCTAACTCTCACATCCATACATGACCACTGGAAAAACCACAGCCTTGACTAGGCAGACCTTTGTTAGCAAAGTAAGTCTCTGCTCTTTAATATGCTGTCCAGGTTAGGATGTATTTTTCTTTGATGTCTTTCTCTGCTATGGGGTCAGAGTAATACTGACCTCATGAAATAAGTTGGGAAGTTTTCATTCCTATTTTCTGAAAGAATTTATGAAGTGGTGTAATTCCATCAATGTCTGATAGCCTTCACCAGTGGAACCATCTGGGTCTGAGTTTTTCTTTGCTTATTGTTTGAAAATTACTAATTAATCTCTTTATGTTTTACATATATTTAAATTTTCTATTTATTCTTGAATAAGGTACAGCAGTTTGTGTCATCACAAGATTTTTTTCATTTCAACAATGTTACCTAATATACTGGCAATTTTGTTTGTTGTTTGAATTTATAAGTTTTGATGTTTCTGTAAACTCAGTAATGATGTCTTTTTTTTTCATTCTTCTCCATTTTCTTGGTAAATCTAGCTAAACATTTGTTAATTTCTTTTTTTTTTTCAAAGAACCACTTTTGGGGGATTTTGTTTATGATTTATCTATTTTCTATTCACTTAATTCTCCATTAACCTTTGCTGTTTCCTCATATCTGTCTGGTTTAACATCTTTCTTCCTTACAAACTCTTGTTTTAGAAAACATAACAGTTTGTAATTATTTTATTCTTGCAATTTTGAGCTCATTTTCTTCTTTTTCATTCATTCAGCCCCATTAGATTATAAGCTCCATTAAGACAAGGACCATGTGTAACTTTTTCTCTCTTTTTTGTTTTTCATCATTGCAGTGAGGGGGAAATTCAGAATACTAAGGAACAGACTGGCCTAAAGATTTCATTACCCTTTTCTTATGACAAATGTAATACTAGGCAGTATTTGTTAGTTAATTTCCTTCTCTAATGGTTTGTGGCCTCAAGACCTCATTTCTGCTTGGCAAACAAAACCTGGCAAAAAGAATAAGTTACCTACGCCTTACAGTTCAGTCCCACAGTCAAAATGGGGAAAAGTTCAGACTCTTCCATTACACAGATCAAAAACTGTGTCTTTGATAACCAGTCATATCTCTCTTAACTTACTGGGGACGTTCTTGCATAAGTGTCCTATTTTTCTAAGATGGAGACCTAGCAATAAGCTGCTGCTGCTGCTGCTAAGTCGCTTTAGTCGTGTCCGACTCTGTGCAACCCCATAGACGGCAGCCTGCCAGGCTCCCCCGTCCCTGGGATTCTCCAGGCAAGAATACTGGAGTGGGTTGCCATTTCCTTTTCCAATGCATGAAAGTGAAAAGTGAAAGTGAAGTCTCTCAGTCGTGTCCGACTCTTAGCGACCCCATGGACTGCAACCCACCAGGCTCCTCCATCCATGGGATTTTCTAGGCAAGAGGACTGGAGTGAGGTGCTATTGCCTTCTCCAGCAATAAGCTAGCAGAATTAAAAAAAAAAAAAGTACTTTATCAAGAAATTTTCAGTGATTTCATACCTTCTTTCTGCTTCATAAATATTTTCTCTTTTTAAAAACTTCTTTATAACTATTATATATTTTATTGCCAGATAAAAAATCAGCATTTTCTTTTTACTTTTCTTGTAAGTTGACAAGAGACAAAGTTTATTGGTTTTCTCTGCTTCAGTTTAAGAGGAAAAGTTACTACTTGTGGTTGTTGGATTATTGAGGGGTGCTGTTGAGGAGGAGAAGACCTCATAGTACAAGCATTTAGTAAATACTTGTTTAATGAGTAAATAACTGAGAACCATTTAGAACTCTGTAACAAGAAACATGCTCAACATTCAGAAAATGAAGGTCATGGCATCTGGCCCCATCACTTCATGGGAAATAGATGGGGAAACAGTAGGAACAGTGTCAGACTTTATTTTTTGGGTCTCCAAAATCACTGCAGATGGTGACTGCAGCCATGAAATTAAAAGACACTTACTCCTTGGAAGAAAAGTTAATGACCAACCTAGATAGTATATTCAAAAGCAGAGACATTACTTTGCTGACTAAGGTCCGTCTAGTCAAGGCTATGGTTTTTCCTGTGGTCATGTATGGATGTGAAAGTTGGACTGTGAAGAAGGCTGAGCCCGAAGAATTGATGCTTTTGAACTGTGGTGTTGGAGAAGACTCCTGAGAGTCCCTTGGACTGCAAGGATATATAACCAGTCCATTCTGAAGGAGATCAACCCTGGGATTTCTTTGGAAGGAATGATGCTAAAACTGAAGCTCCACTACTTTGGCCACCTCATGCGAAGAGCTGACTCATTGGAAAAGACCCTGATGCTGGGAGGGATTGGGGGCAGGAGGAGAAGGGGACGACCGAGGATGAGATGGCTGGATGGCATCACGGACTCAATGGACGTGAGTCTGAGTGAACTCTGGGAGTTGGTGATGGACAGGGAGGCCTGGCGTGCTGCGACTCATGGGGTTGCCAAGAGTCAGACACAACTGAGCGACTGAACTGAACTGAACAAGAAACAAATAACCTTTGCAAAATCCTTTCACATGTCCAGATTTATGTTTTTGTCTTTGAAATAAAGAGATTGGGTCATATAATAGTAATATCACAATGATTTGCTTGTCAAAAATTGCTTTCAGTGATTTTCTATTCTAATTTAAAAACATAAAACTAAAATCATGCTGTACTGACAACACATGAAGAATTTTTAAAAATGATACATTGATATAAAAGGAAGATAAAACTTAAGCATATGAGCTATCTATTCACTCTGCAGAAAAGGTTGAGTGCAACTGAACCCAAAGCTGAGTATGCAGTTAGCTCTTCTGTGTTACTTTCCCTTCCTTTGAACTATAATTATTATGAAACATTTTCTGTCAGTTGACAACAGAATCAAATTAAACCTGAAACCATCATGAAAAAAATATTTTATATAATATATGTGTGTGTATATATATATAATTATCATAAAGATATATGTGCATTTAAAAAATTACCTTGAAGAAAGAAGTGTTGAGAGTTATATTACCCACCCAGGTAGTTGTAATCATTTCTTTTTGGTGGTTTAAAACTTCTAAAGTCTTCTCATTGTTTTCTGAGTTATACCTTCACAAACTCTCTGGCAACTCTAAACAACTAGCTGTTCCCAGCCACTCCAGGAATTTTCAACTCCATGTCATAATTCCTACTCTTCCTTCTGACAAATGTTCTCTTTCTGAGTTGGAATCTCTTCATTCTTTAGAGTTCTGTTTAATGCCATCTCCTCTTCATCCTTCCCTTATTTTCTTTCCTTGTTGAGTTAAGTGAGTGATTTCTCTCTCACATGTGGTCTAATAGCAGTTATGCCACAGCATTATAGCCATCTCTTGGGACTGTCTCCTACCCTACTAGTTTGCTGGGGAGGGAACAATTTCGTTTTATGTTTCCATTCCACACCTTCTTCTGGTCTCACACATAACAGGTTCCCAAGGATTTTTTTGGTATTAAATTGAATTGCATACCTTCAGGCTTATATATTAATAATCAGGGCTTCAAAGCTGAGATAACCAGGTGTGGTTTTAAATCTTAATGTTGAGACCCAGTACCTCTGAAATTTGGAAGAGCTGCTTAATCTCTGGGCCTCCTTCCCCTTATCTATAAATTAAGATTAAGAATATCAATCTTGTAGAATTTTCATAAAAAATAATTCAGAAATGCCTAGCATGGCTCTTAGCACCCTGTAGCTGTTTTTTACAATGGAATTGTTTAGTAACAGTGAAATATCTCCTAAGGAAAGAGAACAAGGCTAGACAATGATTGACAGTGTGGCAGAGCGTGCACTTCCTGAGATGCCTATTACTGAACACAAGGAGCTCCTTAACCAAAAGTAGCCACCCAGGCTTGAAATCCCCCCATGTTCACAAAGCTGGGAGAATTGCTTGTGCACATGTACAGTTAAAGACACTGGGAGTGACTCATGGCCGGTGGGATGCAGAGTCAGTACTTTAGAGAGAAAAGTAATGTGGAGTTGATTGACAGTGGGACTTCATGATTAAAACCAGTGACTATGTACATTAAATCTATAGAACTATTAGATGGAGTCCTCAAGTAAGATTTGATATACTCATTGTTTATAAAACTCTGTTTAGGTATAAATATATAATTGTATTTATACAATACAAATAGATAGAATTTATTATTAAAATCAATGTGACTTTTTAAAATTATTTTTTAAATTAATTTTTATTTTTTAGTTTGTTTTGCTTTACAATACTGTATTTGTTTTGCTATACATTGACATGAATCAGCCACGAGTGTACATGAACTCCCAATACCGACTCCCTCCTCCCCCCTCCCAACCCACACCATCTCTCTGGATTATCCCTGTGCATCAGTCCCAAGCATCCTGCATCCTGCATCGAACCTAGACCAGCGATTCGTTTCACTTATGATATCATGCATGTTACACTGCCATTCTTCCAACTCATCCCACCCTCTCCCTCTCCCACAGAGTCCAAAAGGCTGTTCTATACATCTGTGTCTCTTGCTGTCTCCCGTACAGGTTTATCATTACCATCTTTCTAAATTCCATATATATGTGTAAGTATACTGTATTGGTGTTTTTCTTTCTGGGTTACTTCATTCTGTATAATCGGCTCCAGCTTCATCCACCTCATTAGAACTGATTTAAATGTACTCTTTTTAATGGCTGAGTAATACTCCATTGTGTATATGTACCACAGCTTTCTTATCCATTCATCTGCTGATGGACATCTAAATCTAAACGTAAGACAAGAAACTATAAAACTCCTAGAGGAGAACATAGGCAAAACACTCTCTGACATAAATCACAGCAGGATCCTCTATGATCCACCTCCCAGAATACTGGTAATAAAAGCAAAAATAAACAAATGGGACCTAATTAAAATTAAAAGCTTCTGCACAACAAAGGAAACTATAAGCAAGGTGAAAAGACAGCCTTCTGAATGGGAGAAAATAATAACAAATGAAGCAAATGACAAACAACAAATCTCAAAAATATACAAGCAGCTTATGCAGCTCAACTCCAGAAAAATAAATGACCCAATCAAAAAATGGGCCAAAGAACTAAATAGACATTTCTCCAAAGAAGACATACGAATGGCTAACAAACACATGAAAAGATGCTCAACATCACTCATTATCAGAGAAATGCAAATCAAAACCACAATGAGGTACCATTTCACACCAGTCAGAATGGCTGCGATCCAAAAGTCAACAAGCAATAAATGCTGGAGAGGGTGTGGAGAAAAGGGCACCCTCTTACACTGTTGGTGGGAATGCAAATTAGTACAGCCACTATGGAGAACAGTGTGGAGATTCCTTAAAAATTTGCAAATAGAACTGCCTTATGATCCAGCGATCCCACTGCTGGGCATACACACCGAGGAAACCAGAATTGAAAGAGACACGTGTACCCCAATGTTCATCACAGCACTGTTTATAATAGCCAGGACATGGAAGCAACCTAGATGTCAATGTGACTTTTGATCTTAGAATCAAACAGCTTTTTACCTATAAGTTTTTTAACACAAGCTCTCACCATCTCTTGTTTGAGCAATTGTAAAAGTGTGTTACCAAGATCCCTTTTCCCAATTTCTCTTATTAATTATCATAAGTAACCCAAACAGCTGCCAGGTCCTTCCTATGCCACAGACTTTGTGGTCACACTTTTACTTACTCTCCATGCTTTTTCTTTTAAACACTCTACCTAGTGCTTTAAACCCTGTTAATAATACCCTGCTTTTGTTCCCTGACCTCATCAAGTTTGTTCAAACCTCTGTGACTATGTACATTGTATCTCTTTTTCTGGGAACCGATTCAGACATTTCTTTTCTTGAATAATTGCTACTGCTTCTTTACAGCTCAGTTCACTTGTCACCTTTCCCAGAAGACTCACTTGACCCTAAAGTACTCCAAAGGGTCCTGTGAAATTTTTACCATAGCACTTAATGTTACTAGATTGACACCATCTCTTTATGTGGCCCTCTAGCTCACTAGCTCTTGTATTCCTCTACTCCAGGAACCCTGTTTATCCTTCTTCATAAGCAAAGAATCCATCTTAGCATACTTCCTTGTTAACAATAGGTCACACACAGAACTGGGTACTTGTGTGTCATGAGTAGTATAGCTTCTGAGGTACTATACCTAATTTAGTCTGCAAATTATGACATGTTTTCCAGCCTTGTGTGCTCAGTTGCTCAGTAGTGTCTAATACTTTGCAACCCTTTGGACTTAGCTCGCCAGGCTCTTCTGTCTATGGAATTATCTAGGCAAGAATACTGGAGTGGGTTACCATTTCCTCTTCCAAGGGGTCTTCTTGACTCAGGGAGTGAACCCATGTCTCCTGTGTCTCCTGCATTGCAGGCAGATTCTTTACCACTCAGCCATCAGTGCTTCCATTTCCAGCCTTAGTTTGACTTATTTTAATATTTTTTATGGTTTCATCAGAAATGATAGTTTATTTTCTTTTAGAAACAGTTTTCACATTTCATATTTACTATCATTATTGTATTTTTTTCAGACTTTTATGGTTTTTCAGGCTGATAGTCTTGATATTTAAAAAGAGAAGGTTAAAATTGTTTGTGGCATATACTGATATAGTAAAAGATACAATCTTCCTAGTGATTTGTTCCTAAAAACAGAGAGAGACAGACAGAGCAAGGTTGTTAGCAATTCTCTACAGAAAGATTTAAATGCTGTAAATTAGAAAAAAAGAACAAAAATAGTCTGAAGAAAAATATTATGTACTTTTCATGCTGAATTTACTTGTAAATACTTAATTGTACTTGAATGTCATCTCTGTGTTAAAAAAAAAAAAGCTACAGATCAAAGCTCAGATCATATTTTACAAGGTATGAAAACATTTCTAAACTTACTATGTGCTTGGAACCTCTGACTCTGCTCTAATCCACAGCAGTGGAGACCTCCACAGTGGCTTTGGTCATGAAAGGAGTTATTAACCTTAGTATGATCACTAGGGCCTTTGGGAACCTGCCTGGAGAAGAACAGCATGAAAAGCTGGTCACATGGCTCAGGGGGCTGAGCAGCCCCAGCAGCAGACCTTTCTAGGGGCAGGACTTCGTAATGGAGAAAAAGAGCATGCCTAGGCACATAGGAGTTTCTCTCTGGGGAGTATTTGCAGGGAGTCAGGCTACTGAAACAGCAGGTAGGAGTTTAAAACAAAAATGCTTTTTTATTATTGTCCTTATGATCCCATTTTTAGCTCTAAAGCACAGTCGTTTCGACAATCATGAATGTGCTGTGTTTTTGTTTTTATAGCTCATTGTCATCAGCTTCTATCATTATAATACAACAGTGAAGCCAAGCTTCCTATGTGCAAATTTCCTATGTTCTGATTTTGCCACCCACTAACTGTCTGACCTTGGGCAGGTTCTTAAATTCTCGGTGTCCCTGTGCCTTTATCTGTGAGTTGACAATAATAAGAGGATCGATCACATTAAGTTGTGAGAATTACATGGCGTGAAATACATGAAATATCCTGAAATGAGGCTGGCATGCTGTACATACTGTAGAAATATTCAGTTATTAGTATTGTCATTACTTATTCTGAAGATATCTCCAGAAAGGTTTTTTTTTTTTTTTTTTTTTTGTAATAGAATTTTTCTTCCAGTTCCAGAATATATAGGTTCATTTCCTCACCAAATATACCCTGTGCCTTTATCTGTGAGTTGACAATAATAAGAGGATCGATCACATTAAGTTGTGAGAATTACATGGTGTGAAATACATGAAATATCCTGAAATGAGGCTGGCATGCTGTACATACTGTAGAAATATTCAGTTATTAGTATTGTCATTACTTATTCTGAAGATATCTCCAGAAAGTTTTTTTTTTTTTTTGGTAATAGAATTTTTCTTCCAGTTCCAGAATATATAGGTTCATTTCCTCACCAAATATAATTTAGAACTTTTTGATATTTTTTCTCTTTGCCTTACTCAAATCTTTTGTCATAGTATGAGTATGAACCCTATAGATATATTTATCAAATTACAGCCATAAATAGCAGCCTGGGATTTCAAAAATAAAAAGCAGAGATATCATCTCAATGGTAGAAAATTTTCAATATTAACTAGCGAATTCACTATTTATTCTTAAAATGCACTTGTATTATATTTTCTAGAAACTGAATATATCAAAAACTTTGTTTGCATAGTATTTCTCTTATATTAGAAAACAAGAGTATAAATTTTATCCAGTGATGTGATCAAGTCACCTGGTTATGGGTTTCATATAGGTTACATGGTCACTTCCTTCCCCATTCCTTACATTCTTCAGAATCTCAATCACTGAAGAATCATCAGTTCAGATCAGTTCAGTCACTCAGTCATGTCTGACTCTTTGCGACCCCATCAATCGCAGCATGCCAGGCCTCCCTGTCCATCACCAGCTCCCAGAGTTCACTCAGACTCATGTCCATTGAGTCCGTGATGCCATCCAGCCATCTCATTCTCTGTCGTCCCCTTCTCCTCCTGCCCCCAATCCCTCCCAGCATCAGAGTCTTTTCCAATGAGTCAACTCTTTTCATGAGGTGGCCAAAGTACTGGAGCTTCAGCTTTAGCATCATTCCTTCCAAAGAAATCCCAAGGCTGATCTCCTTCAGAATAAGCATGCCAGGCCTCCCTGTCCATCACCAGCTCCCAGAGTTCACTCAGACTCATGTCCATTGAGTCCGTGATGCCATCCAGCCATCTCATTCTCTGTCGTCCCCTTCTCCTCCTGCCCCCAATCCCTCCCAGCATCAGAGTCTTTTCCAATGAGTCAACTCTTTTCATGAGGTGGCCAAAGTACTGGAGCTTCAGCTTTAGCATCATTCCTTCCAAAGAAATCCCAAGGCTGATCTCCTTCAGAATGGACTGGTTGGATCTTCTTGCAGTCCAAGGGACTCTCAAATCTTCTGCAACACCACAGTTCAAAAGCATCAATTCTTCAGCTCTTTCTTACTTTATTATTCAAACTAGCATTCTCATAGTTTTAAGTATATATGTTCACTAAGTAATCCTAGTAGTATGAAATGTTTTACATCATCATGTTTAAATTTTAACTAAATTTATATTTTAACAAAATATACTTTCTTCTTAAAATTTTAATGTCTTTTAAAATCTGTTTTTCTCATGTTTCTTTTTTGCTGGGTTAATTCTTTTAGGCTGCTATTGATTTCTCCTAAAAGAAAACAATGTCAGGCATGGAAAGAAAGTTTATGGGTAGCTCAGCAAGAGTAAACAAAATGTCAGACTCCCCATCATATTGTATAGGATTGCAGGCTAATTATTCTTTCCTTCTAGTTTTGTCTTCATCATATGTAAAATGGGGCTAATAGCATCACCTGAGGATTAATATTGTCAGGCCTGAGATAATTTACATGTATTGCTCATTTGAGGTAATCAATATGTGTTAATGTTCTTACCTTCTTCATTGTGTCTTCTCCACCCAAATTTTAGTTCTAAGTTTTTCAAGTTAAAATGCTGCTCTTTGCAAAATGTCCCTTTTCTTTCAGATACCTGAAACATATGATTATTTTCAAATGGGCTTTCCCTGCTGTGCTAACAATATATCAAACACACAGAATATCACTCCCATTTGGAGTTCAAGACAAAGCAGAATTAACCACAGGGGCAGAGCCTGCAGGCACTAATGGGAGGGACAGCAGGTCTCTGTGTATTATTCCTCTTATTATGGAAGCTATGGTTGCATTATGATCTTCACAAGGCATCTGGGGAACTCCTCCGATGCGACACCTACAGTGTCATGCTTGCTTTTAGAGAAAATATTTTCTAAAAATGCATAAGGCTAAAAGTTTCGAGGACTATTATTTTACCTTATTTTCTTCTCAGCAAGACAATTTCATTTTGTAGCCAAGAAATGAAAAGAAAAGGGAGAAAAGGAGAGAAAACTGTTTGACTTTAGGAAGAAGTAGAACTAGTCTAAAATTAATTAAAAATTCACATTTTCCTTTTCCTTCCAAAAATCTGCAGGTTATACATATCTGGAGAAGGCAATGGCAACCTACTCCAGTACTCTTACCTGGAAAATCCATGGATGGAGGAGCCTGGTAGGCTGCAGTCCATGGAGTCACGAAGTTGGGCACGACTGAGCAACTTCACTTTCACTTTTCACTTTCATGCATTGGAGAAGGAAATGGCAACCCACTCCAGTGTTCTTGCCTGGAGAATCCCAGGGACGGGGGAGCCTAGTGGGCTGCTGTCTATGGGGCCGCACAGAGTCAGACATGATTGAAGCGATTTAGCAGCAGTATGCAATATACACATATACTCTTAGGTGCTTTTATCTCCTCTTTTCCATGTGGCCATCTTTTAAAGTAATACATATGTTAACAAAAATGCAAACTTCTTAGATCTTCTATTCTCAAAATGCAGTATGAGAAAATACACAAATTTCTCATCTAATCCAAAAGAATTAATTATACCATCTTGGCCTCTAAATAGCCTTGTTGAATGTTGTCGTGGACCCTTCCAGTTCAAATTATTAGAGGGAAACTGGATATCTGTATTGGTATTATAAGCTTCCGAGCACTTGGAATTTTAAAATGTTTATTATTTCCTTTCAATTTTATTATTATGTAATAAAATCATAGTTCTGACCTTTTTGATCTATTGTATAATGCTATGTTTAAAGTAGCTAACAGTGAAAATAGAAAAAAAAACTGATGTATAGGAAAACATAATTGGATTAAATTAAGTCTAAGTAACAGAAAATACTAAATAACTAATATCTAGTTTTAGGGAACCTAGATTACAATCTTACAAATTATCCTTCAGAAAATTATAGTATAAGAAGCATTGAATTTTGCACAGGTACTTAGATAGCAAGAGTTATAAGTATTAATTATACTAGAAAAATAATATGTGCATTTTTGGTATTTCAAACATATTTTTCCATCCACTCAAATAGTACATACCACCAAAATTGTGATTCAAATCTGTAAACAATAAATGATATGTACAACTTCCACAAATATAGTTAGTTTATTCACTCATTTATTAAACAACCTTTTTTAATATCTATTTGTTCTAGTCATTCTTTAGACATTGGGGACATGACAAAAAACAGACTATAAATACCTGGCCTTATTAGAATGTATAATAGTGAAAAATTACAACAGATATTTCATGTAATTATAAGCAGTGAGTATATACATATATATGTGTGTGTGTGTTTCTATTTGCATACATATGTTTATAATATAGGTACAGTGTTTTCTATATATATAGTGTCAGGTGTAAATGCCCTCCAAAAACTGCCATGGGCCAATAGTTAAGGGGATTTATTGGATAAATAGCTTTGGTCCCTGACTCTATGAATACAAAACTCCCAGGTTTGTGCTCTCCACTAGGGTCCAGGGTTTCCAACATGAACAAGCTTCATTTGCCCTTGTAGCAACTTCCTTCATAACACAGTCTTTACGGACTTTTATCCCTTTACTTTTATCCTGGGTCTTTAGAGCAGNTTGTATATTTATTAGTGCTAAGAGGGAATCTGCAAGCCCCCATATCATGAGTCAGAGAAGCCACTGGACGGGATTGATGCCTCAACACAGCCTGGAGCCAACTGCAGTCAAGTGGTACTACAGAAGGCTGCTGGAGACTGTTTCAGAACCTGTCACTTTGATACTAACTGGGACAAGAGATATGGCCCAGAAGATGTGCAGTATGTTACAGAATGTGTAGACTATGGATTTTCTGATAAAATGCCTTCTATCAAATATCCTCTTAAACTAGAACAGTTTTGTGACCTCTTCCTTGGTTAACGTTTTCATTGCAATCAAATTTTAGCAGACTTTTTCTCTGTTTAGAGAACCTATAGTGAAATTTATGCTGGGTATAAGTCACAAAGATACTTTTATTCTTGATGGGAGCAATATGAGAGATAGAGGCAGAGAAGAGAGGTTTTCCCAAAGTATTTAAGTGTTAATTACATACAAATATATTTTAGTATTGAAAAGAATTATATGCTAACAGTGCCCAATCTATTTATACCTTCACAACTTTAGCTACTTTAAATAGAGCATTCCTGGCAGAAATCTTGGATGTAATATATTATCTATAAAGATATACTTACTGTTTATCACTAGTACAAGTAACTGGTGCTCCTTCCCACTGGGAATCTCTGTGGAATCTTAGAAATGTGGCTCAAAAATATCTGTCTGGTAGATAAAAGGGGAAATAATTTATCCTTGAGTTCTTACTGTCCATGAAGGTCAAGGGTGGACCTGTATGCTGTTAACTGCTCAACATTCCTGGGTTGTATATTTGTTAGTGCTAAGAGGGAATCTGAAAGCTCCCATATCATGAGTCAGAGAAGCCACTGGACGGGATTGATGCCTCAACACAGCCTGGAGCCAAATGCAGCCAAGTGGTACTACAGAAGGCTGCTGGAGACTGTTTCAGAACCTGTCACTTTGATACTAACTGGGACAAGAGATATGGCCCAGAAGATGTGCAGTATGTTACAGAATGTGTAGATTATGGATTTTCTGATGAAATGCCTTCTATCAAATATCCTCTTAAACTAGAACAGTTTTGTGACCTCTTCCTTGGTTAACGTTTTCATTGCAATCAAATTTTAGCAGACTTTTTCTCTGTTTAGAGAACCTATAGTGAAATTTATGCTGGGTATAAATCACAAGGATACTTTTATTCTTGATGGGAGCAATATGAGAGATAGAGACAGAGAAGAGAGGTTTTCCCAAAGTATTTAAGTGTTAATTACATGCAAATATTTTTTAGTATTGAAAAGAATTATATGCTAACAGTGCTCAATCTATTTATACCTTCACAACTTTAGCTACTTTAAATAGAGCATTCCTGGCAGAAATCTTGGATGTAATATATTATCACAGCTATTATTTAACAATGATAATTTATATATTATTTGCTGTTAGCTCTAAAGATGTCCCCCAAATGACTGGGTACTGAAAGCCCAAACACGAACATAGCTACTTTAATAACAGTGTATCCCTTAATGCTGTTCTTTTTGTCATATTTGTTTTTTACACACATGTTAGTTAAAAAGGACAGTGCTGGTATTCTTTATTATTATTTGTCAAGTGTCTGCTAGTGCTGGGTCTGTTAAAACCTCTGGAGATATCACAGTCAACAAAGCAGGAGTGAATCCCTGCTCTCCTGGAGCTCATGTTCCTCAGGGAAGGTTACTGATGGCATTGAGTTACCATTGACTCTTGCTGCTGCAGCTCCTGCTAAGTCGCTTCAGTCGTGTCCGACTCTGTGCGACCCCATAGATGGCAGCCCACTAGGCTCCCTCATCCCTGGGATTCTCCAGGCAAGAATACTGGAGTGGGTAGCCATTTCCTTCTCCAATGCATGAAAGTGAAAAGTGAAAGTGAAGTTTCTCAGTTGTATCCAACTCCTAGTGGCCCCATGGACTGCAGCCTACCAAGCTCCTCCATCCATGGGATTTTCCAGGCAAGAGTACTGGAGTAGGTTGCCATTGCCTTCTCAACGGTTGACTCTTAAGAGAGGTTGGATAGCATTTGACGCCATGTGTTATGCTGAAGCCAACGTAAGTTGCATCATTTTGGAAAAGAGAGGTTTTCCCTTCAGAGTCCTACTGAGTACTATTCATTTGTGCTATAGGATAGGTACAATGACCTTGTGTCTCTAGATAAACTGTTAACTTGTCTCAATTTGCTGTTCTGCAAAAACTATTGCCCTGCAGAGTTGCTATGGTTTCATGTGAAAAGATTCTTGACTTTGTAACTTGGGGATTATATACTGTTTCCCTGAAAATAAGGATTCAACTTCTACTGTTTTTAGATATATGTAAACTGTGAAGAGTTTGGATGACTTAATAGCTACAAGAATTCATCCTTTCTTCACTTTCTACCATCATACTTAGTGGTGCGTTGGGAAATGTGTACACTATTGAACAGAATGGAGAAGGCAATGGCACCCCACTCCAGTACTCTTGCCTGGAGAATCCCATGGACAGAGGAGCCTGGTGGGCTGCAGTCCATGGGGTCGCGAAGAGTCGGATACGACTGAGTGACTTCACTTTCCTTTTTCCCTTTCATGCACTGGAGAAGGAAATGGCAGCCCACTCCAGTGTTCTTGCCTGGAGAATCCCAGGACGGCAGAGCCTGGTGGGCTGCCGAGTATGGGGTCGCACAGAGTCGGTCACGACTGAAGCGACTTAGCAGCAGCAGCAGCAGCATTGAACAGAATGTGTTTGCCAGATAGAGGGAAGAGTTTGGGTTTGAGGAGGAAATATGAGTAGCTGTGTTCCTCTTTCATTTTATTCAATGCATTTCTTAACTTATGCAAGGAGGTAGCTGTGTTGAATGTCTGTATACTATGCTTTACCAGTCAAGGCCTCTTTCAATATCATCCACACTGGAGAAGGAGAGGGGTCATGGGAACTGGGCATGTCAACCTAATGAAGGCTGATTTTGTCTACATACATACTTAAATTTTTTTCTAGATGCTGGAAGCCTTGTTCCCCGTGTTCCTTCTCCCTGTTTGCACGCACAGCAGCTACCCTTTCTTCATCTTTCAGGATCCATCAGTTTACATACATTTAAAAAATGTATGATCAATGAAAGTACATATGACTCTTTTCCCTTATGACATATTCAATAACCAGTCATTCTATTCTACTGATGTTTTGTAAGACACAGCCCTGACTTCTTCCTGCAGTTTATATCAAGTTGAAAGTTCTGGCCTAAAAGTATTTCTTACTGTGAAACTATTTGCAGCCTTAACTTCAGCTATGCCATGTTGCTTTTCATATCTTAGAGGAAGATATAGAGATAAAGCAAGAGAACAAACACATGCCAAAATATTAACAATTATTTTATTAAAGAGAAGGCCTTATAAAAGTTTATTGTCATCTTCTTGTAATGTTTCTATAGTTCTGAATGTTTTACAAAATGTAAAGTATAATCAAAAAAAAAAATCTGAAAACTAAAATACCATGAGGAATAAAACGAAGAGTGGCAGGACCTATAGCATGAAAGAGACTAAGAATCATATCAGATGAAGGTAATGTATGGGCCTTATCTGAATCTTGTTTTAAACAAATTATTTTAAAATATTAGACAAATGTGAACAAACTGACTGGCTATTTGATTATAGTAAGAATTGAATGTAGTTTTTTTTTTTTAGGTCTGATATTGGTTTTCTGATTTTTTTTTTAAAAATCTATTTTAGAGATACACACTGAAAGATTAACAGATAACATAATATGAATTTAGGACTGTCTTTAAAAATTATCTGAAGCAGGGGAAAGGATATGAGGTAGGAGTGGATAAAATGAGACAAGATTGGCCCTAAGTTAAAGATAATTATTGAAGCCAAGTGATAGGTATGTGGGAGCTCTTATATTGTTCTCTCTATTTTATTTTCTGCTTAAAAGCTTAAACATAATGAAGTGCTATGGATCAAATTATTTGTACTCAAATATTAGCTGCACATTTATTTGTTATATATCATTAAGTTAGATATTTAACTTCCCTTTTAGTACTCTCACATGTAAAATGAAATGTCTAGAATGCACATTTTTTATCATTTTAATCATGATTGAATGAGTTAATATATACAAACCTTAATCAGCAACTGATGCTAGAAAAGTACTGAATAATCTTGACTAATATTTTTAGATTTATTTTCCTCTTTCAAGTTGAGGCTAAGGCTTATACTCTTAAAGAATGCAATTTAACCTAAGAATCTCAGTTTGCTTTACTCAAAAATTTCCCACTTTTGAGGAAAGAAAAATTAGGAAAAATTATCGCTTCTCTGGAAAAAGATCAGTCTTAGGAAGGAAAAAAACAACACCATAATAAGAAATAACCAAAAATTTAGAGAGAGGAAGTAGCTTAACTGTAATTATGATTAATAAAGAAAAGCAACTAGTTTGCAAATAAATTGCTGTTAAAAAATATTGTTTTGAAAGTTAATTCTGCTTTGAACCAGACTGTTGCTATTATAATATTAATTCAACTCATATTGATTAGAATTTTATCTCTGCTTTGCACACTTTTGCCATGAAATCATGGTACTTAACTTTTGTTTCATTTAAATTGGATGATCCACAAAGTATTATTTTGAGGATTTTGTAAAAATTCAGTATGCAGTTTAGATCAGTATGAGTAATTTTCATCATTTTAAACTAACTTAAAAAACTCATATTGGATGCAATCAAAAGAATAATGGAGAATATTTCTGAAATCTGCAGCAAAATGGTAAATTATTCAAATTGACAACTCATATATGAACAATTTGAGTGATTTTGCAATTTATTACCTCTTGCTGTGAAGTTGATAAAATTAATCAAACATAATGACAAATCACTGTCCTTAAAGTAAGAAAGATGACTATGTATAGACAGATTATGGCCAATGTATTATACATTGCTACAAGACATACTACAAGTTACCTCTGTGAATGATGGTGAACACTATGAAATGATGCACATACAAATACATAGCACAATGAGGTAACAAACATATTAATCACTCGTGAAATTACAATTAGTAAATCACCTTCAGATTTTGTAGAATTTAGATATTCAAACTATGAGTTTTTCTATCCTATATATTTAGTGAGAGGATTACTGCCATTGACACAGAAAAGATTGTGTCCTTTCATCTCCACATCCTAGTGCCCGAGGGAGTGTAGCACATAAGAGGCTTGAATGTACAGTTGTTTTGAATTTAAATAAATTGAACATGAGACAATCTGTAAATTAGAAACAAATATATTCTATGGTAGGGATTGAAGTGTAGGTCTTCTTTATATCAGTACTTCAGTGAAAGACTTGGACAGTGTTTTAACATGCAATGTTTATTCATGTCTGACATCATTAACATTTAAGGAAGCATGGAATAGCAATTAAATTTAGATTTAAGAAAACCTAAGTGCTACAAACATTTTCCTGTTTTATGCTTTGTAAATGAAAGCTAATGATAACTCACTGCATTCTTCATATTTTCAGGAGTTTGATTGTATAGTGATCTTTATTTACCATCAGCATGATGAAAGCAATCTGTTATACAGTTTAATTCTTTTCAGTTTAGGTAAATAGCTTGCAGGAATGAATTTCATTTTCCAAAGACTAGTGAATTTTAAAAGTGCAACCTAAACAGATGTGGGTCAAGATGAAAACATTAGTCAAATGAAATCTACTTGGGATGAATAATTGCTGTACAGATATTTAGGGAAGCAAACAAAGATACCAAGCTTGAATATTTGCACACGAATATGGAGGACATATTTTAGATGTTCAGAATTTAGAAGTTTTATGTTAACTAAACATAGTTTAGCTATAAATTGACATTTAAATTAACAGTTATATGAGTTTCATATTTCTTCTTTGCTAACATATCATAGGAACTTGTTAAGCAAGACTTGGCTTCTATTTCTTCTGTGATTTGTTTTTCTTCTCCATATTTCTATATTCTTTCCATTGTTTATTTTGATTTCTTCTGTTAATCTTTAATTTTCTATAACTGATAATTTATTCTAATTTGCTTTGCTGGTATTTGCTTTATATATCTCTTTGTCTGTGATATGATTTTTAATTCTAATGACTATACTAAGCTGTCAACTGTCAGAAGGAAGGCACCTCAAAGGAAAACTAATTGCTCCCTTCAAAATTTTGTTTTTCAGGATTATGCTGAGAAGGAGAACACCATAGCCAAAGCACTGGAAGATCTGAAGGCCAATTTTTACTGTGAACTCTGTGACAAGCAGTACTACAAGCATCAGGAATTTGACAATCACATTAATTCATATGACCACGCTCACAAGCAGGTAAGAAATAGGTGTCAAAAAACCTCTAATATTCCTGAACTTTTGTAATAATTTGAATTATTTAGACTGTATGAATATAATATACTTATCGTGCTATGCAATTTTTAAAGATGCCAGGCTGGGGTAATAATTTAATGACTTACATAAAAGACATTAAAAAAAAAATGCCAAAACTAAAGTCTGAAATAAATAACCAATATAAAGAAATGCCATTCAATTGCCTTTTAGTGATTGACAGTAGTTTGAAAATTGTATTTTTCTGGTGGTGATCCTTTAAATAATTTAAAATTTATTAATGTCTCAATATGTCAATCAGCTAAAGACATTTATCAAATATAAATCAATTTATTTATAATTCTTCAGAGAAAGCATTTCTCATTTAAGCTACCATTAACAAATGAAAGAAGTTTGCTATGGTTAAAAACAATCTAGGGTTACTAGTTAAATAAATACATAATAAGTATATGATTTAGTTTATTTTGGGCTTCCCTGGTGGTGCAGAAGTTAAAGCATCTGCCTGCAATGTGGGAGACCTAGGTTCGATCCCTGGATCGGGAAGATCCCCTGGAGAAGGAAATGGCAACCCACTCCAGTATTCTTGCCTGGAGAATCCCATGGACGGAGGAGCTTGGTGGGCTACAGTCCACGGGTCGCAAAGAGTTGGACACGACCAAGCCACTTCACTTCACTTAGTTTATTTTAATACTATTCCATTTCTCTATTTTTTAATGGAAAGAACATAAATTTTATTACTTACGTTTAAAAAACAAAGTACAGAATACCATTAACAATGTGAAATGAAACAATATTACCAAAAATGAATATATAAAAATAACAGGGTGAGAGAGGTCAATTTTGACTGGGGGAGCATATTGATAGTGTACATCAAGAACAGACAGGGATGGTGGCTGCAGAGTTGGCTCTGCCCTTGGGGACTGTGTTTCCAGAAATGGCTCTGTGTCTCCTGCAAAATCAGATTCAGGTTCTCCACGCAGGGGTGTTTTAATCATTTCCTTATTGATAGAAAATCAAAGGTTTGTTGTTGTTGTTGTTGTTTTTTCAACACTCTATGTATAAAGTTTAGTTTAAAATAGACAGTGACATCAGAAATGACATTCATAATATAGATTCTATTTTCCTCATATGCTTTACTTCTATCAATGCAATAGCATACGTTGTTTAGCTTACTTGATATGATACAGCAGGCTTAGTTATCAACTTAAAAATATTTTCCTTTTTAGCTATCACTCACAAATATCATCCAAATGTCATTTTGGTATTAATAAAAAGTACATTTTGACCCTTGAATTTGCACTAACTTTCCATTAACATTTACTGTAAATGTGAAAAGGGTAGGGGGAAATGATCACATTAAGTGCTTATTGACTGATGACATGTATTTTCTATTGTTGTCAATTCTTCTGTTTTCTATACCAACAAAACTGTGCTTGAGGAAACTATTGCAGGGAGAACATTAGCCTCTATTTACATATGTCACTAATTAATGCAGACTAAACTTAATGAGCTGCCCCTGTCTTTTTTTCTCTGGTAGTAGATCCATTGGCACACTAATTAAGGAAAATGTTTTGATGGAAATATCATTACTCTTCTTATATAAAAATGCATACATATAAGTATATCATTGCTTGATTTGAACACTAAAATCAATCAGGAAATAGCATGGATTTCATTCTACTGTAACTTGCATTTGTTTTATAAAAAGATTCTGGAACATGGTTCCTGATGTGGTAAATTGAAGGCAGTTATTCCTCTGATTTTTCCTAGTATCTTCCTGTATTCCTTACAAGAGTACAAAGATACAATGTTATATTATTAGCAGGGTATTGAAATGTGTTTATAAATTCTTTTTGGCTTCATTCATGAATTAACATCTGATGTTACCAATTAAGAGCAAACGTGTATAGTTCATGGTATAAACTAAGTATTTCGGAATGTATGTGCTTATGTATACATGCATTTTAAGAATATCTTACCAATTATGCGTTAAATCCTTTGCCAAAGAATACTTCATTCAGCCACAGGTTGTCTGGAAAATCAAATTCACTTAGATTATCCTGAGGACCTACATTATGAGAAACGCTGGACTGGAAGAAACACAAGCTGGAATCAAGATTGCTGGGAGAAATATCAATAACCTCAGATATGCAGATGACACCACCCTTATGGCAGAAAGTGAGGAGGAGCTAAAAAGCCTCTTGATGAAAGTAAAGAGGAGAGTGAAAAACTTGGCTTAAAGCTCAACATTCAGAAAACGAAGATCATGGCATCTGGCCCCATCACTTCATGGAAAATAGATGGGGAAACAGTAGAAACAGTGTCAGACTTTGTTTTTCTGGGCTCCAAAATCACTGCAGATGGTGACTGCAGCCATGAAATTCAAAGGCGCTTACTCCTTGGAAGAAAAGTTATGACCAACCTAGATAGTATATTCAAAGCAGAGACATTACTTTGCCGACTAAGATCCGTCTAGTCAAGGCTATGGTTTTTCCTGTGGTCATGTATGGATGTGAGAGTTGGACTGTGAAGAAGGCTGAGTGCCGAAGAATTGATGCTTTTGAACTGCGGTGTTGGAGAAGACTCTTGAGAGTCCTTGGACTGCAAGGAAATCCAACCAGTCCATTCTGAGGGAGATCAACCCTGGGATTTCTTTGGAAGGAATGATGCTGAAGCTGAAGCTCCAGTACTTTGGCCACCTCATGCAAAGAGTTGACTCACTGGAAAAGACCCTGATGCTGGGACGGATTGGGGGCAGGCGGAGAAGGGGATGACCGAGGATGAGATGGCTGGATGGCATCACGGACTCAATGGACGTGAGTCTGAGTGAACTCCGGGAGTTGGTGATGGACAGGGATGCCTGGCATGCTGCGATTCATGGGGTCGCAAAGAGTCGGACACGACTGAGCAACTGAATGGAACAGAATTCTTAATGAAGTTAAGATACCATACACTGTACACAGATAAGGGAATTCAGGATAAATCCGGTTTGTTCTTTTGAAGGTCCAGTCACTTGATTCTTCTCAGCGACATAAGGCTCTAGAGACAATCTAAATTACCATGAATTTTGGCAGATAGCAGAAACTTAACTGATTAACGTAAGGTTATCTATCAGTAGCAGAAAATACTTAAAATCTATGTGATGATTGTATCCCTTCCCCATACGATAGTGGTACATGTTTGAGACAGTCTTCCTAGAGAATGCACTCTCTTTCTGAACAGAGACCTCATCCCATCACAACTAGCTCTGTTTTGACCACAGGATTCCCAAACCTTGGCCACTTCAAATTGAGTAGAGGGGAACGAAATTTAAGAATGAGCAATTCAGATTTTTTTTTTTCCCTTTGAAAACTGAAATCAAGATAAAACAAAACAAAAATCTTTCTGTTCTTTGATTATGACTGGACCTCACACTTGAAAAATGTAATACTATGCTATGGCTAAATGCATTGAAAAGTTAAAAAACTGGTTTGCTTAAAGAAAGAACAAAGCAAGCACATGGAAAATGAGATCTGTGTGGCCATGTGACAAGTGAAGGAAACTTACTATGGAAATAGCAGTTTTGATTTTGAAATACATTGAGGGAAAAAAAAAAAAAAAAAGTCTTTCCAGTAACTTATATGCAGATCCTTTCCTTCAATTCAGAGAGATACTTCAGTTTGCTATTAATAAATGAACTTAAAAGGAAACCCCAAAACCAAACCCTAGCTTAATACTTACTATTAATTGTGACTTAAAAAGCAAAAATACAAAAACAAAAAGCCTCTTAGTAAAATATTTACCTGCCTCAGGGGCAAAGCAACATTTTTGATCTCCTGTTGTAGAAAACACCCACATAAGAAATATTTATACTCAAGGTCCATGTAACTTAACTTTCAGGTAAGAAAACCTACACATGACTAGGACATTTCTTCAATAGAATTAAAAACAGACAAAGAGACTTCACATGTGATACATTCTCTTCCTCCAGAGATGTTTCTGCAGGGCCACCTGATGCAGGGTGAAAGGGAGAGGGATTACTGGTAGAATGAGCCCTAGCCCTGCCACTCACTGCCTTGGGTGAAATAAACAAAGCCTCAGTTAACTTGATTGTTCATTCTTCGGAAGAATAAATGAGAGAATCACAATAACACACTTTTCAAAGTGTAAAAGAATAGTAAACATTAAATTAGTTTTTATTATACGACTTACCAAAATTTCATTTCCCCTAAAATGTTTGGGACACTGATAGTTCACCTTTGAGACTTTTCTTTATATAGGCTTCTCCAAAGGATCTATTTTTACTTCGTAAAGGTTAATAGAGTCTGAAACATAGGCAGATAATCTTGACCTCAGAACTTTTGTGCCTGCTTTATGTATATTGATTTGCAAATTAATGTTATGGCAGGATGTTTTTGCATTCGAATTCTAAGCTTCATAGAAAAGTCTGTTTGTCTCATCCACATACTCTTTGGATAACTTGCAGGCTTTCTCTTGTGCTCTATCACTAAGACTAGCTAGCCCGGGAGTTAAAAAGAGGAAGAGGCACTGGTGTATGGAGATGATCACAGTAGCTCATGAATTAGAGTTCATTTTTGAAATATTTTCTCTTTACCTTAAAACTTGAAAGCCTTTGGATTGTTACCTTTTAATGACAAGGATTGTTTCCCTTATATACTCATTCTTCACAGCATTTATTGCAGCATTTGGTACAGTTTACACACTGAATCAATGCTTCCCATATAAATAAATGTAAAAAAGGCTCAACTCAAATTCCTTTTGAGGTTTTGTACTACCATAGCTTTGAGGTAGGTAAGAGTTTCAAAAGAATAAAATTAATTATTTATAGATTTATACTTAGATGAAACTAGTTGTAAGGAGAATATTATTTAGGAGGATGAAGTGACTTGTAAATTGGATGAGTATTTTGAACTTTTCCTCATTTATGAGTATTTTTCCTGTATAAAAATAATATTGCTGATTATAATATATCAACAACTTAAATGGCATATATTGTGTATTTCCTCTAAAGTTTTCCTATATATAAAGCTTTTTTACTATCAATGTATTTTGGATTTGTATTGTATTTTTTATGTTAGAAAATTATCAAAAGCAAATAATACTTTTAGAACTACCTCAGAGGTTTCAGTTTCAATAGGATAACACACAAAGTGCTCCAATGGACTCTTGTACTCTTGTACATAAAACAAATAGATCCTCTACAATATAAAATTTTTATTGAATTGCTGAGTTTCTGGGAAAGATGGTACCTCTAAAGAGTTATTCCACCACCACAAGGTGGGGGATTGCTGAAGGGGAAGCTACTGGCTAAAACCTGGGCATATAGTAATAATAACCTACAAAATGTGAAACTCAATGAAGAGAAACTTCCACTATGAGCTTTGTACTCTGGAAATGAACCACAGACAGCAGTTGGTAAACTCTGACTAAGACTTTTGAATGAAAATGAATACTTCCCATAGTTCTTGATTGAAACATATATAAAACCCTTGAAAAAAAGCAATTTAAAATAGACCATCCACTGAATGTGATTATAAAATAAGGGATCATAATCAAACATCAGAAACTCTAATCAAAATCTCAATTTTTTAATATTGAACTTTACAAACTGATTGTGCAATTTATATGTAAGAATGAACACAATCCTAAAAAAATCAACTAAAATTGGGAAGATTTGTCTTGGATACCAAGATTATATACATCTCTATTGGTACAGAGATGGAAAGATTGATTAATGGAACAGAATCTAAAGCTGTGATACAAAAATCCATTTATTTTTGGAAATTTGTTAAATAACAAAGGCAGGATGCACTCTGGTGGTTAAAAATATGTACTTTTCAAAAAATAGTATGTGGTGATTGATTATATTTCCTTAAAAAAAGAGATTGATTCCTTCTTTATATAACAAGCAAAATTAATGTCAGTGAATTAAAGAGTTAAAAATACAAATAAAAACTTAAATTTTAGAACAGTGTTGAAAATATTTTTATCACTTCAGAGCAGTATACAAGTATATATTAAATAAGGCATTGAAAGCACAAAATTTGTAGAAAAGATTGATAAGTTTAACTACACTGAAATCTTTTATTATATGACATTTTCAGTAAAGAAATTGGGAAAATATATTTGTAATAGACATAGTAAGAAAAACTTGGCATTCAAATCTTATTAAAAATATGAATGCATAAGAAAAAGGAAAACAACCCAGAAAAAACTGGACCAAAATAGGGGAGAAATTTGCAAAAAAAAGAAAACCTTAAGGCCACAAATATATTACAAGTTGTTCAACATGAGGAATAATTTTGCACCCACCAAATTTGATAAAGTAAGTTTGATGATATCAATTGTTGAAAATATTTTTATCACTTCAGAGCAGTATACAAGTATATATTAAATAAGGCATTGAAAGCACAAAATTTGTAGAAAAGATTGATAAGTTTAACTACACTGAAATCTTTTATTATATGACATTTTCAGTAAAGAAATTGGGAAAATATATTTGTAATAGACATAGTAAGAAAAACTTGGCATTCAAATCTTATTAAAAATATGAATGCATAAGAAAAAGGAAAACAACCCAGAAAAAACTGGACCAAAATAGGGGAGAAATTTGCAAAAAAAGAAAACCTTAAGGCCACAAATATATTACAAGTTGTTCAACATGAGGAATAATTTTGCACCCACCAAATTTGATAAAGTAAGTTTGATGATATCAAGTAATGATGTATATCAATGGAAAATCTTACACATCATTTGTGAAAGTGTGAATTGACTTGGCCACTTAGGAAAACAATATTTCAAATTTGTATTAACATACTGAAACAAAAAGCCTCTTATTAATAATAATAATAATATAAGTGGACTACAAAATTTCTAAATAAATTGTGATATATTCATGCAATGCAAAATTATTCTGCAGCACAAATAAACTAACTATAGTAAATAAAACGTGAAAGAAACTTAGACATGTAATATTGGTTGAACAAAACAATGCAAAAGACTACACACTTTTTATTTTATCCAGAGAAAAAGCAAACCTTGATGTCATTATTTTTAAGATTATAAATGTGATTTATTCCTCTTTAGGAAATGGAAAATGGTGACTATGAAACTCAGGATGGTATTTCCTTTAAAGAGTATAAAGATTCCAAAGGATTCAGTTCAGTTCAGTTGCTCAGTCATGTCTGACTCTCTGAGATTCCATGAACCGCAGCACACCAGGCCTCCCTGTCCATCACCAACTCCCGGAGTCCACCCAAACCCATGTCCGTTGAGTCGGTGATACCATCCAACCATCTTATCCTCTGTTGTCCCCCTCACTTCCTGCCCTCAATCTTTCCCAGCATCAGGGTTCTTTCCAATGAGTCAGCTCTTCGCATCATGTGAAGAAAGTATTGGAGTTTCAGCTTCAACATCAGTCCTTCCAATGAACATCCAGGACTGATCTCCTTTAGGATGGACTGGTTGGATCTCCTTGCAGTCCAAGGCACTCTCAAGAGTTTTCTCCAACAACAAATTTCAAAAGCATCAATTCTTCAGTCCTCGGTTTTCTTTATAGTCCAATTCTCACATCCATACATGACCACTGGAGAAACCATAGCCTTGACTAGACAGACCTTTGTTGGCAAAGTAAGGTCTCTGCCTTTTAATATACTGTCTAGGTTGGTCATAACTTTCCTTCCAAGGAGTAAGCTTGTTTTAATTTCATGGCTGCAGTCACCATCTGCAGTGATTTTTAGAGTTCCCCAAAATAAAGTCTGACAGTGTTTCCACTGTTTCCCCATCTATTTGCTTTGAAGTGATGGGACCAGATGCCATGATCTTATTGTTCTGATTATGGGCTTTAAGTCAACTTTTTCATTCTCCTCTTTTGCTTTCATCAAGAGGCTCTTTAGTTCTTCTTCACTTTCTGCCATAAAGGTGGCATCATCTGCATATCTGAGGTTATTGATATTTCTCCCAGCAATCTTGATTCCAGCTTGTGCTTCCTCCAGACCAGCATTTCTCATGATGTACTCTGCATATAAGTTAAATAAGCAGAGTGACAATATACAGCCTTGACGTGCCCCTTTTCCTATTTGGAACCAGTCTATTTTTCCATGTCCAGTTCTAACTGTTGCTTCCTGACCTGCATATAGGTTTCTCAAGAGGCAGGTCAGGTGGTCTGTTATGCCCATCTCCTTCAGAATTTTCCACAGTTTATTGTGATCCACACATGAGTATATTACGTGAGTATATTAAGTATTAACATGTTCTAATTCTTAAACTGAATAATGGGATCATTATTATTCAACTTAGTATTATGTTTCATATAATTGCACATATGAAATACTACAGGCTAAATCATTTAAAAAAGAAATATCATAGTCAAACAAATATTATGTTATTAAAGTCTCTGAAATTATTCCATCATATTTATAGAACTGTTTTAATTGAAATGAAATCATCCAATATTAAATAGTGAATTATAATTGAAGTTATTGTTAGCTTTTCCAGGTGCCATTTAAATATTTCACCTTTTTTTTTTTTTTAAGTAAGCACAGATCTCCTTTAGTAATTTATCAGAATCTTCTTCTTTGTTAAACTTCAAACAGTATCAGAGTTTTCCGGGAAAAGATAAATAAGGTAGAGATACATTTCCATTACTCTTTCTTATTATCATTTGACCAGAACACACCTTAATATTAATGTATAAAGTGCACACATTTTTAATTATATTTATGTTTTTATTGAATGCTTTATTCAAAAGCCCAGAGAAGCACAGGATTTTATTAGCATACATAAAACCTAATTATGTACAGATAAGTAACAGTTCAAATGCAAATCATTATTTTAAGCTACATAAACAAACAAAATAATAGTTAATTTATTATTTTAAAAACACAGAAATTAGTTTCTCATAACAGAAAATACAGTGGTTAAGGACAATTAACATCCCATTATCCTAGGGCTGTCTCACTTTATATCTGTCATCCTAGTTTAATTTTTCATAAAGTCCTTATTTAAATAATAAATAACATGATTACAATAGATATGGTTATTGAACAGCAGTAACATTTTTGGCTACATTTTAGAAAGATGAACGTTTAAAGGAAATGCCATAGGAAGCCTGATCCTTCATGTTAGTTATATATTTACCCAAACTCGGAAATGTCAAACAGAACTTTTTAAAAGTCTAAAAGAATACATATTTAGCATGTGCATTTTATGCTTGAGGAAATCATATAAACATATGTTTGATTATGTAGCAAGTGCACTTAAGAGTCAAGAGGCCAGGCAAGCTCCATCATGAACTTCTGGTAAGGACAAAGTTTTTTACCTTTTTTTTAATCATCCAGTCCTCCATTTCTGCATCTATATACAGAAAGTTTAAACCAGATGACTTCATTGGTCTTTCTGGATCTAAATTTTCAGGATTCTGTATCAACTACAGCACATAGTTAAAACATATGTGTTCATCATAAATAACCATACATACTCCTTTCTCACTTCCAGATTTTTCTGACTGATTCTCTCATGGAAAAAGATTATTAGAATATTTTCACTGAAGTTGTTATCCTGAATTCTAGTCATTGAGTTTTTTTTTTTTTTTTTTAAAGTGTAAAACTAACAGGTAAAAAAGAAACGTTTTCCTATAAACCCTTTTACCTGTTCATCTGCCCGAAACCAAAGCTACACTGTCTGTCTTCTCACCTGGCAGCTGTGGGCAATTCAGAGTTATTTTCACTGTAAGAGATTTGTCACGCTGATGCTATGAAAAGATAGAAAAAGGAATGATTGCCCTATTGCTGCTGCCCCTCAAACATTTTGATTTTTACTTTACCGGTTTTAGTGTGGTTGAAATATCTCCCAAAAGGCATCGAAGTGACCTTCACCCAGCAAGTCAAGATTCTGTGCTTTATGGCCTGCTGTTTCATTTTGCTCCAGAGGAAGTCACTGTCAGGCCAGGTTGTTGGAATTCACTGTCCTGCAGGGACTTAAGAATTCTATAGAAATGGAGCCGCCTTTGTTCTCAAATCTGAACGTTTACTAATCATTTAAGCTTCTGTTCGGGAATATGACACTTGAGGGAAAAAATCACTTCTTGATATTTGGGTGTCAATTTTTGCTTCCAAAATAATATTGAAAGTTAGTAAGAAGATATAAGATATAGGTAAAGCAATTCATGATTCAATCCTTTCACACATCCTTCTGGAATTCTTCCTGCGGGGTGTTTGCAATATAACTGCACTTATTTTTAACCATTTGGAGTACCAGAACAAAGGAAAAATTTTAAAGTTCCTTCTACAGAGCATCTTCACTGCCCAAAATGACTGTCCCAAGAGAAGGACACACATATGTCTTCATCTTCTTTGAATTGTACTGTCTTGACATGTCATATTCAAAGCCATGATTTGAATAGAATTAAGCTGAGAGTTTTGTCCTTTCTTGAGTCTGTGCCAGACTGGATAAAGTACTCATTTCTGGTATCTGAACTAATGCCATTGACCTACACTTTCCCTAGTGGAGCTCGGTCTCTTTCTCTCCTGTCTTCCACTATCTATTAGGTTGCTGGCTGTCTATTGAGTCAGTTAATGTTCAGGGTAGGTGAGAAATACTACAACTTTAAGCAAAGGTTTCTGCTCCATGTCACCTAGATATAATTATGCCAAAAGGAGTTTTAAAAAAAAGTAGGATACAGTAGAGAAATGCACCAAAAAAAAAAAAAAAAAAATCACACATTTATAAGCAGTGATTTCCATCATGTTTAAAAACTAAAATGTACCTAAATATTAACTTTCATACATACCTATGTTTACGGATAAAATGAACTATTACCTTTAGAAATCACCAAATAGTATCTTGAACATAAGTCAATTTCAATATATTGATAATTTGTGTAAGAATGAATTATTTTTCTATTGCACAAATCAACCCACTCCAATATTCTTGCCTGGAGAATCCCATGGACAGAGGAGCCTAACAGGCTATGGTCTATATGATTTCAGGGATTCAGACACAACTGAAGCAACTTAGCACAAAAATAAAGCACTATTAAAGAGACACAAAAAATATTTATATACATATATATTTGTATATATATAGTGAAAGTTGCTCTGTTGTGTCTGACTCTTTGCAACCCCATGGACTATACAGTCCATGGAATTCTCTAGACCAGAATACTGGAGTGGATAGCCTTTCCCTTCTCCAGGGTATCTTCCCAACCCAGGGATCAACCCAGGTCTCCACATTGCAGCTGGATTCTTTACCAGCTGAGCCACAAGGGAAGCCCAAGAACACTGGACTAAGTAGTCTATCCTTTCTTCAGGGATCTTCCCGGCCCAGGAATCGAACCGAGGTCTCCTGCATTGCAGGCAGATTCTTTACCAACTGAGCTATCAGGGTAGTTGTATATATTTCAATTCATCTTCATTCTTCCCTTATCCAGGAATATAAATATTTGCTATCTTGGTTATTTGAGGTTGGTAACACTATGAGTAATTAATATCTATAGTTATTTATATCTATAAGTAATTAAAATCTCTTTGAAAAAGAATAATTCTGGCAATCCTTAGCTCACTGAATTTTTTTAAGATTGGTTTTTATTATGATTATACCTTCTTCTAGCAGAACATGGTGATGTTTGCAACTTTATCTCTAAGAAATATTTCCTGTTTTGAAACAAATGGCTCTTATTTTAATGCATATACGGATCATTTCTGCTTTTTCAAGTTGCTGAAATTATGACACCTTTTTCTTTTAAAATATGAACTTTGGAGAAGTCATATTATTGGCCAAGACAAGTTACGATGTAAGCTGATATCCTCAGTTCTTCATATGCTGAAATTGTATTGTGTCACTGTGCTCAGTCTATGGACAGACAACTTCTGAGATGTCATGTATGATTATCATAGCATTGTTATATAGAGCTTACAGTAACTCTAATAGAAGTGTTTATTCCAAGAAAGCCAAGAAACAGACTAAAATAATATAGATTGTCCATGATTGTATCTCAGAATGCTAGAAACTTTCAAATGACCATGATTTGCAGATAGTAGTCACTCTTTTCAAATTCCATAAAACAAGGTTCTAATCATTTTCCCACTATTTTATTCTAAGCATTTAAGTAGATCTTTTCCTTCTAAAATACATACGGCTAATTAATCATTGGGAATTTTAACTCTTTGTATTTTCCAGTATTCCTCCTTCTAATTTCAATATTATCTAATCTATTTGAAAATAGTACATCTTCCTAGGATGATGTTCTGTTCCGAGTGTTGTAGAGAAGGATTTTTTTTTTTAATACCTCCTTATTCTGCCCTATGTGTGTCACCATGGCTTTGCCTTCATTTCTCTGAGTGCAATCAGGAGTATTCAAAATCTATTTTCCTAGTATGTAAAAAATTGTCTAAAGACAACTTAAAAATATTTGATGCTATGTAAAGCTAGATCTGCATAAAATGTACCCTGGAATATATCCAGATACCATTATTTAACATTGCATTATGATAATTAGCACATAAAAGTAATCCTGAAATTTGCTCTAAGTAAAGTGAAATTATTCATGAATTCCCCCCAGCCTCCACCCTATATCCTACCTTTCATCTCCATCTCCTACCCAGATGTTGAATAGCAAATGCATAAGAAATATTATGTGCGTGTCCACTGGGGAATATATGCAGAACCCATTTTAAGATAGTGTCTGCTATCCTTCTAGCCCCACTACAGCAAGTTGCTCTGTCAAGTCTTTTGCTCAGTTTTTCTGTTTGTTGTTTCTCTGCTTTTCTGTTTTCTGATCTGTATTCTGACCATAAGCACCTAAACCCAAAATGAGGTACACAAATTTTCAAGAGGTTAACCTGAACCTGTGCTGTTTTGCTTTAAACTTTGAATAGCATTGTGTCAAAATCTTGGGGTCTAGAGCTTCTTACAGGTAAAAACAGCTGCCTTACAAATAGAGATCAATGTCATATACATATATGTTTATATATATATATATATATACACACGTCTTTTTCCATTTAAGTATATAGATATAGATATATATATATATATAGATATATATCACTGTTGGTGTGCAGTTTCTCTGGTGGCTGAGTGGTAACGAATCTGCCTGCCAATGCAGGAGATGCAGGTCCAATCCCTGAATTGGGAAGATCCCCTAGAGAAGGAAATACCAACCCACTCCAGTATTCTTGCCTGGAAAATCCCATGTACAGAGGAACCTGGTGGGGTACAGTCCATGGGGCAGCAAAAAAGGCAGACATGACTTAGTTACAAACAAC
>SJXQ01000129.1:192607-239507 GCA_006408695.1 Aepyceros melampus
AAGATCCCCTAGAGAAGGAAATGGCAACCCACTCCAGTATTCTTGCCTGGAAAATCCCATGTACAGAGGAACCTGGTGGGGTACAGTCCATGGGGCAGCAAAAAAGGCAGACATGACTTAGTTACTAAACAACAATACTAAAAGTATACACACACAAATATGTATGTCTATATGATTTGATTTTTTGTGTGTTGATGAGAAAGCCATTGTCACTGTCATTTAATGCTGTTTCATATTCAGTTTCATGCTTAACTAAATGCATTGTATCTAATAGGCATTACAATGCGTATAAAATATGTTTAATTAAAAAATCTGTCAAAATAAATATATTAATTCCCAAATCATTTTCTTTACACAGATTTTACTCTTTAGGAAACTTTGATATGATATGGTGCAATACCTCTCATCTTTACTCCTGTTCAAAAGTTACCTTGGTGTTTCTGTAGCTATTTGGAAGAGNACTGCAGCCATGAAATTAAAAGACACTTACTCCTTGAAAGAAAAGTTATGACCAACCTAGATAGCATATTCAAAAGCAGGCACATCACTTTGTCAACAAAGGTCCATCTAGGCAAGGCAATGGCACCCCACTCCAGTACTCTTGCCAGGAAAATCCCATGGATGGAGGAGTCTGGTAGGCTGCAGTCCATGTGGTCGCAAAGAGTTGGACACGACTGAGCCACTTCACTTCCACTTTTCACTTTCATGCATTGGAGAAGGAAATGGCAACCCACTTCAGTGTTCTTGCCTGGAGAATCCCAAGGATGGCAGAGCCTGGTGGGCTGCTGTCTATGGGATCGCACAGAGTCGGACACAACTGAAGTGACTTAGCAGCAGCAGCAGCAGCAGCAGTCAAGGCTATGGTTTTTCCTGTGATCATGTATGGATCTGAGAGTTGGACTGTGAAGAAGGCTGAGCGCCGAAGAATTGATGCTTTTGAACTGTGGTGTTGGAGAAGACTCTTGAGAGTCCCTTGGACTGCAAGGGGATCCAACCAGTCCATTCTGAAGGAGATCAACCCTGGGATTTCTTTGGAAGGAATGATGCTAAAGGCTGAAACTCCAGTACTCTGTCCCCCTCATGTGAAGACTTGACTCATTGGAAAAGACTTTGATGCTGGGAGGGATTGGGGGCAGGAGGAGAAGGGGACGTCAGAGAATGAGATGGCTGGATGGCATCACTGACTCGATGGACGTGAGTCTGAGTGAACTCTGGGAGGTGGTGATGGACAGGGATGCCTGGCGTGCTGCGATTCATGGGGTCGCAAAGAGTTGGACACAACTGAGTGACTGAACTGACCCCCAACTTTGTTTTTACCCAATATTTCTGTGGGCTAAAGAAACTCTGTTGCCTTTTAATCTGTAATAAAAGTTATTATCAATGTTGCGATCTAAATGTGGTTCACATAAGAGAAAATATAAAAAGAAATAAGGCATAATGTCAAAAAGTGTCAAGACAAAATATTTTAAAGAAAACACCACACAGCTTTTATTTAGCTTATTGTTGGCCCCAATGTTTTTATAGAGAAGACTTTGATGCTGGGAGGAATTGGGGGCAGGAGGAGAAGGGGACGTCAGAGAATGAGATGGCTGGATGGCATCACTGACTCGATGGACGTGAGTCTGAGTGAACTCTGGGAGGTGGTGATGGACAGGGATGCCTGGCGTGCTGCGATTCATGGGGTCGCAAAGAGTTGGACACAACTGAGTGACTGAACTGACCCCCAACTTTGTTTTTACCCAATATTTCTGTGGGCTAAAGAAACTCTGTTGCCTTTTAATCTATAATAAAAGTTATTATCAATGTTGCGATCTAAATGTGGTTCACATAAGAGAAAATATAAAAAGAAATAAGGCATAATGTCAAAAAGTGTCAAGACAAAATATTTTAAAGAAAACACCACACAGCTTTTATTTAGCTTATTGTTGGCCCCAATGTTTTTATAGAGATAAGACAAAGAAATATAAAAAATTACAGAAATCTTATTTGGAAAGTGTCATATATTAACATATGCATGTATAGGTGTATAGAAATCTGGATATCTGCTACCTTCTTTCCCTCAAAAAGTAAAATTGTGACCATCATAAAACATAAAATGATGGGTTTAAACATTTTATTTATTAATTTAAAAAGCAATATGAAACTAAGACTGGTTCAAAAAATCATTTAAAGAACAACTATATAGCTTTTCTATATAGTTGAATACTACATAATTAGGCAAGAATGCTGATATTAATATTTAAAAATATCTAAATTGGTTTATATCTGGTAGGAAAATAAAATACAATTGGGTTATCTTTTCTAAATGACTAGAATTAATTGTGTTTTTATTGGATACAATATATTTGCATTTAAATGGACAATAATAGTTGACATTTCTCTCCATTTTCTACAACTAACTTCATAAGTTCTAAAATAGCCTTATCAATGGAAACAAAAACAAAGATGACCATTATAGATACCAGATTATTCTGAAAGGTTTCTTAGATAATGACCCGCATTTAATTGAAAATACTGTATACTCTTTTGACTTTCCAAGTTTTGGAAATCATAACTTTTGAGTGCAAGAGTGACATTAACACCCACATTATAGGCTTTTCAAGTAATTGAAAGAAAAATTTATTGTGAGTTTTTACAGTGCTCCTCACTTATGGTATGTGCAATGTCTCTCAGATCAGTAGCATGGTATATCACAAAGCATCACTGTAATGAAAGCTGTACTATAATTTAGGAAACTTCATTTTGAAATTGAGCTTTTATAATTTTACACTATGATAGCTATTAAGGGAATTATCTTTTCTTTCATGTAAGAACAATAATAATAGCACTATCATTGGGGGATAAGAGAAGGGGAAATATAATTTATATATGATTTTATTTAATTTGCTGTAAATATAATGCATATGTCTAATAAATTTATTGTAACTATATTGATTATATGTATTTTCTAAAATTATAAAAGTAACTGGCAAGGGAAAACAGGAACCACACAATGGTTAAATCATATATGGTTCAGAACTTAACTGTACATACATATGCAGAATTAATCTAGGTGAATACCAATAGTGAAAAAGAAAAGATTTCTCTTTCATAGAATTTAATTTTAGTGAGTCAATAAGCAGACTCAAAATTCACCATTTAAGTTTAGATATTTACATCTTGGAAGAAAAATAAAAATATAGGGGTTAAATGAGATGCAGTTATTATTTTACATAAGTAAATGAGTAAAGACCTCTCTGAGGAGATGACAGTCAAGTAGAAATTTAAAGTGAGTGAACAAGTGAGAGAAGCTTATGAATACTTCCCAAAATAAACTGGGACATGATTGTGTTTGGCTTCTTTCAATAAAAAATGGGTTATGTGACTGGCAAAAAGTGCAAGCTAGGGAAATCTACAGGAGATGAATTTGGAGAAGATGCTTACGGCCAGATTAGGTAAATTTTGGTAGGCCATTTGCTGTGACATTGATGATGTTGAGATTGTCACACTGAAGACGTCTGACAAAGACAAATATACGATATTACTTACATGTGCAATCTAAAAAAAAAAGATACAAATCAGCTTATTTAAAAAATTGAAATAGAGTCACAGATGTAGTAAACAAATTTAGGGTTACCAAAGGGAAAAGAGGGAGGAGGGATAAACTAAGAGATTGGAACTGAAATATACACACCACTATACATGAAATAGATAACCAACTACCTCTACTTAATACTCTTTAGTGACCTCTATGGGAAAAAGAATTTTGAAGAGTGGTACATAAGTCTATATGTACAATTGAACACTTTCTATTTAGAAAAAACTAATACAGGATTGTAAGTCAACTATATTCTAATAAAAATTAATTTAAAAAAGAAAAATAATTGGTAGGCCATAGTATAGCTTAGGTGAGGTGAGGTGAAGTCGCTCAGTTGTGTCTGACTTTTTGGGACGCCATAGATTATAGCCTACCAGGCTCCTCCATCCGTGGGATTTTCCAGGCAAGAGTACTGGAGTGGGTTGCCATTTCCTTCTCCAGAGGATCTTCCCAACCCAGGGATCGAACCCAGGTCTCCCACACTGTAAGCAGACGCTTTACCGTCTGAGCCACCAGGGAAGCCTAGTATAGATTATGGGATATACTTTTAATGCTCTAGGATGATACGTTTCCATCTGGAAAGTCAGATCATGTGATCTGCTTTTTAAAAAAGAAATCCCTCTGGTTATTATGTGTAAAATAAACTGGGAGAACAAAAGTAAAAGTGGTAGAAAGGAAATCCTCAAATTGGCATGCTCAGACATGTCCAACTCTTTGAGACCTATGGACTGTGTGTAGCCTATGGACTGTATGTAGCCTGTCAGGCTCCTCAGTCCATTGGATTCTTCAGGCAAGACTACTGGAGTGGGTTGCCATTTCCCTTCTACAGAGGATCTTCTCGACCTAGGGATCAAACTCACATCTCCTGCCTTGCCAGGTGATTTCTTTACTACTGAGCCACTTAGGAAACCCAGAAAGGAAACTAGTGGGAGGCTAAGCTACAATTGAGGATACAGATGGCAGTTGCTTAAGTTAGAGAACAGTGGTATTTACTGTGAGGAGTGGTCAGAATCTGAATATTAAATATGGTGACTTAGCAGCAGCAGCAGGAAGTGCCAACAGATATGCTGATGCATTAGATTTTGAGTGTAAAAGGAAGAAGGAACTCAAGAAAGCCCTCAAGATTCTTTTTTTTTTAATTGATTTTTATTTTTTAGTTTGTTTTGCTTTACAATACTGTATTTGTTTTGCTATTCATTGACATGAATCAGCCACGAGTGTACATGAACTCCCAATCCCGACCCCAACCTCCCCCCTCCCGCCCCATACCTTCTCTCTGGATTATCCCCGTGCATCAGTCCCAAGCATCCTGCATCCTGCGTCAAACCTAGACTGGCGATTCGTTTCACTTATGATTTCATACATGTTACATTGCCACTCTGCCAACTCATCCCACCCTCTCCCTCTCCCACAGAGTCCAAAAGGCCGTTCTATACATCTGTGTCTCTTTTGCTGTCTTGCGCACAGGTTTATCATTACCATCATTCTAAATTCCATATATATGTGTGAGTATACTGTATTGGTGTTTTTCTTTCTGGCTTACTTCACTTATGAGAACTTTTAAGTGAATGGTGCTGAAGAAAAGTGAAAGTGAAGTCTCTCAGTCGTGTCCGACTCTTTGCAACCCCGTGGACTGTAGCCTACCAGGCTCTTCCGTCCATATCCATGGGATTTGCCAGGCAAGAATACTGGATTGGGTTGCCATTTCCTTCTCCAGGGCATCTTCCCAATCCAGGGATCAAACTCGGGTCTTCTGCACTGCAGACAGACGCTTTAACCTCTGAGCCACAGGGACCTAACCAAAAAATAGTGTAGGGTCAGAGTCAGGCATTTCATTGTGAGTATATGAGGTTTGAGATCCTTACTAAGCATCTAAATGGAGATGATGGTTATGTCGCTAGACATAGTAATCTAGAGTTTAAAACTATAAAACTGATGGTTAGGTAGGGAATAAATAGAAGAGGGATGAAATGTGGTAAGAAGAATGAGTCCTTGGTATGTATTTACAAGTTGAGAAAATAAAGAGCACCTAGCTTTGGGGCTTGAACAACTGTGGCAGTGGGGCCAAAGGAAAACAAGGCAGTCAAGAGCAGTGATGAACAGTTAAGTCAGAGAGAGATGATTAATTGATTTTTCAATTTGGAAATGTGGAAAACTTGACAAGAGAAGTTTTATGGAATGCTTGAAGACAAATGCCTGACTATAGCAGGTTTAAGTAGGAATACAGTAAGTTCAGTTTCTGCTGTTCAAATACTTCTTAGAGCTGAATGGCCTGCAGAATATATTAGCAGTAAAGAAAGAGAATGAAAGCAGATAGAGCTTTTATAAGATTTAGTGCAGTTTTAGATTTCACTAGCTTTGGAATAGAGTAATATGTCACTTTTTTTGTGAGTTCTCATATATCTCATATATTTATTTGACACACAATTCCTGATGTCTATAAGTCATTATCCTCTACAGGGACCTCCTATTGTTTTGTTTTGTTTTGTTTTCTTGACCTCTGTTTTCAGGAAAGGGGTCCATTTTATTTCTCTAATTTCAAGGCAGTTTCCCATGTTCTTTGTTCTGAGAATCTAGGTACTGAAATCAAATGGATGGAAACAATTTTTTTTTCTTATTTATTTGTTCTGTCCAGATTTTACATTTTCCTAACAATCTTCAAAGGTATACCTAAGGTTAATAATTACATTGACATGCAGAATAGTATCCTTTTTGGTTGTCTAGAAGCTTACTAATTCAAAGTTATACATTGTATGACTTTGGCAAAACACATGGCAAACTGCAGTGCTTTTCCTAAAATAAAAAACGACTTGAAATCAATACCTCCAGGAAAACTCAAACTGCTGACAGATGAAAAATTTGCTGAAATTCTGGGCAGAACAGAAATAAAGAGAACAAACAAACAATATTTGACAGATTACTCATGAATTCTCAGCAGGTTATCTTTATGTGAAGTAAATTCTTTATTTTTTTCATCAGTTATTTCATAATCATTTGTTTTGGACATCAAAACAGTGTTTTCACACAAATTTTGTCTTTTACTGAGATTCTATTCCAAAGAATATTGGCATTTGACATGAAAGGGCATTTTCTATCAAATGTCCTTCACTTTATAATTAGTGAAGCCAAACCAAATGGTGTGCCTGTAGCTAGAGTCAGAGAAAGACAAGGTTAATACAAAATTCTTTGTTGATCAAAAAACTGTATAGATTGAATGAAAGAAGATGAGAAATGATGCAAAAGGAAAGATGCCATAAGAATATTTTTTTTCTCCACCTTCTGCTTTTCATATGTTTCTTTGAAAACAAACCTGGAATTCTTGTCTCAAAAATTTGTCTGCCATCATAAGGGGACTTTAATTCCACCTGGTTTTATTTCACATTATAATTAATTCACTTTTGCCTAAGTTGTAATTGATAATGATGGTTTCATTCTTTCCTTATAAAGTGAAAATGAGCAACAGGAATGCTATAGATGAACCTATTGAGTTAACACAACTAGGACATTATTTTTCATTTTAATTGAATTAATATAAGACTTTATTTTCATTAGTTTTAGATTTACAGTAAAACTGAGAGGAAAGTATGAAGACTTCTCATATATTACTCTCCATGCACATGGCGGAGAAGGCAATGGCACCCCACTCCAGTACTCTTGCCTGGAAAATCCCATGGATGGAGGAGCCTTGTACGCTGCGGTCCATGGGGTCGCTAAGTCAGACACGACTGAGCGACTTCACTTTCACTTTTCACTTTCATGCATTGGAGAAGGAAATGGCAACCCACTCCAGTGTTCTTGCCTGGAGAATCCAGGGACAGGGGAGCCTGATGGGCTGCCGTCTATGGGGTTGCACAGAGTCGGACACAACTGAAGTGACTTAGCATAGCATATGCACATGGCACCTTCCCTATATCAATGTTGCTCATCAGAATTGTACATTTTTTTTTACCAAGGATTGATACATCATCAACACTCACAGTCCATAATTCACAGTAGGGTTTACATTGGTGTTGTGCATTCTATGAGTTTGGAAAAAAGTGGATAACATATATTCATTTTATATATAATATAGATTATTTTCACTGTCCTAAAATTTGTCTGTGCTCTGCATACTCATCTTTCATTCCATCCTAACAACCATTTATCTTTTTAATGCCTCAGTAACTTTGCCTTTTCCAAAATGTCACATAGTTGGAATCACACATTATGAAATCTTCTCAGATTAGCTTCTTAGATTGGCTTCTTTCACTTTGGTTCAGTTCACTTCAGTTGCTCAGTCATGTTCAACTCTATGCGACCCAGTGGACTGCAGCAGACCAGGCCTCCCTGTCCATCACCAACCTCGGACCTTACTCAAATGCATGTCCATTGAGTTGGCGATGTCATCCAACCATCTCATCCTCTGTTGTTCCCTTCTCCTCCCGTCTCCAATCTTTCCCACCATCAAGGTCTTTTGAAATGAGTCAGTTCTTTGCACCAGGTAGCCAAAGTATCAGAGCTTCAGGTTCAGCATCAGTTCTTCCAATGAATATTCAGGACTGATCTCCTTTAGGATGGACTGGTTGGATCTCCTTGCAGTCCAAGGGAGTCTCAAGAGTCTTCTCTAATACCACAGTTCAAAAGCATCAATTCTTTGGCACTCAGCTTCCTTTGTAGTCCAACTCTCACATCCATAGATGACTACTGGAAAAGCCATAGCTTTGACTAGATGTACCTTTGTTGGCAAAGTAATGTCTCTGTTTTTTTTTTATATGCTATCTAGGTTGGTCATAACTTTTCTTCCAAGGAGTAAGTGTCTCTTAATTTCATGGCTACAGGCACCATCTGCAGTGATTTTAGAGCCCCCCAAAATAAAGTCTGTCACTGCTTCCCCAGCTATTTGCTATGAAGTGATGAGATCAGATGCCATGATTTTGTTTTCTGAATGTTGAGCCTTAATCCAACCTTTTCACTCTCCTCTTTCACTTTCAGCAAGAGACTCTTTAGTTTTCTTCTCTTTCTGCCATAAAGGTGGTGTCATCTGCAATCTGAGGTTATTGATGTTTCCCCCAGTAATCTTGATTCCAACTTGTGCCTCCTCCAGCCACGCATTTCTCATGATGTACTCTGCATATAAGTGAAATAAGTAGGGTGACAATATACAGTTTTGATGTACTCCTTTCCTATTTGGAACCAGTCTGTTCCAAGTCTAGGTCTAACTGTTGCTTCCTGACCTGCATACAGATTTCACAGGAGGCAGGTAAGGTGGTCTGATATTCCAATCTGTTTAGGAATTTTGCAAGTTTGCTGTGATCCACATAGTCAAAGGCTTTGGCATAGTCAATAAAGCAGAAATAGATATTTTTCTGGAACTCTTGCTTTTTCAATGATGTTTTTCGATCCAACAGATGTTGGCAATTTGATCTCTGGTTCCTCTGCCATTTCTAAATCCAGCTTGAACATCTGGTAGTTCACAGTTCACATATTATTGAAGCCTGGCTTGGAGAATTTTGAGAATTACTTCAGTAGTGTGAGATGAGTGCAATTGTGTGGTAGTTTGAGCATTCTTTGGCATTGTCTTTCTTTGGGATTGAAATGAAAAGTGACATTTTTCAGTCCTGTGGCCACTCTGAGTTTTCCAAATTTGTTGGCATTTTGAGTGCAGCATTTTGACAGCATCATCTTTTAGGATTTGAAATAGCTCATGGAATTCCATCACCTCCACTAGCTTTGCATTTATGTTTCCTTCATCCCTTTCTATGGTTTCATAGCTCATTTCTTTTCAGCATTGAATAATATCCTATTGTCTGGTAGTATTACAGTTGATTTATCCATTCACTCATAGAAAGATATCTTTGTTACTTCCAAGTTTTGGCAATTATGAAAAAGTGGCTATATATTTGTGTAAGCAGATTTCTCTGTGAGTACGTTTTCAACTTCTTTGAGTAATTAATAGGGAGTGTGTCATCATGAGATTTTATGGTAAGAATATACTTAATTTTGTAGAAAACTAGCAAACTGTCTTCCAAAGTGACATTGCCATTTTGCATTCACATCAGCAATGAATGAAGTTCCGTTTGCTCCATATCCTCACCACAATTTGGTATTGTCAGTATTATGAGTCTTGGTCATTCCAGTGGCTATGAGGTTCTATCTCTCTCATTGTTTCAGTTTGCATTGCTATGATGGTTCATGATACAGAGCATCTTTCATTTGCTTATCTGCCATCTATATATCTCCGGTGGGGTGTCTATTAAACTCTTTGGCTGATTGGTTGTATTCATATTGTTGAGTTTTAAGAATTATTTGTGTATTTTTGATAATAATAGTTTATTAGCTGTGTTGTCTTTTGCAAATATTTTCTCCTAGTCTGTGATTTGCTTTCTAATTCTCTTTTAATTTTAATAAAGTTCAGCTTATCAATGAGTTATTGCATAAATTATGTTTTTGATGTTTTATCTATGAAGGCATTACCAAAATCATCTTGGTTTTCTTTTATGTTATCTTCTAGGAGTTTTCTCTTATGTGTTTTATGGTTAGGTCTATGTTTTATCATGGATGAATTTTTGTAAAAGATCTGGGTCTGGAGTTTTCTTTTTTGGATGTGTGTGTCCAGTTGTTTCAGCATCATTTATTAAATAGATTATCTTTGTTCCACAGTGCTATCTTTCCTTTGTCAAAGAGCAGTTGACTATGTTTTGGGGCTTCCCTGGTGGCTCAGATGGCAAAGAATCTGCCTGAGGTGAAGTCGCTCAGTCGTGTCCGACTCTTTGCGACCCCGTGGACTGTACCTACTGGGCTTCTCCGTCCATGGGATTCTCCAGGCAAGAATACTGGAGTGGATTGCCATTTCAATGCAAGATACCTGGGTTCAGTCCCTGGGTTGGGAAGATCCCCTGGAGAAGGGCATGGCAACCCACTCTGTTCTTGTCTGGAGTAATGCCATGGACAGAGGCGCTCGGCGGGCTCCAGTCCATGGGGTTGCAAAGAGTCAGACACGACTGAGCAACTAAGCACAGCACAGCACAGGAGGCCCTGTTTTTGGACTCTCTCCTATGCTCTGTTGATCTATTTGTCTTATTTTTTCACCGTACCACACTGTTTTGATAACTGTATCTTTACTAAGTATAATTTTTCAAACCTAGTTTAAAGTTCAGAAACACTTTTTAAAAGTGCCCCAATAGGCAGTTAAGGATACCTTTTCACTTTTTATTTGTTTTCAATTTAATATGTAAGGTACAGCATCAACAATTTTTTTCTTAAAATAATCCAACATAATACCACATATTATTAAATAATAAGTGTATTTATCTAATAATACATGTTTTTTCCAGAAAATGTGAAAATTTTGGCAATAATGTAACATGCTTTGACATTAGAAATAATGTACTCAAAGTTACCTGTTACTTTTTTACATACTCAGTTGTTAGTGTTATAGTTTAAATGTTTAGATTATCATCTCTTAACGACATCCTAAACTTTCAAACACTGAGATTGTCTGCTCTTTTTGTATAGAAGTATACCATATAATGGTTTTTATTGTCTATAAATTTCCAGGTTGAGTTAAATCCTGCTGCTGCTGCTGCTGCTGCTAAGTCGCTTCAGTTGTGTCTGACTCTGTGCGACCCCATAGATGGCAGCCCACCAGGCTCCCCCATCCCTGGAATTCTCCAGGCAAGAACACTGGAGTGGGTTGCCATTTCCTTCTCCAGTGCATGAAAGTGAAAAGTGAAAGTGAAGTTGCTCAGTTGAGTCCAACTCTTTGCGATCCCATGGGCTATAGACCACCAGGCTTCTCTGTCCATGGGAGTTTCCAGGCAAGAGTACTGGAGTAGGGTGCCACTGCCCTCTCTGAGTTAAATCCTAGACTTATCTAAAAGCATATCATGCATCATGTTAAATTTTTCAAGTATACATTAATTACTTATAAACTCATGTGTTTCTAACCTTTGCCCAACATGGCTTATAAAACCATGTAGGAACAAGTTTTATCAACAAAAGATACAAGAATTAAGATATTCTTGGCTATCTAGTAACTTCATTATAGTTTTATTTTAAAACTACATAATAGTGGATAAACCATGAAAAAGTGTTTAATTCTGATACTATATGACCTTTATAAACGTTAACTTGAAATATCACTTGAGAATGTATCAGTTATTTGTTATATTGTATGATAATTTTTTGTCATTTATAAAATATATTTTATTTCATGGAGTAGTGTCTAACTGATGGTGACTATTTCTATAATCCTTCATGTTTCCAGAAGGTTGAAATTTTTTTTTTATTATGAATCAGCAGTAGTTTCAGAGTCATTAACTCTGAAACTAAGGTCTGAAATTAAGGTCCATTAATACCTAGTCCATAAAATTCATCCATTAGACAAATGTTTATTTTTAAAACCTTCCTTCTTTTCTTCCTTCCTTTCTCTACTACTCCCTCCTTCCCTTTATCCCCACTATTTTTTCCTTCCTTTAGTATGTCTTGCTTCATGTTTATTGTTTAGTATTATCAGACAGTAGCTTTGATTATTTTGCTATTAACACATTTCTAATGAACTTTTTAAAGTGAATTTAATGAGCTGTGAATTAATCTCTGATTTAAAGTTAATTTAATTATCTCCAAATTAATTTGCAGATAGCTAAATTGGTAAAGCATTCACCTGCAATTCAGGAGACCCCAGTTCTATTCCTGGGTCGGGAAGATCCACTGAAGGAGGGATAGTCTACCCATTCTAGTATTCGTGGGCTTCCCCTTGTGGCTCAGCTGGTAAAGAATCTGCCTGCAGTGTGGGAGACCTGGGTTCGATCCTTGGGTTGGGAAGATTCCCTAGAGAAGGGAAAGGCTACCCATTCCAGTATTCTGGCCTGGAGAATTCCATGTACTACAGTCCATGGAGTCACAAAATGTCAGACACGACTGAAAGATTTTCACTTTCAATTAGCATAAAAAGAGTAAATTTATTCAATTTGGAAAATAATTTAAATCAAAATATTTTAGATATTAGATTTATTATTTTATTCATTTAGGGATAAAAGTATTCAATATTTACCATCATTACCCAAAACAAGAAAAATGCTTTAAAGGAGATAAGTAAATAAAATGCAGATCTAGAGTAGACATTTAGAAAACCTTCATTGTTTGCATTATGTGGTAATTAAGTAATTTTAGAGTTTGCTTTATAAAGCTAACTTATAAAAGATTATATTGGTCATTTTGATCTCTTAAAATCATTGGATTGTTTCATTCACAGCTTGAACAATTAGCTAAAATGTATGAATAGAGACAATTCGTGTTAGTCAAAATTTGGGGATAATATTTTTAAAATATTTTAAAATACAAATAAAGCCATCATCTAAGCTTTATCATTTTCAACTCTTCTTAGACTGAAATATTTTATTCTTCACCTTTTATCAAGTGATATTAACTGTCGAGACCAGCTCGACAAGCAGGGTTTTCAAAAGCGGGATACAGGAGAGAATGAGAAATGAGACAAAAGAATTCAGAGAAAAGTGAGGATCAAGGGCCCAACAACGCTCCAAGGTGAGGGTGCCAAAACTGAATCCTGGCCATCTTTATTATACTTTCAGCCGTGAATGAAAGAATAAGCAGGGAGTTAAACTATAACTTATGTGGTCTTCAGGGCCGAAGAACAAAATGATCATTAACCATTGAGTAATTAGGAAACAGTAATCAATAACACAGAGAAGGCAATGGTACCCCATTCCAGTACTCTTGCCTGGAAAACCCCATGGATGGAGGAGCTTGGTGGGCTGCAGTCCATGGGGTCACCAAGAGTTGGACATGACTGAGCGACTTCACTTTCACTTTTCACTTTCATGCATTGGAGAAGGAAATGGCAACCCACTCCAGTGTTCTTGCCTGGAGAATCCCAGGGACGGGGGAGCCTGGTGGGCTGCCGTCTATGGGGTTTGACACCACTGAAGTGACTTAGCAGCAGCAGCAGCAGCAATCAATAACAAATCTAAGTAAGTAACTAAGACTTAGTAACTAAGACTAATATTCTTATCTATAGATTTTCCGTCAGATACGTAAAACTTGTGACTCTGAGACACCAGTTGAGAAACAGTCTGGGGTCGGTTTTCTGACTCCAGGATCATATCTTGTTTTCAAGATTATGAACTGTTCCCTCTGGACTTGTTCCAAGAGTCTCATGCCTTTTAGCATCCAGTTTATCTGGCAACCCACTCCAGTACTCTTGCCTGGAAAATTCCATGGACTGAGGAGCCTGGTGGGCTACAGTCCATGGGGTCGCAAAGAGTCAGACATGACTGAGCGACTTCACCCTTCACCCTTATCAATAATTATAAATTTCTTTTGTGGCACTTGCCAGGGCCTGCTTTTGTTTCATTCTTTCTGTCTCCTACATCTCCTCCTGTTTGATTTTGTATGTGATGAAAAATGTTGAGAAATGTTAGTTGTTGTTTTTGGCTTCATTGTCTCTTGATCGTTTTTCTCCAGACTATACAGAAACAAAGACACATGATTAATAACACTCTCATAACCAGAGCAATTTGTATCCAAATATCTTGATCTGTTTTAAGGGGTTAAGAGAAGAAGGATTATGAGCAACAGTATCAAGAAAATCTGATCTAGAAATTACATCAAAATATTTATTAAAAGCTTTTAATTATCTTGTTGTAGATCTTGAATATCTACAGAAATATTATCTTGGTTCAATGGGTGTTGTTTAACTTTATTCCAATTGAATTGTGTCTTATTGTATTTGAAAGCCATTACACAAAAGGAAGTACAGTTTTAATCACATCTTAGTCTCAACTGTTTTTGTAAACTGACTATTGATCTCCTAATAAAATAACAGATTGTTGAAGGTCAGCCACTTGAGAGGCCAACTTTCTATCAATTTTTTGTGAGTGGTCCAAAGGACATTGGCATCTTTATGCCATTTCTGTACAAAATGAACTGTTTGTACAGATTTATGAAGAGCCATTCCAGCTACGGCTGCTGTAGTGGTAATAGCAATAATGTTTAAGATGGCAGCAAATTAGTAATCTCAGAAAATGTTTAACATGTTTAAGATTTTTCAATATTTTTTCAATAACATATAATGTAGGGCTTTCTTGTCAAGGTCATTGTAAATCAGCTGGAACCCATATGTCAGTTCTGGCTTTAAGAATGTAAATACTCTGCCAACTTTCATCAAAAGGAATGGCATTATTTATACGTGTATAAAATGAACAGTTAATACATGTTACTAATCCCAAGTTGAGATCATATTTTGTTGGTCTAATCATAAAAACAAAAGGAATCCTTACACAAGTCTGAATAGTGTGGGTAGAGTTTTTAGTAAAATTAAAGGTACCTTTTGGGTTTTTTAAAATATATTCAGTATATCATCTCTTCCAAGCAATTAGTTCTTTTAATGTCATGGGTATTTTCTATAATCCATCATGAATGGGATAATGATCTAGATGACGTACAGGGGGAGCTAATCCTACCCCATGTCATATGAGGGGTTAACTACCATAACTACTAATTGTCTTATCATTATATACCCATGGGGAAGACACTTTAGATTCTATAAGTTTAGGGGTTCTTTGGGGTCCCCAATCGATAATGGAACCTTCTGCAACATTTAATAATAAGTGACCTTTTGATCTTTTACATAATTTTCATCTTAATCAGTTTTCAACACCATGGCTAATTTCAGCAACACAATCAGGAAGGTCAGGTGGATTCATCATGCTGGAAGTTTCCTCTTTTTTTAAAAAAACTAAGGGCAGCTAACAGAAAGTGAGAATTCTTATCCTTATTTGATTCTTTGACAAATGACAGTCACTTTTGATATCCTGTTTTAAGCATACTTCTAAAACCAGTACAAATAGGAGTGGCGTCAGAGCCAACAGTATAATTTATCAACTGACTACCTTCTTTTTTCTTTACAGTCTATTTTAATGTGTCCTAATTTTTCACGTTGGTGACATTTTATATGTCTTTTTATTAGCCTTAGACAATGCTTGAGTTGTATTTTATACGGTTTTGACCCAATATCCTGGCAAATTTTAAGATGTTTTTCTAGAGGGGCACCCTGTGTTTTGAGAGGCTGAATCGCCTTTTCACATTTTGGGTTAGCATTGTCATAAGTAAGAACTTGCATCAGCATATCTCTCAAACCAGGTTATGAGACTATTTTATTTAAATTTTGACTTAGCCTGGCAATAAAATCTACGTAAGGTTCCCCATTTAATTGTTTAATTTGCATAAATGAAACTGAGCCTTGTCCGAGTGGGTTTATTCTCTCTCAGGCTTTCAAACATATCATTCTCACTTGAGTGAGTAACTGATCATCAAATTATAACTGAGCTTGAACGTCAAAACGTGCCCCACTACCCATTAACTGATCAAGTGTTATATCAACTGGTGGGTTGGCTGTAGCATTTCTGCGAGCTTGTTGATTTGTCTCATCTTGCCACCAGGTCCTAAACTGTAAAAATTTTGAGGTGGATAAGCAAGTTCTGGCTATCATTTCTCAGTCATAAGGAATTAACTGTTCAGCTTGTGAAAGTCCCTGAATTAGTCCCATGGTATAAGGAGAATTAGTTCCATATTGGGTACATGTCTGTTTTATCTCTTTTATGATTTTAAATGGTATGGCATTGTAATCATAGTGCACTCCTCCTTGTGGGAATTGAGGATCTGGTGGGATTTGAGTTACAGCCACAGGGAGAACTAAAAAGTCTTCACCCCCCTGCAATTGTGTCATATGAACTCCCTTTTGTAAAGACGTCATTTTATTAGGCAGAGTTATCTGTGGTTTAAAACCAAATCTGCCATCCCAAGGGGTTTCAGAATTGAAAGGAGGGGGCTCCAGCATAGGTGCATTGGTTGAGAGAGAAAGATCTGTTCTTGACTTCCGTCATTCTTTTGGCTCTTATTTTTCATTTTTATTGATTGTTTCTCTTTCTCATCACCTATGTTATCATATAAATTCATTTCCTCCATTTGTTCTACAGAATCTCCTGAATCTGAGGTTTTGGATTGCACCAGTCTTAAAGCTGTGCTAATAAGATTTCCTACTGACCATACAGACAAACAAATCTTTTCACCCCGTTGGTAGGCATGGTGCAGGCAGTACATAACTTCTTGCCATTCCTCATGCCTCAAAGTCTCTCTATCTGGATCTAGCCAGTTAGCAATATTTTTCAATGGCAGAAAACAAATTTTTAAAAGAAAAATGAAAAATCTCAACCCCCAAAATTTTTAACAAAGTTTTTAACACTTGCATATAGTCACTATGTTTAGAAGTATTTTGCCCCATTGTTACCCTGATTGAAAAATCCACAGGGGTGTACTTACCAAGTACTTTCTTCCTCCGCGGAGCTGGCCGGATTGTTCTGCGTTCTCTGTCGCTAGGAGCTAGCCTCGGAGGCTGGATTCACTTTTGGGTCCCTGTTCGGTCGCCACTTGTCGAGACCAGCTCGAGAAGCAGGGTTTCTGAAAGCATGATACGCAAGAGAATGAGAAACGAGACACAAGAATTCAGAGAAAAGCAAGGATCACGGGACGAACACTACTCCAAGGTGAAGGTCCGGAAACTGAATCCAAGCCAGCTTTATTATACTTTCAGCTTGAATGAACAGATAAGCGAGGAGTTAAACTGTAACTCATGTGGCCTTTAGGGCCAAGGAACAAAATGATCATTAACCATTGAGTAATTAGGAAACAGTAATCAATAATAAATCAATAACTAAGACTAATATTCTTATTTATAGATTTTGCACCAGATATGTAAAACATGTGACTCTGAGATGCCAGTTGAAAAACAGTTTGGGGTCAGTTTTACGACCCCAGGATCATATCTTGTTTTCAAGATTATGAACTGGTCCCTCTGGACTTGTTCCAAAGTCTCATGCCTTATATCAATGATCATAAATTTCTTTTGCCGCCCTTGCTGGGGCCTGCTCTTCTTTTATTCTTTCTGGCTCCTATAATTAATATGTTAAGCTATTGATTCTCATTAGTCTATTTTGGGGAAAGTTTAATATTGAAAATGTATTCTGTGTAGAATTCTATTGAAGCTGATATAAGTATTCAAAATATTTGAATAGACTGTTTTTACCTATAAAGATTCATAGTTGAATTACAGCAAAATTTTGGCTGTAGGACACAGTAATTTTATATCTCCCTATCTATAATGAAGCCATTTCACTATATGATAATATGAGTAGTGAAAATTTAAAAAGATTATGCATCATTTACTGTTAAGTATCATGACCTTAATGTGATTTTTCTCTCATTTCATCCATCATTTTGAGCATGAACCAATAAAATAAACGTTTTATAAAATAAGAGTGCACTTAGTGCAGGCAGCTGCAACCGGCGCACTTAGCGTGGCTGACAGGAGCTACCCTAAGTCCAAAGTCAGGGGCAGAAGCCGGGAGGACCCCATGCCCGAGGGGTGGCGGCCAAGAGGAGTTGCCCCACGTCCAAGGTCAGGGGCAGCAGCTGAGAGTGCCAGACTGCGACGGCACAGGAACAGCAGAGACGAGCTACCCCAGTCCAAGGTCAGGGGCAGCAGCCAGGAGGAGCTACCCCAGTCTGAGGTGAGGGGCGGTGACAGGTGAGAGGAGCTACTCCAGTCCAAGGTCAGGGGTGGCAGCCAGGAGGAGTTACCCCAGTCTGAGGTCAGGGGAAGAAGCTGGGAGGACCCCATGCCCAAGGGGCAGCGGCCAAGAGGAGTTACCACACCTCCAAGGTCAGGGGCAGTGGCCAAGGGTGCCAGACTGCGATGGCACAGGAACAGCAAAGAGGAGCTACCCGAGTCTAAGGTCAGGGCGGTGGCCAGCCGGGAGGAAGTACTCTGCATCTGAGGACAGGGGCGGCGGCCGAGAGGAGCTACCCTACGCCTGAGGCCAGAGGCAGCGGTGGGAGGAACAACCTCATGTCCAAAGAGCAGGGGCTGTGCAGGTGCAGGAGGGCCTAGAGGAGCTATCCCATGTTCAAGGTCAGGAGGGGCAGTGGTGAGGAGATATCCCTTGTCCAAGGTAAGGAACAGCAGCTAGGCTTGGGTGGAACAGCTGTGAAGAGATACCCTTCGTCCAAGGTAAGAGAAACCCAAGTAAGGTGGTAGGTGTTGCAAGAGGGCATCAGAGGGCAGACACACTGAAACCATACTCACAGAAAACTAGTCAATCTAATCACACTAGGACCACAGCCTTGTCTAACTCAATGAAACTAAGTCATGTCCGTGGGGCCATCCAAGATGGGCGGGTCATGGTGGAGAGGTCTGACAGAATGTGGTCCACTGGAGAAGGGAATGGCAAACTATTTCAGTATTCTTGCCTTGAAAACCCTATGAACAGTATGAAAAGGTAAAATGATAGGATACTGAAAGAGTAACTCCCCAGGTCAGTAGGTGCCCAATATGCTACTGGAGATCAATGGAGAAATAACTCCAGAAAGAATGAAGGGAGGGAGCCAAAGCAAAAACAATACCCAGTAGTGGATGTGACTGGAGATAGAAGCAAGGTCTGATGCTGTAAAGAGCAATATTGCATAGGAACCAGGAATGTCAGGTCCATGAATCAAGGCAAATTGGAAGTGGTCAAACAACAGATGGCAAGGGTGAACGAGAAAAAGCAAGAGAGTTACAGAAAAAACATCTACTTCTGCTTTATTGACTATGCTAAAGCCTTTGACTGTGTGGATCACAATAAACTGTGGAAAATTTTGAAAGCTATGGGAATACCAGACCACCTGACCTGCCTCTTGAGAAAACTGTATGCAGGCCAGGAAGCAACAGTTAGTACTGGACATGGAACAACAGACTGGTTCCAAATAGGAAAAGGAGTATGTCAAGGCTGTATATTGTCACCCTGCTTATTTAACTTCTGTGCAGAGTACATCATGAGAAATGCTGGGCTGGAAGAAACACAAGCTGGAATCAAGATTGCTGGGAGAAACATCAATAACCTCCGATATGCAGATGACACCACCCTTATGGCAGAAAGTGAGGAGGAACTAAAAAGCCTCTTGTTGAAAGTGAAAGAGGAGAGTGAAAAAGTTGGCTTAAAGCTCAACATTCAGAAAACGAAGATCATGGCATCTGGTCCTATCACTTCATGGCAAATAGATGGGCAAACAGTGGAAACAGTGTTAGACTTTATTTTTTTGTGCTCCAAAATCACTGCAGATGGTGACTGCAGCCATGAAATTAAAAAACGCTTGCTCCTTGGAAGAAAAATTATGACCATCCCTGATAGCATATTCAAAAGCAGAGACATTACTTTGCTAACAAAGGTCTGTCTAGTTAAGGCTATGGTTTCTTCAGTGGTCATGTATGGATGTGAGAGTTGGACTGTGAAAAAGGCTTAGTGCCAAAGAATTGATGGTTTTGAACTGTGGTGTTGGAGAAGACTCTTGAGAGTCCCTTGGACTGCAAGGGGATCCAATGAATCCATTCTGAAGGAGATCAGCCCTGGGATTTCTTTGGAAGGAATGATGCTAAAGCTGAAACTCCAGTACTTTGGGCAAAAGTTGAGTCATTGGAAAAGACCCTGATGCTGGGAGGGATTGGGAGCAGGAGGAGAAGGGGATGACAGAGGATGAGATGGCTGGATGGCATCCCTGACTTAATGAACGTGAGTCTGAGTGAACTCCAGGAGCTGGTGATAGACAGGGAGGCCTGACGTGCTGTGATTCACGGGGTCGCAACGGCTGAGCGAGTGAACTGAACTGCTTCATTTCCCGAAAATTATAAATTATCTGCTAGGTTACTTATCTGTGTTTCATTGGGTTTGTATGGTGTTTTATCTTTTTTTTTTTTAATTGAAACATAATTCTCTATATTCTCATTTTGTTTGAATGAAATTAGCCAAATCAGTTACCTTGTTAATCAGAAAGGTCCCTATTCAGTTTTGTGTGTTAAGTAATTCTCTTAGGTGGGTGACAGGTGAAGTGAGCACAGGTCAGCGCCTTTGCAGAGTGTGTCATTGTCCCCAGTGACTGCAAGGAGGGGATAGGGATAGAACCAGAGGGGCTGGAGCCAGAAACTGACCCCCAGGGACTTCTACTGGGGGATGTTGACAGTGGCTCCTGGGAGTAGTGGAGCTGAAGCCAGAAGAGCTGCAACAGGAACTTAGCACTGGCCAGAGCTTCTCCCAGTACCCTGGAAGTGGCTGACTTGAAGGTGGGGTGGGGTGTAGCCAGAGACAGAGGCAGGGTGGGGCCTCTAGGGCTGTCACCTTACTCAAGGGAGATAGAGCAAAAGCTGGAGCCTGTTAGAGGCTAAGAGTGTGCTGGGGGCAGTTGCCTAGAGCACCAGGGACTTTTCAGTCTGCTTTGTGGTAAGACTACGCAGCAAATAAATTCATTCATGTGCCATTTAAGAGTAGAGTCTCAGTTTCCTGCAGCCCTCCATTCTCCAGGTCCTGAGCCCGGCTGGTTTTCAAGACCAGTTAAGAGAATTCATCTTCACAGGGCTGGATGCCATGTTCCAGGGGCTCAAACGCCTCACTTCTCAGGAATATATCGGAGTTTGTGATTTCCCTTCCTTCTGCTGGAGTTGTGGGTCCTCATTAGATTGCTTCTCTTTGCCTCCTACCCATCCTGCTGTGTTTTTTCTTTATACCCTTAGTTGTAGAAGAGCCATTCTGCTAATCTCTAGATTGTTCTAAGAGGGAGTCCTCCTGTACGTTGTAGTTTTTGTGTGTTTGTGGAGAACCTGAGCTCTGGGTCTTCCTACTACACCATCTTGCTCCTGCCTTTCTGTTAGTACACTGAGAAGCATTCTGACTGGTCAGTTCAGTTCAGTTGCTCAGGTGTGTCCGACTCTTTGCCACCCCATGAACTGTGCTTCCCAGGTTTCCCTCTCCATCACCAACTCCCAGAGCTTGCTCAAACTCATGTCCATCCAGGCGGTGATGCCATCCAACCATCTCATTCTCTGTTGTCCCCTGTCCTCCTGCCTTCAATTTTTCCCAGATTTTCTGATTGATCAGCTAACCTAATAGAAAACTTTACCTTTAACACACAACAGTTGATTCAATTATATGTATTAACTTGCTGTTTTCTAAAGTCTTTCATTGTTTATCCTTCTTCATCCTATGAACTGATCAAAATATTTCTGCAAACATCTAAAATCAACTCTTTCAAATTATTTCCAAAATTTTTTGTAATGTGGTTTTTAATTACTTCTTTTTCTTCATTAATTCACTGGGCCATTAAATACCTGAAAAGTTTCTTCCAGTCATAAAACAAATGAGTCCTTGAGATGTAATGTACAGTATGGTGCCTGTAGTGAAAAAAACAAACAAACAAAAACAGTCTGGTACTAAAATGCAGATCATTTTTTTTCTCCTTCTGTCTCTTATCAGAGTACTTCCTCTTATCTGACTTTCAAAATAATGTAAATACATATCGGATTTAGCTAATTTCCTATTCACACAGAATCTCTTGGTAACGACCCTCATTTCCTTTTACAGAGTCTTAATGTGGATAAAATATTATTTCATTTGAATTTTAAAAATAACATCAAACTAAACAGAAACATGATTAAAATTGGAATTAAGCAATCTTTCCAGATGCTCTGTTTGACACATAGCAATAATGATGAGCTGAAAATGCTACTAAATCATTTGCAAAGATTTTAAAGTTTGAATATCCCAGTGAGATGTTCATTTTGAATGCTGAATCATTAGCAAAAGAAGAGAGATTACTAAAAAAGAAAAAAAAATGCAGGTAGGTGTTCATTAAAACAGAAGTAGATGTAAACAACAAGATATATTCATTCGAAGAGAATTTTGCTGACTGTTTTCTCATCCAATACTAGTCTAAAAGCAGTTTTAATTCTGCGGCTAATCTTTCCCAGTATGCCTCAGGTCATTTAATTAAAATGATTCTGAACTAGTGAAAGAAAATGTTTTTAAAGTTTCCAACTCTCACAAAGAAACACCAAGGAACTTAACTTACACCTTAATTTTCTTCTGTGTCCAACTTTTAAATGTTCTGTAATCTCATTATGGTAAAGCAAATCTTAAATTACACTTTCAGTTCAATTCCTTTAAAAAGTCCTCTTAACAAAGTGCATTTGTTTTTACTATACTCTTTAGTATATGTGAACATTAAATCCCTCTTTTAAATCTGTAATCTTCTATTCTTTAGGGATGTAACACAGGCCAATGAGAAATACTTTCTGGTAATATAAAAATGTATGGTGTTATTACTACCATGAGCACATGTGATTGGAATACTGGAGAGATATCTTTCTTCTATTTTTTAAATTTATCACTTTTTTTAGAAACTTCTTAGAGAGTTTTAGCCTTTCTCAGTTTCTAACATAGACAGTTGTGAAAAATTGTCTTACTGCTTTTGCTTCATACTGAATATTTTGCTATTTATTATATAACATTTTCATTTCATCTCTGAATATTTTCTAATAAAATTGATTCTTACACATAATTTATATGTTTTACAATTTCTAAACATAACATATTTTCTTCTGATTATCTTTTTTCCTCATCTGTTATCATTAATATATTTATATATATATAGTCATAACACAGTTTTAGATTAACAAAAAAAATTAATAAGATATTACAGTGTATTCCCATATACATGCATTATTCTTGCAATTTCTCCCATTATTAACATCTTACATTGGCACAATATATTTGCTACAATTAATAAATCAATGTTGATATACCACTATTAGCTAAAAATCTGAACAGTAGCTATGCTGGTTTATTCCAGTTTCCTTAGTTTTCACCTAATGTTATTTTTTGGTTCCAAGATACCACATTACATTTAGTTATCATGTCTCCTTAGGCATCAGTTGGCTGCAACAGTTTGTTAAACTTTGCTTGTTTATAATGATCTTTACAGTTTTGAAGAGTACTATTAGATATTTTGTATAATGTCACACAATTGGGATTTGTCATATCCTTTTTTTTTTTTTTAATGATTACATGGGGTTATTTTTGGAGGGGGGTATATAACAAATATAAAGTGTAATTTTTTCCAGTGGTACATTTTATCATCATGAATTATCATTGGTTGATTTTGACTTAATCCCTGGGTGAGGTAGTATTTGTCAGATTTTTCCAATGTAAATTTACTCTTCTTTTCCCCTTCTCAAACCTTAATTTTTTGGATGCAATAGCCCTGGGCAGCCTACATCTAATGAATGAGGTATTATGACCCACCTCCTTGATAAAAAGTACACAAATTATTTTGGAATTTTACTTTTGGGGACATTTGAGCCTTCTTCCACATTAATTTATTTAATGCAGTCATTTATTTGTATCAATATGGATACTTTATACTTTGAGTGGTAATCTAGTACTATCTTATGTTCTTGCTCAAGTTATTCCAACTTTGGAGATTGGGAACTCTTTTTTTCAATTGGCTCTTGTACTCTCCCCACATACCCACATTCTCCCTTATCATTTTTTTAAATTTCCTGTGGGATTCTCCCTTCGTTTTTAATACTACTTAACGTTCTAATGTCCATATTTTCTTTTATATTTATTGCCCCAAACTAGCATCAACCATTGCCCCAAGGGACCGGATTACTGTTTTTGGAGAGTAGTTTTAGAAAGCAAGATCTGGACTCTAGTTCTACTCATTGCCAGGTGACTATGAATGTTCCTAACGATTTCAGCTACAGAACAAAGATATATCTGTATATAGTAATGCATGCTTAATTATTTAAATATGAATTCCTATACTTTTTTCATATTCTACTTCTTTATATAATCACCTGTATTTATGTTAAGCTAAATATATGTTTATACTGCTTTCCAATTACAATCTATTAAGATGTGGATTGTTCTAGGGTATTCCTCTGGTTTGTCTGTATGTTCCCATTCCACATTGAGAAACTGGTTACCACTATCTGTAATCTATTTACATATTTGTTAGTTCCAAGTGTAAGTATGGCAGTGTCAGACTTGCTAACTCATACTCCATGGGGATCTGTATTATCTAGAATAGAGTACTTAGAGTTTCTTTTACCTTTAATTTGTCAATTATCAAAGTTACTTAGGTCAGCATTTTTTCACACACCACTTCAGTGAGATTGTTTCATGTATGTATAAAACAGTTAGTTTTTCTTATTATAGTCTGCACTGTTTTATAAGATCTCCAACTTCCTAAACTTTTTAAATTTGTATACATTAAGATTTTTTCTTTGTTTTAAGTTCTATTGGTTCTGGAAAATACATAATGTCATGTATACACTGTTACAGTATCAAGCGGAATAGTTCATTGCACTAAAAATCCCCTATGCTCCGTCTGTTTATCCCTTCCCTCCTTCCCTTGAATGCCTGGTGACCAATGATTTTTTTCTTACTCTCTCTGTAGTTTTGTCTTTTGCATCTTATATAATTGGAATCAAACAGTATGTAGTCTTTTCCAACTGACTTCTTTCATTTACCAGTATACATTTAAGTTTCCTATACATTTTTAGTGACTTGATGCCTCTTTTTTTTTTTTTTTTTTAATTGTGAAATAACACTCTATTATGGAGAAGGAAATGTCAACCCATTCCAGTATTCTTGCCTGTAGAATTCCATGGACAGAGGAGCCTGGTAGGCTGCAGTCCATGGGGTCACAAAGAGTTGGACAAAACTGAGCGACTATCACTCACTCACTCACTCAACACTGTGTTGTATGGACATAACACAGTTTTTCATCCATTCAGCCAGAGAAAGACATTTTGGTTGCTCCCAATTTTTGGTAATTATAAATAAATCTCCTTAGAAATATCTGTATGTAGATTTTAAAGTGAACATACACGGCAACTGAATTTGTTAAATATCTAAGAGTACTATTGCTGAATTGTAAATTATGTTTAACTCTCTAAGGAATTACAAACTGTATTCCAAAATGACTGTACAACTTTGCATTCCTGTCAGCAGTGAATAAGAGTTCCAACTTTTTGGCTAAATGCCTAGGAACACAAGTGTTGGATTGCATTTTGAGTGTCTTTAGTGTTATAAGAAACCACTAAACTGGCTTCTAAAGTGACTGCACAATTGTAAATTCCCACCAGCAGTGAAAAGGAGATTTTGTTATTCTATATCCTTGCCAATATTTGGTATTGTCAGTTTTGAGTATTTTAGCATTTCTAAATAGCGTGTAGTGGCATCTAGGTGTTGATTAGTTGCTAAATTGTGTCCAACTCTTTTATGACTCCATGGACTATAACCCGCCAGACCTCTCTGTTCATTGGATTTTTCAGGTAAGAACACTGGGCTGAGTTGTCATTTTTTCTTTTGGGCAATCTTCCCAACCCAGAGATTGAACTCACGTCTCTGTGTCTCCTCCATTGGTAGGTGGATTCTTTACCATGGCACTACCTGGGAAGCCTATCACTCTGGTTACTAGTCCCTAAAGGTGTCAATAGGTTTTTATGAACGATTCTGTGATTTAATAAAATATCCATGACTATTTTTGCTCTAAATGCTATTGTAAATTCTATAAAACTGTTCATAGCCATAAAAAATCATGGAATTAATGAGCTTTCTTTATCCTATTATTGCTTACTTTTTAATGGTTTGTCCAATACAAACCATTGACTTGGAACTTGCTATGTTACAATGGCATATTTTCAAATTAGAAGTGAGATTTGGCATAATTTATTTATCTATAAGTATGTGTGGCTGTGCAATATTGCATGACATTTTAGCTTATTTTCCATTTGTATACATATACTGATTTATTAAATATCTACAAGTTATATACACATTTGGCTACCTTTTCCCCCTCAATTGTACTTAAAAGACAGTACCCGAATGTGACTCATACAGATTTGGTCACCTGAAAGTATATTGTTTTGTTTTAGTGTTGTTCTTGTGTCTTAAGTGCCCCCTGAGTAGTAAGCAGTGTTCTCTCAAAATTAGTCAGAGAAACTTCACTTGGAATTTTTCTGGGTTTCTTAAAGTATTATTAACAAAAAAGTTGTGTAACATGATGTTTTTTAAGGTACATAATATGATGGTTTAATGTAGGTATATATTGAAAATAATTACCACATCAAGTTAATTAGCACATACATTATCAAATATAATTATAGTTATCAACCACAGTTACTTTTTTGTGGTGAGAACATTTAAGATCTGCTCTCTTAGGAAGCTTCAAGTATACAATATATTATTTGAATATTATTTATCTATAGTCACCATGCTGTACATTAGGTCTTCAGAACATAGTCATCCTACATAACTGCATGTTTTTGCCCTCCTTGGCCAACATCTCCCCATTTCCTTCAACCAACAGTCTACTCTTTGCTTTTAAAGTTAAACATTTTTTTTTAGATTTTACATAGAAGTGATATCATACATACAAGTATTTGACTTTCTGTGTTTTCTTACTTCACTTAGCATCATGTCTTGGATGTCCAGGTTTATCTATATTGTTGCAAATGACACTATCATCAGGGAAATGCAAATCAAAAGCATGATAAGATATCATCTCACAACTCTGAGGACAATTATTATAAAAAAGACAAGAGATTACAAGTATTGGAGAGGGTGTGAGGTAAAGAGAACCTTTGTACACTGTTGATGGAAATGTAAATTGGCGCAGCCAATAGGAAAACAATATGGAGGTCCCTCAAAAACTAATAGAACTGTTATATGTCCCAGCTCCACTCCTGAGTATATATATGAAGGAAGTGAAATTAGTCTTTCAAAGACATATCTGTCCTTTGCAGCATTATTCACAATAGCCAAAATATATAGAAACAATGTAAGGGTCCATTGACAGATGAATGGACAAAAAAAAATAATAAAATAAAGTGAGAAACAATAAAATATTATCCAGCTATAATGAAGAAGGAATCCCTGCTATTAGAAACTATTTTCATATGAGTGGTAGTGTCAGCTACCACTAGCTATAGCAGGTCAGTTTCCTGACTCTAAAGATCTACAGTCTTCTGAATTTACCAGCTTCTTCTATTTTTCTTGTCCTCTACTTCACCATGCCAGCAATTCATATGTCCGATTTAATGCTAATTAAATACGAATAACTAGATACCCATGCTAATGACATATGAAGGTTATTACAGGCTACTATAAAGGTTATTAAAACTTCCCAGGTGACACAGTGGTAAAGTGGTAAAGAATCTTCCTGCCAATGCAAGAGATGTGAGTTTGATCCCTGGGTTGGGAAGACCCCTTGAAGGAGGAAATGGCAACCCACTCCAGTATTCTTGCCTGGACATTCCCATGGACAGAGGATCCTGTCACAAAGAGTTGGACATGACTGAGCAATCAACTGAGCACACATGCAGACACATAGTTTAAAATTTTGTAATATTCAGGGCTCTTATTCTAAGCAATAAATTATACTAAATGTTTTGGATGCTTTAGTTCATTTAATGTTTACCACAACTCTATCAACTAGTTATAATTATTATATCCATCTTATAAATAAGGAAACTGTTAAAACAGCTAAAAAGTGGTAGAATGGAGAGCTTTAACAAAGGTCTGACTCCAGTCCCATATTGTCAACTATTGTCCAAATATAATTTAGAGGTGTAGATAGTCCCTTTTTTAGTCAATGATGAAAGGCTTTATCAGCTTAGAAAGAGTTCAAGTTTTATAATCATGTATAACTCATCTGCATACCTGAGGCCATTGATATTTTTCCCAGCAATCTTGATGCCAGCTTGTGCTTCATCCAGCCTCACATTTCACATGATGTACTCTCCATATAAGTTAAATAAGTAGGGTGATTATATACAGCCTTGATGTATTTCATTCTCAATTCCTTTCTCAATGAACCAGTCCATTGTTCCATGTCCGGTTCTAACTATTGCTTCTTGACTTTCATACAGGTTTCTCAGGAGGCAGGTAAGGTGGTCTGGTATCTCTTTAAGAATTTCCACAGTTTGTTGTGATCCACACAGTAAAAGGCTTTAGCATAGTCAATGAAGCAGAAGTAGATGTTTTTCTGGAATTTTCTTGCTTTTTCTATGATCCAATGAATGTTGGCAGTTTGATCTCTGGTTCCTATTAGGGACAATTAAATTATGTTCCTATAAAATCTTTCAGTTTATTTTAATTATATGTTAAATGTTTTCTCCTGACATTTTAAATTTGTGAGTTATTTTTTAAAATGTAAAACAAGTTTTACATTTTAATAAAAGAATATATACAAATTAAATGATACAGAATTGTATATAAAAATCCTGTCCTTATCTCTTCATTGTATTTCCAGATCTAAGAGGTAAGAAAATTTAACTATTTATAGATCATTATTATTAAAAGTATATATTCAAGTATTATATATCTTTTGTTTATTTAGACTGATGTACTATTATGAAAGATAAAAAAATAGTATTTTTAGTTCCTACTTTGCCCCATTCACCTATAATTTTTATGAATATGCTATTATCCATATGATACCTAGTAGTTTTCTTATAATTTTAAATAATATTTTCTTCCTTATTTATTTCTTCATATCAACTTTAGGTGTTCTATATTGCCCCAATGATGTAAAAGATAAAGAATTTAGTCTGCCTGCATTTTAACTTTTTCCTTACTTCAGTGTTTTTGCAAGTTAAACAATTTGAAACTCTTAAAAGAATACCATAAAATTTGCTCTGTTCCTACAACTGTAATTAAGTCTTCAGTGCACTGTTTTTCTGTTGAATCACTTTGTGCCCCACATGAACGTATACATTGTTATGATTAAGTCAGTACTTTTTACAGAACCAAGTCTTGACTGAACACATAAAGAAGGGAACATAATCCTTTGTTACTAAATCCTGCTGCTTGAAAGAGATCATCTCTGCCTTCAAGTTTCAAAGGCCTCCTTTTAACTTCTTGTAAGCTTTCTTTGATTCTTTTTGATAATACGCAGTTGCTGCTGACTCGTTTGGTTCATGTTGTCATTTCTTAGGCATTTCTTTTTCTTTTTCTGTAGTTTATCCTGACAAAAGATCATATTTATGATATTCAGGTTTTTTGTTTTTTTTTTTGCTCTGCCATGTTTAAAAGTACTTTTTTTCTCTTTACATTTGCCTAAGTATATAACATTCTGGCTTCAAATAACCATCCCTTAGAAATTTGAATTAGTAGGTTTTTAGGTTTTGTTTTTGTTTTTTGACTTTCTGTCATTCAGTATTATTGTCTATGTCAGTTTCAGTATCACTTTTCATAGGTGATGTGTTACTTTTTTCCTTTGGAACGACTAAGATAAATCAGTACAGAGAGCTGAGTGCAGATTCTTGGTGGGTTTTGTGTTTCTTGGCAAAGAGTGCTTATAGGTTATGTTTTCATGGGGGTGATTTTGTGGTGAGTAATCTATCTGGAGGAGATGGGTGCCCCTTTCATTGGTGAAGTAGGAGGTCCTTATTTGCTGGATGAATCCCACTGGCCTAGCTTTTCAAAATTCAGTGTTTAAATTAGTCTAATAGCTACATCAGGGCCCACTCCTCTCTTTTGTATTTGCCCACCACAAATTCTCATAATTTCCCTTTGGAATCACCCCTATTATCTCAGTATTCTGAGTTGACATTTTCCTTACATGCGTTTCCTGTCAATCCAATATCTTTGGCCTTATAATCTGGATTTCTTCAAATATTCCTTTCTAATTCTGACTCATTTTCTGGGTTTGAGGAACATTTATTATTTTTCTTTCTTCTTAATTATGTTTTGTCATCTCCATTTGATCATTGGAAAGACAAGTAAGGAAAACAGTTGCTGGATCATACATTTTTCAACTTACTTGAAATTTCTAGTTTTCCTTTAAAACTTCATAAAATAATATATAGAAGGGTCATTGCCCCAATTTTGTATAATTGTAGAATATAATCTAAGCATATTAACATAACATTTAAGACTCTCTGCCTTTAAGAACAGTGCATTCTGTTTTAATATCTTTATAGCTTCAGTGTTTTATTCCTAGACAGGTGAGATTCTATAATGACCCTCAAAATTCTTAGCCCCTTATGTATACTTATCTTCTCCCTGTTATTCAATTACAATTTAATTTCTGTTCTACTGTGAAGTGATTTTGCAGGTGCAATTAGGATCCCAAATTAGTTGACTTTAAGATGATCTCATTAGGCTTAACCTAATCTCATAAGCTTCAAGCAGTATGTGAACCAAGAAATTCCAGACATACAAGCTGGATTTAGAAAAGGCAAAGGAACCAGAGAATAAAATAAGCTGGATTTAGAAAAGGCAAAGGAACCAGAGAATAAATTGCCAACATTTGTTGGATCATAGAAAAAGCAAGGGAATTCCAGAGAAACATCTACTTCTGCTTCATTGACTACATTAAAGCATTTGACTGTGTGGATCACAACAAACTGTGCCAAATTCTTAAACAGATGGGAGTCCCAGACCACCTTACCTGTCTCCTGAGAAACCTGATACCGGTCAAGAAGCAACAGAATCAGACGTGAAACAACAAACTAGCTCAAAATTGGGAAAGGAGTATGTCAAGGCTGTATACTGTCACACTGTTTATTTAACTTATATGTACAGGGAGTACCTATGTGCTAAGTTGCTTCAGTCGTGTCCAACTCTTTGCAGCCCTATGGACTGTAGCTCACCAGGTTCCTCTGTCCATGGGGATTCTCCAGGCAAGAATACTGGAGTAGGTTGCTATGCCCTCTTCCAGGGTTTCCTCCCATTCCAGGGATTGAACCCGCTTCTCTTGGGTCTTCTGCATTGGCAGGCAGGTTCTTTAGCACTAGCGCCACCCAGGAAGCCCAAATGTAGAGTACATGCTGGATTGGATGAATCAAGTTGGAATCAAGATTGCAGGGAGAAATATCAGCAACTTCAGTATGTAGATGATACCACTCTAATGGCAGAAGACAAGACTCTTGAGAGTCCCTTGAACTACAAGGAGATCAAACCAGTCAATACTAAAGGAAATTAACCTTGAATATTCATTGGAAGGACTGATTCTATAGCTTAAGTTCCAATATTTTGAATGGTGGATGTGAAGAGCTGACTCATTGGAAAAGATCCTGATTCTGAGAAAGATTGAGGGCAATGGGACAAGGAGGTGACAGAGGACGAGATGATAGGATGGCACCATCAACTCAATGAGGAAACTCTGGGAGAGAGGAGGACAGTGATAGCCAGCTGGCTTTGAAGTTGTACGGGGATCTATGGAAAGAAATGAGGCAAACACTAATAGGTCAGAGGTCTCTGAGTGACAGCCAGCAAGGAAACAGTCCTATAGTCACAAAGAACTGAATTTTGCCAACAAGATTTAACTTGGGAACACATTTTTCCCTGGTGGCTCAGATGATAAAGAATCTGCCCGTAATACAGGAGACCTGGGTTTGATCCTTGGGTTGGGAAGATCCACTGAAGAAAGGAATGGCTACCCACTCCAGTATCTTTGCCTAGAGAATAATTCTGTGGACAGAGGAGCCTGCAGGCTATAGTCCATGGATGGCAAAGAGGCAGACACAACTTAGTGACTAACACACTTCTTTCTGGATGAAAACTCAGTGCTAACTGACACCTTGATTTCAGCTTTGTCTACCTTGAGCTGAGAGCAGTCACTGTGTCTGACATTTAACCATAGGAACCATAACAAACAAAAGTGTGTCATTTTAATCCCTTAGTTTGTGTGATTTTTTTTTTCAGAGAGATATACAAAATTAACACATTCTCTCATCATTCTACATTTCTTACTATAAACTCTAAACATTCTTGCTACAGCTCCATGTCTTTGTTTCTGGTTTGAAAACTACCTGTGATGTCCTTTCTTCTATCTCTTAAAGATTTTCATTATATTGGGGTTTTTTTGTTTGTAGGTTTTTTTTTTTTTTTTGACAAGTATACAAAGATTTTACATTTCTTCATAAATCCTTTTTGGGAAACCTGAAATCTCTTATCTTCTGAAAAAAAAAATGGCTCTGTATCTCATATATGATGTATTTTATTCTGCCAAAATTTATATTGCTGAGAGCAAACTATACTCTTAAATTAACTTGTGACACTCCAAGTACTGACACTAACAAACTAAGAATACTCCTTTAAATTAGTATACATCCTTTAAATGGAAGAAATATTTTAATAGAAAATATCATATTGTTGACTCTCAAATAAATGAATGATGTCAGAGGTTTAGGTTTTCAAATTCAAACTATCAGACATTTCATCATCTAAATAATAAAATAACAATATTATGTCATATAAACATATAATATTTAGTAGTTTGAAGAACATTATATTTATTATTTTACTTTGATTTCGTAAAAATTCTAAAAGCTGGAAAGTTCATATTTAATAATTGAGGACATAAACTTTTAACAATATGATTCAGAAAGTCATAGAGATAACTACAAATAAATCATATCCTCCCAATCTATCTTGTAACTTAAACCTAGTCTTTCCACGACACATCTTATATTCCCTTGGGTTGGTAAGCTTCTGCTAGAAAAAAATATTATTGCTTAGGTACTGTGTTAATTTTCTATTGCTATTGTACCAAATTATTACAAATTTAACACAAATTGTCAGAGTCCTAAAAGCAGCATGTCATCAGGGCTTTGTTTCTTCTAGAGGCTATGGGAGAGAATCAATGTTTTTGCCTTTTCCAGTTTTAAGAAGCTGCCTTCGTTCTTTGGATCATAACCCCTTCCCTCATCTTCAAAGACAGCAAGAGGATACTATCTTCAAATTTCTCCATCTCTCTCCCTCTTCCCTCTCTTCCTATCCATCACCTCTGCTTCTATGATCACATGTCCTGTGACTCTGACTCTGCTGTCCCCTCTTTCATTTCTAAGGATGCTTGTGATCATATCTGGCCTTACTTGGCTAATCCAGGAATATCTCCCCCTTTCACAGTCCTTAGTTTAGGGATATCTGTGAAGTCCCTTTGCCATGCAAAGTAGTATATTTGCAGATTCCAGGGATTAAGATAGAAACATTTTAGGGAACCAGTTTTCTTTCTATCAAAGATAACTTTGGTTAGAATTATGAGAGCTGTATCAACGGTTTTATCTAGTATTAAGATTAACAGACTTCAGGGACTTCCCTGGTGGTCCAGTAGTTAAGAATCTGCCTTGCAATTCAAGGGACAGGGGTTCGATCCCTGGTCAGGGAACTAAGGTCCATGAGACATGGAGCCGCTAAGCTTGCACTGTAACTTCTGAAGCCTGCATACTCTGGAGTCCATGAAACATGACTAGAAGTGTGAACCACAGTGAGAGACCCACATGATGCAATGAAGATCTACCTTCAGAAATTATTTAGTATTTGTGTTACACAATTAAATATCATATTTGTTAATAAAACTTTTATTTTACATTAAACTGGCTTAAATAAACTTTCTGATATTTATACAGTTATGCCTCTTGATTAATTAGCATTTTTTAAGAAGAGTTTTTTGGTGCAGGTTTGCAAGATAAAGTAGTCTTTGAGTCATTGAATTCAATCTCAAATGAGATCCCTATAGAATACATAAACTTTACCCTTTAACTTTTGGATTAGAATAAGGAAGAGAAAAAAAAAAACAAAAACTGATATTTACTGAGTGAAAGGAAATAAATATGCTTTGCATATTTTTTTTCTTCATTTTACAAATGGTGGAAGGATCACCATGGGTCACACAGACAGCAAATGATGAAGTCAAATTTCATCTCTTGAAGTATCCTCAAACTTGTAATTTATCCTTCCTGTAGAATAATACTGACATATGTCTACAGTGAAACTAATGTTAACATATTACCATGAGTGTAGAATTTGGGAAGTTTTTTGAATACCTTAAATTCCAATTTTGGGGGGATAGTGATGTACTCAATTAAATACTGAAAATCTAGCCTCCTGGAGATTTCCCACATTTTCTTAAGACAAAGTGGCAGGAAATGAAGTCCCTAAAATCCATCTGTAGTTCTCAGGAGTCTTCTGAAAATAACTAAGAGATATCTATAGTTATTAGATTAGATATTATCCTAAACATTTTAAATTAACTGCCCATAGGCTAGTGAAAAGGAGTACTTTGGAATGTAAAATGTCTATTTATTAAAAAGAAGAAAAGAAAACAATGTAGTAATTTTAATGTCAATGATTTTTAAATAGATCAGATAAATGAGTAAGCCAAAACAAAATTTTTTATTTTATATTTCTTATTACTTTTTCACATCTTTTGATCCTCTTATTTCTACCTTCTCCCAACTGGCAATTTTGCTTGTGGGTCTTAAAACTAACTCATTTTGTTTTAACCAATTAAGGAAAATTTTGAATAAAATGTTGATTATATAAATAATATGAGAAAAATCAATGTATGTTTTACTTTTTAGGTGAAATTCACATAGCATAAAATTCACCATAATAAAGTGAGCAATTCACTTTATTATACAAATTGCTCATAAATTCAGTGGCATTAATACACTCGCCATTCTGTGAAATTATCATCTCTATCTCGCTTCACATTTTTATCACCCAAAAAAGAGACACCATACACTTTAAAGAGTCACTCCTCATTTTCCCCATCCCAACCTAAAGTCATTCTGCTTTCTATATCTATGGGTTTTGCTTTATAAAAATTTCATATAAATGGAATCATATGTGACATTTTATGTCTGGTTTAACTTAGCACAACATTTTTGAAGTATATCCATATTGTATATTCCTCTTCATGGGTAAATAATGTTCCATTGTATGGACATACCATTGTTTGTCCATTTATCATTGGTGGACACTTGGATTATTTTCCTCTCTGACTATTGCAAATAGTACTTATGTGTTCATTTCTGTGCAAGTATTTTTTAATTTGTTTTTGAAACACTTTATGTATATATGTAGGAATGGAATTGCTAGATTATAGATAATTATATGTTTAATTTTTGAGCATCTGCCAGAGAATACTCAATAGCAACTGCCCATTTTGCATTGTCAATAGCAATTAAAATGAGTTCCAATTTCTCCATATCTTTGCCAACATATGTTATTTTCCTTTTAAAAAGTATCCACCCTAATAATTATGAAATGCCATCTCACTGCTAAGCATACTTTCCTGCCCTTGTTTGCCATTTTCATAGCTTCCTCAGATAAATGTCTGTTCAAACATCTTGCCCATTTTTAAATATTTGGTTGTTGAAATTTTAAAATTATAAAACATTGAAAAAAAATAAAACATTGGCTATATGTGTTCATTGTCTTTGAGCCTATCTTACTTACACCCAAAAGTTTCTGCCTTCCATCCCTCCCACCCTATACTGCCCCTCCCCTGCTTCCCACTGGTAACTACTAATTTATTCTCTATGAATCTTTTTTGTTATTTTCACTAGTTTGCTGTATTTTTTAGATTCCATATATAGTTGGATAATTGACTGTTAAGTTATTTTATTTGCAAGTATTTTTCCCATTCTGTAGGTCACCTTTGCACTTACTTTGATGCACACAGTGCTTAATCTTAATTTGCTCCCATTTGTCTATGCTTTTCTTTTGCTGACCTTGCTTTTGGTGTCATATGCAAGAACCGTTGCCAAAACTATGGTTGTGAAGACTTAGCCTATGATTCCCTTCAGAGTTGTGTAGATTTAGCTTTTATATTTAGTTTTCGATCCATATTGAACTAATTTTTATAAAAGGTGTGTTGGGTGTCTTTGATTGTGTTCAAAATGCTGCCCTGTTAGAGCTCTGTGCCTTACCCTTCATGTAGTTATTATTATAAGTTACATTTTTCTACATTATATACATAATGCATAGATTTATAATTACTGAATTATGATTTGTATTAAAACACATATAAGTAAAAGAGTAGTTACAAAGCAAAATACAGTCATACTGGATTTTATATTTACCTATGGAGTTACCTTTACCAGCGCACTTTATTTTTTCATATGACTTTAGGTTACTGTTTCATGTTTTAACTTCAGCCTGAAGGGCTCCCTTTAGCTTTTCTTATAAGACAAGTCTATTAGCAGCAACTCCCTTAGTTTTTGATTATTTGGTAATACCTTAATTTTACTCTTTATTTCTGAAATATTGTTTTGCCAGATACAGTATTTTTGATTGACAGTTTGTTTTTTCTGCAGATAGGTAGGAAGGACAAAGGTGAATTAAAATGCCAGAAAGCTCTCCTACCATGTTTAAATCATCTTTTTCTTGATTCACCAGTTGCTTGGTTGCTATTAAACCTTGACTGTTTTCCAGAGTTTTGACAAAGTTGATTCTGAAAATTTTTACTTATTTTTTTGTTTCTATGTAGGGTCATCTTCCCAGAACTTTTACTCTGCCATTTTCACTGACATCACACAATAATAGTTTCTAAACATTTGGAAAGATTTTTAACTTGTATCTTCATGTAGGGGCTTCCCAGGTGGCTGAGTGATAAAGAATCTGCATGCCAGTATAGGAGACACAGGAGACGTGGGTTTGATCTCTGGATTGGGTAGATCCTCTGGAGGAGGAAATGGCAGTCCATTCCAGTATTCTTGCCTGTGAATTCCCATGGGCAGAGGAGCCTGTTGGGTTAGTCCATGGAGTCGCCAAAAGGTTGAACAAGATTGAGTGACTAAACAACAATCTTCCACAGCCATGTAGCTCTAAAATCCCAGCATCACGTTCCTGTAATGTTTCTCCTACGATCTAACCGTGGCCAGTGCTCATTTCTATGAGATCTGCCGTCTATTAGGCTCTCATAGATCCCTCACCTTAGGACTCCTCAAGCTGATTTCATCCCAGATACTCAAGTATTGCTTTCATGTTTGTTCTATGGCTCTTGGCTGCCTCTGTCAAGATCTCCATGCTCTTGGGATGTGAAGCAGAATTCAAGCAGCCCCCGGGGCGCAGGTCAGCAAGATCACAATGCCCAGCTCTGGTCTCAGTGCCTAGAACATAGCTTATCCTGGGCAGTCCTGCCACATGTGACGTTTTGAATGATTATTCAGCATTAGGTTCACTTAGAAAGTTATACGCCAGTATCTCAAACCAGGTGCTTTTTTTTTTTTCTCTCTCCAGCACGAGTCCTTACATTTTCATACTGTTTGGAAGCTCTATCCCTTGGAATTTCAAGTTACCATTTTATTGCTAAGAGACATCACAGGGGTGAATGTAAAACCCACTGTGGCTTAGAAGTTTGCATATCTCACAAATCGGAACAATTATATCTAAAAGGCTCTGTGGGTATAATTTCTATGGTCCTGGCAAGGGACAAACCTGGTTTGCACTCAACGAAGTCACCAGTTATGGCTTCCCACCAAGTATTAATAAATCCTTCACACTCTCCTCAGCTCAAATGCAGTTTTCAAAATAGGAGTTATTTCCAGTTATAAACAAAATTGTCTAATAACACAATATTCCATCTTTATTATATACCTAAGAAACAACTATAAGTTACACCAATGTTAAATTACTCTATAGAGAGGAACAATTATATCTAAAAGGCTCTGTGGGTATAATTTCTATGGTCCTGGCAAGGGACAAACCTGGTTTGCACTCAACGAAGTCACCAGTTATGGCTTCCCACCAAGTATTAATAAATCCTTCACACTCTCCTCAGCTCAAATGCAGTTTTCAAAATAGGAGTTATTTCCAGTTATAAACAAAATTGTCTAATAACACAATATTCCATCTTTATTATATACCTAAGAAACAACTATAAGTTACACCAATGTTAAATTACTCTATAGAGAAGATGTTTGTTCACTCTTTGATCATTTTTTATTATAAATACATGATAAATCTTTCATAATTATATGTATAAAATATTATTAACAGAGAGTAATCAAAAAAGTATATATCTATTTCTATATAATGTGATACTGTACTTCTCACAGATTTTGAGTCCTACGGTCCCTACATATTATTCTCTCACCATACATATGCCAAAAAGATGATTAAAATATTAACCAACCCACAATTATTCCATGATGTTAAAGACCTTGTATGTAAAACTCCACCAGATTTGTTTTATCATTTTTTTATTGCATATAATGATTTACCTGTGCATGTTCAAAGATCTTGGAAGTATTTGGAACACTAATTATTTGTGTGATAAGTCATTTCAGTTGTGTCTGATTCTTTGCAACCCTACGGACTATAGCCTGCCAGGCTCATCTGTCCTGATATTCTCCAGGCAAGACTACTGGAGTGGATTGCTATGCCCTCTTCCAGGGGAGTGTGCCAACCGAAAATCAAACCTGTGTCCCTTATGTCTTCTGCATTGGCAGGTGTGTTCTTTACCACTAGCACCACTAATTATTAGGCCATAAACATGAATGTGGGGTTTCCAAATAGCACCAGTGGTAAAGAAACCACCTGCAGCTTCAATCCCTGGGTTGGGAAGATACCCTATAGAAGGAAAAGGCAATCAACTCCATTATTCTTGCCTGGAAAATTCCATGAACAGAGGAGCCAGGCGGGCTATATTCCATGGGGTCACAAAGAACTGAATGCAACTAAATGACTAAACACATAAACATGAATGTATGTTAGGAAGATACATACAATGATAATTTTTGTTTCAGCCTTAAAGTATATCTATTATTTATATTCCAAATTGAATTTTAAAATCTCATAGTAAAACAGGCTAACAAGGAAAAATATGGCAAAATAGAATATAATGGAAAACAAGAGTATAATACTTCTAATTTTACCTTACAAAGAAAAATATTCATTAACATTTATGTATTTCTAGCATTTTCAGTCTTCTATAGCTACTGATGTGCTGTGCTCAGTCATTTCAGTTGTGTCTGACTCTGTGCAGCCCCATGGACTGTAGACTGTCAGATTCCTCTCTCTGTGTAATTCTCCAAGCAAGAATACTGGATTGGTTGCCATATCCTTCTCCAGGGGATATTCTGGACCCAGAGATAAAAACTGTGTCAATCACATATCTGTGTCTCTTACATATCTGTGTCTCTTACATCTCCTGCATTGGCAGATGGGTTCTTTACCACTACGGCCACCTGGGAAGTCCTCTATAGCTACAGATATTTTATATTGTAAAATCATGAGCATGCCACTTTAAAAACTAGCATTATAATACAACAATATTCTGGACATATTAAACTCTTAGCATTACTGGTAGTTCAGTTCAGTTCAGTCGCTTGTCATGTCCAACTCTTTGTGACTCTATGAACCACAGCATGCGAGGCCTCCCTGTCCATCACTAACTCACAGAGTTCACCCAAACCCATGTTCATTGAATCAATGATGTCATCCAACCATCTCATCCTCTGTCGTCCCTTTCTCCTCCTGCCCTCAATCTTTCCCAGCATCAGGGTCTTTTCCAATGAGTCAGTTCTTCACATCAAGTGGCCAAACTATTGGGGTTTCAGCTTCAACATCAGTCCTTCCAATGAGCACCCAGGATTGACTTCCTTCTGATGGACTGGTTGGATCTCCTTGCAGTCCAAGGGACTCTCAAGAGTCTTCTCCAACACCACAATTCAACACCCAAACCCATGTTCATTGAATCAATGATGTCATCCAACCATCTCATCCTCTGTCGTCCCTTTCTCCTCCTGCCCTCAATCTTTCCCAGCATCAGGGTCTTTTCCAATGAGTCAGTTCTTCACATCAAGTGGCCAAACTATTGGGGTTTCAGCTTCAACATCAGTCCTTCCAATGAGCACCCAGGATTGACTTCCTTCTGATGGACTGGTTGGATCTCCTTGCAGTCCAAGGGACTCTCAAGAGTCTTCTCCAACACCACAATTCAAAAGCATCAATTCTTCAGTGCTCAGCTTTCTTCACAGTCCAATTCTCACATCCATACATGATCACTGGAAAAACCATAGTCTTGACTAGATGGACCTTTGTTGACGAAGGAATGTCTTTGCTTTTCAATATGCTGTCTAGGTTGGTCATAATTTTCCTTCCAAGGAGTACATGTCTTTTAATGTCATGGCTGCTGTCACCATCTGCAGTGATTTTGAAGCCCAGAAAAACAGTCAGCCACTGTTTCCACTGTTTCCCTATCTATGTGCCATGAAGTGATGGGATCAGATGCAATGATCTTAGTTTTCCAAAACTCAGCAGTGGCCACAGGACTGGAAAAGGTCAGTTTTCATCCCAATTCCAAAGAAAGGCAATGCCAAAGAATGCTCAAACTACCACACAACTGCACTCATCTCACATGCTAGTAAAGTAATGCTCAAAATTCTCCAAGCACTTCATGGGAAATAGATGGGGAAACAGTAGAAACAGTGTCAGACTTTGTTTTTTTGGGCCCCAAAATCACTGCAGATGGTGACTGCAGCCATGAAATTAAAAGGCGCTTACTCCTTGGAAGAAAAGTTATGACCAACCTAGATAGTATATTCAAAAGCAGAGACATTACTTTGCCGACTAAGGTCCGTCTAGTCAAGGCTATGGTTTTTCCTGTGGTCATGTATGGATGTGAGAGTTGGACTGTGAAGAAGGCTGAGTGCAGAAGAATTGATGCTTTTGAACTGTGGTGTTGGAGAAGACTCTTGAGAGTCCCTTGGACTGCAAGGAGATCCAACCAGTCCATTCTGAAGGAGATCAACCCTGGGATTTCTTTGGAAGGAATGATGCCAAAACTGAAGCTCCAATACTTTGGCCACCTTATGCGAAGAGTTGACTCATTGGAAAAGACCCTGTTGCTGGGAGGGATTGGAGGCAGGAGGAGAAGGGGACGACTGAGGATGAGATGGCTGGATGGCATCATGGACTCGATGGACGTGAGTCTGAGTGAACTCCAGGAGTTGGTGATGGACAGGGAGGCCTGGCGTACTGCGATTCATGGGTTCACAAAGAGTCAGACATGACTGCACGACTGAACTGAACTGAATGTTGAGCTTTAAGCCAACTTTTTCAGTCTTCTCTTTAACTTTCATCAAGAGGTTCTTTATATATGGCAAAACCAATACAATATTGTAAAGTAATTAGCCTCCAATTAAAATAAATAAATTAAAAAATAAGAGGTTCTTTAGTAGCTGCATGGCATTTCCTTATGAAATTGAACCATGATTCTAAATATACTTTTGGCTACTGAGTTGTTTGTGTATTTTTTAAAATAAAAGTGTCAATATTTCTTAGATTCAAGTTTTCATCGCTTTGTCTGTATACCAAAGATCTTATTGAGATTTTTGCTAACAAACTTTCAAAGCCTCCTATTGTGTGAGAAGTTAATCACTGCAATCCTGTGCCAATTCAATTTGACAAGCATTCATGAGTACTTACAATGTGCCAGACACTTCTGATCCAGCACTTAAGAAAATGAACTGAATGGTTGGAAAAATCAGTTTTAGACATAACACATACAGATTGCAAAGACTTTTATATTAGAAATAGAATGAGTTTTTGTCTATAAAGAGAAACTTCAGTTAATGGAATCCAAAGAATGAGAGGCCTTGGGGAAAGATATTGTTCCGATCTGATATGCCATTAAGAGATTAGATGCCTCTAAAGCTGCCAAGTGAAGAGTCCAAAAGATATGCATTCATGATAGTAATGGGAAAAGAAATTTTAAAAAGAAGCTTCCACAGGTTCACTCAACTTAAAACCATTGATTAGATAATGACTAGAAGGAAATTATACATTGAAGTGTGATACCATTCACTTGAATATCTTAACCTCCCTGCAGAAATGTATTTGCTAACATTCTAATAGAACCCAGTGCATAGTGTCTTCCAAGAGAGATAAATTGATTCAGGAAATAGAGATGGTGATTGAGTTGTAATTCTTTGAAGGTATTACTCTGTATAAGATAGAAAGCATACTTAGATTTTTCAAAAACCATTAAATACTTCTTGATAGAAACAACTCTCAAGAATTTAAAGGAAATCTTAAGCCTGTGGAAACAGTAATACTGGGCAAAATATTGACTTACTAAGGTATACGAAAATAGGAACAGAAGTATTGAACCAATTTAAAGGAGTAATTTACTTGTAGTGAAGAAAACACTTAACAAAGTAATTGTTACTATTGTTCTAAATACACATTTTATTTGGTAAAAACTAAGTTCATCTTAAAAGATGACATTGAAAACATCAATCTTGGAATGTAGAAACTAGATGAACTTTAGATATCATTAGCAACTTCATCTGAGGGAACAAATTTCTAAGAATATGAAATTAATTATCCAGTCATACATCTAGTGAGTCAGTATATAAAGCTAAGATTTCATTCACCTGCAAATGAAAGTAAAATCAGGTAAAGTTGGCTTTTGTGTTTTTTACAAGCTACATAGGTAATCTATCCTAGTATAATACATAATTTAATGATGCTATTAGGGGACGGGGAGTCTTTTTTACTTTTTGCTTTGCTATCTTCAGAATCTAGGCCTTCTCTGTCAAGCTGAAAGCTTTGCAGCTGAAAAAATGCTTGTTTCTCATCTAAGACTCACAATTACACATGGGTAGGAAGTGAAAAACATAGTTAAAAAAACATATATATATATATATATATTTTAAATGAGACTTTTTTTTAGGTGCATGCTCCTCAGAGGCATCTGCTTACAATTCCATTAATGAGGCTTGTGTCACATGCCCATGAAATTTTTATTATTTTAATTGAATGTCCTTCTGTCCCTCCCCCAACATTGGAATTCACCTAATGAATTAGAAGGATGTAGAATATAATGTGAAGGCAATTTGCATTGTTTGCCACAAATATCATATCTCAATACCCATCTTCTGGTGAAAACCTGTATTAATCAGGATTTGCCAGAGAAACAGAGCTAATCTGTCTCTCTCTCTTTAGTCACTAAGTCGCGTCTGACTCTTGTGACCCCATGGACTGTAGCCTGCCAAGTTCCTCTGTCCATGGAATTCTCCAAGCCAGAATACTGGAGTGGGTTGCCATTTCCTTCTCCAGGGGATCTTCCCAACCCAGGAATCGAACCGGAGTCTCTTGCATTGTAGGCAGGTTCTTCACCAATTGAGCTATAAGAGAAGCCAATAGAGCTAATAGAATATATCTATTTATCTATCTATCAGTCTTTCTCTGCCTGTTCACTTCTTTTGAAGAACTGGCTCACACATTGTGGGAGCTGACAAGTCCAAAATCTGCCAGGTTGGAAACCTAAGAAAGAGCTATGTAGTCTAAAGTCTAAAGGCTGTCTGCAACAGACTGAATGAAGCCTACCCACATTATGGAGAGTAATCTGCTTTACTAAGATTTAAGGAATAAATCTTATTACTTATCTGATTTAAATTTTATCTCATGTAAAAATGATCTTAGATGAGATTAGTATCTAAAATATACTGATTTAAATGTTAATCTCATCTAAAAAATTTCTTCACAGTAGTGTCTAACATCTAGTCTGGTATTTGACCAGATATCTGAGTTCTGTGGCCTAGCCAGCTTGACAAACACAGTTAACTATCTTAAGTTTTTCCCTCATCAATTTGGCACCCATAGATATCTCCTTTAGTTCAGTTCATTCGCTCTATCATGTCCAACTTTGCTACCCCATGGACTGCAGCAGACCAGGCTTCTCTACCATCACCAACTCCTGGAGCTTGCTCAAACTCATTATATCCCCTTGAAAGTGAAAGTGATGTCACTCAGTCATGTTGGACTCTTTGCGACCCCATGGACTGTAGCCTACCATGCTTCTCCATCCATGGGGGATTTTCCAGACAAGAATACTGGAGTGGGTTGCCATTTCCTTCTCCCCTTAAATTAATGTCTAAACAAAGACAACAACAGGTAATATACTTCCTAAAATAAACACATCCTTTATACAACTGAAAATGCACTAATTTTCTCCCCAGAAGAGGATTAAAATTCTTCAGTAATGTTAGCTCTTCTTGCAATCCTGTTAGTTACATACTATGATATAAATTCAATATATCTTATATGATAATAGAATAAATGAAGAAAGAAAATGTGTATGTATTTCATAACTAAATGAGGAAGAAACACCCATGACAATTATATTAATTAATATAACTAGTCATGTGATCATAGTTAATATTTATAACTGCTTTATTCCACTACTCATTCCCTTTGCTCTCAACAAGCATCTTAGCTGATCATGCTATTTTCCATGATGGAATGACTCAAACCTTCATCCCTGAGGGGACTGGACCATCACTAGTACTGTCTGAATTGGTTGTTGTAATTTTTCATTGACCTTCTTTAATCACAGAGCATGATAACTCTGGGACACCAAAAGGGAGCTCCTGTATTCCAGACAACTTTCCTCACCAGTATTGTGGCTAGTAGTTCATTGTCTCCTTGGTGATCAGGAAAAGTCATCTCACCCAGCACAGTGCCACCGTTCTTTGCAGGTTGATTCAGTATAAAAAGCTCAAAGCAGCAAAGTAAAATATTTAATTCCCAATTCAATGGAATATTGATGTATCTCTTGGGTGGAATTATCCTCCAATTTGGAACTAAGACTTCTAGGACAGAAAAATGTAAGTTTGTGGGTACAGAAATCAAAGATTTTGCTAGTGGACCACTAGGGGTAGTAGTAAGTGATGCCACCTCAGTTTCCACCCCTTGATTTTTGAATCCTTCAGTCCTGGTTATGCAAAAAAATAGTAGTTTATATATTGGATACTAATTCAGAAGACATACAGCCTCTTGGAGAACATTGCTCCAGCCCTGTTAGGTATCGACACCTAGTAATTTAACTCTAGATGTAACTGAGCCTTCTAAAGGTCATTCCTCCCTTCTTTCAAACCAGCTACTTCAAAACAGTGGGGAACATGGTAAGACCAGTGAATTCTATGAACATGGGCCCACTTACACACTTTTTCTTTCTTTGCTGTGAAGACAGTTTCTTAATCAGAGCAATGATCATAAATGTGGAGTACCATAATGATGGAAATGGCATTCTGTAGGCCCATAGTTTGCAGTTGCTGTTGTTGTTAATTTTATTTGTTTATTTGACTGCATTGGGTCCTAGTTGAGGCACACAGGATCTTCATTGCATCATGTGGCATCTTTTCCTTGCAGCTCACAGACTCTCTAATTGTGATGCACAGGCTTAGTTGCTCTGCAGCATGTAGGATCTTAGTTCCCCAGCTAGGGACTAAACCTGCATGCCAAATCAGAGCAATGATCATAAATGTGGAGTACCATAATGATGGAAATGGCATTCTGTAGGCCCATAGTTTGCAGTTGCTGTTGTTGTTAATTTTATTTGTTTATTTGACTGCATTGGGTCCTAGTTGAGGCACACAGGATCTTCATTGCATCATGTGGCATCTTTTCCTTGCAGCTCACAGACTCTCTAATTGTGATGCACAGGCTTAGTTGCTCTGCAGCATGTAGGATCTTAGTTCCCCAGCTAGGGACTAAACCTGCATGCCCTGCATTACAAGGCAGATTCTTAACCACTGGACAACCAAAAAAGTCCACATGGACTGTGGCTTTGACAGAAGTGTTACAGGGAAGGTAAGTTCATATCCAGAGTAAATGTCTATTGCAGGAGAGCAAAACTACTGCCTCTTATTTATTTATTTATTTATTTATTTATTTTTTGGAAGGATGCTGCTCAGTGTAATTAACCTGCCACCAGCTAATGGCTAATCACTCCAGGGGACAATGCCATCTTGCGGACTCAGTGTTGATTTCTGTTACCAGCAGAGTGGGCAGAGTGTTAACCAGAGTAGCCCTGGCTCACAGCCAGTATGAAGCTGGGGTTCTCCGTCCCACAAACACAAGGAAATTAATTCTACCAACAACCTTAGAGAGGTTGTGAGATGATTTTTTTTTCCAACACAAGTCTCCAGATGAGAAAACATCTTGATCAACAACTTGATTGAGCACAGAACAGGCATATTCATCTACAGAAATATGGAGATAATAATGCATGCTGCTTATAGCTGTTAAATTTGTGGTAATTTTTTAAACAGAAAGAGAATATGCCTAAAAAAAAAAAAAAAAAAAACCTTCCCTAATCACTCTATTTGAAATTGTGGCCCCATGGACTGTAGCCTGCCAGGCTCCTCTGTCCATGGGGATTCTTCAGGCAAGAATGTTAGAGTGGGTTGCCATGCCCTCCTCTAGGGGATCTTCCCAAACCGGGGATCGAATGCAGGTCTCCTCCATTGCAGGCTGATTTTTTTACCATCTGAGCCACCTAGGAAACCCTTACTTCCTACACCCTCAGCTTAAATTCATTTCATCCATAGCACTTTTCACTATCTACTGTACTTTACAACTGACTTATTTATTATAAGTTTTAATGTACTTTTCTCTCAACTATGAGAAAAAATTATTGCAATGAACAGAGCTTTTATCCTCCTTTGTCACAGATATATCAACAGTGCTTAGAATAGCAGCTGACAGGTAATTGGCATTCAAGAAATATTTGCTGAAAGATAAATGAATATTGGCAATACATCCCAATGAACCTGACCTAAAGAGTTAGGCATCTTGAATAACATATTGCAGAGTAAACATAGAAGATAAATCATATGAAATGTTCCCAGAAATCCTGATTCCAGTC
>SJXQ01000130.1:0-60445 GCA_006408695.1 Aepyceros melampus
ATAGGCAAAAATCTCTAAATGAAACTTATGCATCATTTATAACTTGAAATTATAATTATGAAATATTTTCTTTCAATAGTATTAAATAATAGCTTTTAAATACATATTTTAACTTTGTTGTCATTAACTCAGTCAGAAAAGATAGTATGGGGAAGGCAAGATCCTTGTCTTATTGCTGTTCCCCTTGATCCACTCACTGCAAAATTCTACAATCCTAAGTGGAAAGTCATTGAACTTAATGACTAATGATTATTAATTTAATCTCTCTCTCTTTCTTTCTCTCTGTGTGTTTCTAGGTAGATAGATAATAGATAGAGATATGTTTCACAGAATTTTGAAAAAAATCCTGTTCCCTGTACTATATTCCATATTTACATATTATTTTAGATTTGATTCTGCTGTATGATTGTTCTATTACTATAGCACATTACCACAAACTTAGAAACTTAAAATAACGCACCCATTTATCATCTTAGGAGTCTTCTTGTTTAGTCGCTAAATCGCATCTAACTGTTTGTGACCCCATGAACTGCAGCACGCCTAGCTTCCCTGTCCTTCACTATCTCCTGGAGCCCAGGCATGGTTTAGAAGAATGTGTCTGCAAGGCTGCAAGCAAAGTGTTGGCCAGGACTGGTCAAAGCTTGCCTGGTGAATGGTCTGCTTCTAATTTCACTGAAGTGGTACTATAGCACATTACCACAAACTTAGAAACTTAAAATAACGCACCCATTTATCATCTTAGGAGTCTTCTTGTTTAGTCGCTAAATCGCATCTAACTGTTTGTGACCCCATGAACTGCAGCACGCCTAGCTTCCCTGTCCTTCACTATCTCCTGGAGCCCAGGCATGGTTTAGAAGAATGTGTCTGCAAGGCTGCAAGCAAAGTGTTGGCCAGGACTGGTCAAAGCTTGCCTGGTGAATGGTCTGCTTCTAATTTCACTGAAGTGGTTGTTGTTGGAGGAATTCATTCCCTCATGACTTTAAGTCTGAGGGTCCTCACCTCTTGCTACCTAGAAACTTGAAGCTTCTATTAGACACCAGTATCAAGCAGTGGCTTCTTGCCACAAGAGTATCCTAACACTGGCCAGTAACTTCTTCAAATCCAGCAAGAGGAACAGTCTCGAGAGCCAAACTGCTAATAGGNAGAAATACTTTTCTCAAACAAAAATATAGTAAATGTGTTGCACATAGACCGATCTTGAAAGAAATGCTAAAAGGAGTCCTTCAGTGAAAAGATAGTTCAAAAATACAATCTACATGAAGAATGGAAGAGCATTGAGGGAGAAATAAGTGAAGATGAAATAAAAAGTTTTATCATATTCTTAATTGATTTAACAGGCAACAGGACTTTTTCATACTAAAAGGTATTGCAACAATGTATTGCATTTTATATGCTTGTGGATATCTCTTATGTATGCCTATATATAAGGGCAATGAATGAGAAAAACATGATAGAAGGTATAAGTGGAAATATTTAAGAATATTTAGTTACTATAAGGTGCTCACATTGCCAGTTAAGTTGTTTAGTGCTATTTGAAGTTGAACTTTGACCATTTTTAAATGTATAATGTAAATGTATAAGCATAACTGATATGCTAAGAAGAGAGAATGGAATCATATAAAATATTCAGTTTAAAATACAAATGGAAGAAAATGAATGGAAGACAAAAATAGGAACAAAAAACAAGAGAAATAAGTAGAAAACAGTGATGAATATGGTAATTATATGTCTAACTTCATTAATAATCATTTTGAATGTCAGTGGTACAGTACATCAATTAAAGACAAGGATTGTCACAGTAGATCAAAATCCACAGCTCAACTGTATTCTGTATAGAAGAAATTCACTATAAATATGGAGAAACATATAAATTAAAACTACATTGATGGAGAAAAATATACCATAGTAACATGAGTCAAAGGAAAACAGGAGTAGCTATGTTAATTTCAGATTGAGCAGACTTCAAAATAAGGAGAGTTACATTTCCGTTTCAGAAATAGGAAGGAACTTACATGACGGTGAAGGGGTTAGTTTCCCAAGAATATATAACAAATGTTAATGTGTATGCACCTAAGTGGCAATAATGTGAGGCAAAAACTGATGAAATTGCAAGGAAAACAGATAAATCCAACTACTCTGGTAGTTGGAGACTTCAGCACCTCTTGACCAGAAACAGACAGATCCAAGACTCTGGAAATCAGTAAGGACATGGTCAAACTCAACAACATCATCAGTCAGGTGGATGTTACTGACATATATAAACTCCTCTTCCCAGGTGGCTTAGTGGTAAAGAATCTGCCTGCCAATGCAGGAGTTGCGAGAGACACAAGTTCAGTCCATGGGTCAGAAAGATCCCTGGAGGAGGAAATGGCAACCCACTTCAGTTTTCTTGCCTGGAAAATTCCATGGGCAGAGGAGCCTGGCCAACTACAGTCCACGGGGTTACAAAGAGTCGGATATGACTGAGCACACACATACAAACTTCTTCATCTAACAAGAGCATATACATATTTTTCTCAAGCTGATATTGATATTTCACCTAGATCACAATCTAGGCCATAAAATACACCTGAACAAATTCAAAAGAATAGAAGTCATCCAATCGCTGCCCACAAATCACAATGGAATTAAACTAGACCTTAAATGGATTGATAACTGGAAAATCCCCAATTAAGTAGAGATTAAACAATACACTTCTACATAAAACTTGGCTCAAAAAAGAAATATGAAGATAAATTTTAAAAATCCTGTATTAAATGAAAAGGAAAACACAACTTAAATTTTGATTTAATGAAGCAAAAGCTTAAAGGGAAATTTGTAGCGTCAAATGTACATATTCAGAAAAAAAAAAGAAATCTTATAACAATTTAAGGTTTCATGTTAGGAACCAAGAAAAAAGAGTAAATTAAATCCAAAGTAAGCAGGAGAAAGGGGGAAAAAAAAAAGCTGAAATCTGTGGAACTGAAAACAGATAGTTAATATAGGAAATCCAAAAGTTGATTCTTTGAAAAACCAGTGAGATTGATAACATTTCAGCCAGGCTATCTAGAGGAAAAAAGAGAGATAATACAAACTACTGATAGATGAAAAGGAAACCATCACTACAGATCTTATGAAATAAGAAGGATAATAAAGAAATATTATGAACAACTTTGTCCTCAGATTTTATAACCTAGATGAAATAGATCAGTTCCTTAAAATATGCAATCTGTGAGGAATCATTCAAGAAGAAATAGACAATATGTTAGGCCTTTATCTATTTTGAAAATTAAATCAATGACTAGTAACTTCCAAAACGGTGAGCACTAGGCCCAGATTGGTTCACAGATAAACTGCATCAAACATTTAGGAAAGAAATTACACCAAAAATATGCAACCTATTTTGAAAGATAGAAGCAAAGGGAATATTTCCTAACTCATTTGATGAGGCCAACATTACCCTAATACCATAGCAACACAAAGACACTATAAAAACAGAATAGAAAATCTCAGAAATAGACAGCTATAAATATGGAACTTTTTCTCATATCCTCTTTTTCTTGCATACTACACAATTAACATGCACGGGACTAGACATCACTGCTTCCCTGATGGCTCAGCAGTAAAGAATCCACCTGCAGTGCAGTAAACGCCAGTTGAACCCCTGGGTTGGGAAGATCCCCTGGAGAAGGAAATGTCAATCCACTCCAGTATTCTTGCCTGGGAAATCCCATGGACAGATAAGTCTGGAGGACTACAGTCTATGGGGTCACAAAAGAGTCAGACATAACTGAGTGATTAAACAACAACAAGACTAGCTATTAATGTTTACTCACAAGGTTATTGGTTTAAACAAGTGAAGATTAAGCTAAGCTAAGTCACTTCAGTCGTGTCCGACTGTGCGACCCCGCAGATGGCAGCCCACCAGGCTCCGCCGTCCCTGGGACTCTCCAGGCAAGAACACTGGAGTGGGTTGACATTTCCTTCTCCACAAGTGAAGATTACAACACAATAATTCTAAATTTATTTTTCTCTTCTCAGACAATAAAAGACACCTTATGTTTATTATACTGTCATGAAACAGTTATTGAGATCTTGTAGGCAGTTAAAGCTTTATGGGAAAAAAATCATATTTAGTAGGCTATGTGATAATAATGCAATTAATAAAGCCATAACTAGGAAATTTTCATAATTACAAGCTTCAGAATACAATTAACCCATGTGTCGAATAGGAAATCATATTAAAAATTATGTAATGTTTAACTAAACACTATTGGGAAAAACTATGTAATTGGAAAGATCTGATTGTTTTTAAATGTCCTGCATTAGACCAGTTCAAATGTGTTCAAAAACAGCTTGGAAATAGCAAAAATATAAAGCTTTATTTGTCATGAACATCAAAGTTCAAATGCTTGCATTATGCAGATTGTGTTTATGTATGGTTGCACATAAAAGCGACCATAGAAAATAATAAATTACAGTACTTATTATATTGTACAGTTTCCAATTAAATAAACTACAAAACTAGAATTGTGAGTCAAAGAGTGTTTGCCATTTGATTTGAGCCCTACAACTCACAGTAAACAAGTTGTTTATTTTCCATGTAAATTGCTTTTCTGAATGCTCTAACAGCATATGCTAAAAAGAAACAAAAATATAAACAGAAACCTCAATAAGCATAACTTGAAAATGTGGAAAGTTTTCTGTGCATATGTTTTAAAGTCAGATTGAAATAGTTTCATGAAGTTTCAGAATTCCTGTTTTAGTCTAGCATATATAAAATACCCTTTCATCTTACTTATTGCAGTTTGAAATGTGCTGTAGTGTAACAATTAAAGGAACTTTATAATAGATATTGAACTGAATAAAATTAGAAATGCTGATTCAACAGTCTTGTAATTTGTGGCATCTTATTAATTTCTAAATGATTAAAAAATTAAGCATTAGTCAACAGACTGTAGTTCTAAAATACTCATCAATTTATATTTTCATTATGTACAGAATATGTTTAAACTGCTTAGTAATGAAGGTTCACCAACACTATCTAGTCAATTTTATTTAAAATAAACCCCACTAAAAGATTAAGTTAGCATAAGAATATATTTTCAGTGTAAAAATTGCTTTGGCAAAATGAAAAGTTTCAATAGAAATATAATAACTTAAATATCTAAAAGCTAAAATGTCAAGAAAGTTAATGTTCAAAGTTAAAGAACTGTGACTATAAGTGATGACATTTAGAATTCATTTAAAATACATATTTTATTTGAGAAGTTTTAGATTTATGATAAAATTGTCAAGATAGTACAGAGACATTCCATATATCCTACACAGTTTCCCCAGTTATTAACATGCTCATAAATAGAATATGTTGTTGAGTCACTAAGTCATGTTCTGCTCTTTGAGACCCCATGGACTGTAGCACGCCAGACTTCCCTGTCCTTCCCTAACTCCTGAAGTTTTATTTGGCATGATTAAAGAATGAATATTGATACTTTATTTTTTAACTGAAGTCCTTATTTTATTAGGTTCCCTTTCTTTTTACCTAATACATTATTCGGTTTCAGAATGACATCCAAGATACTACAATGTGTTTAAGAGTTACATCTCCTGATCCTTCTCTTTAGAACAGAGCTTTGTGTTTTGGGAAAAGAACAGAGGTAAGGTGACCTTGTATCATAACATATTAATGACACAGAATATCAACATGACTTATTGCTGTTGATTTTAATCTTCACTACTTTACTAAAGTAGTGTTTATAAGATTTCTGCAAATTCATTGTGTGTCTGATAGGCACTCAATCATGTCCGACTCTTTGCGACCACACAGTCTGAAGCCTGCCACGCTCCTCTGGCCATGGAGTTCTCCAGGCAGAAATACTAGAATGGGTTGCCATTTCTTTCTGCAGGGGATCGTCTCAACTCAGAGATCAAACTTGTTCTCCTGCACTGCAGGCAGTTTCTTTACCTTCTGAGCTATCAGGGAAGCTCCTTGAGCGAGAGGTATCAACATAAAGTATTCACAATTCTTTTTCACAAGAGATTTGTCTCTTCTCTTACGTTTATTTATTTATTTAAATCACTGTGACTCATGATATTTGTTTCATTATTTGGGTTATAATCTAATATCATTTTATTTTGTTGTTAATACTGTTCCAGTCTTGGCCATTGGGAGCTCTTTGTGTTGGCTCCTCTCTCAACTGTCCTTTTGATCTACTCCGATCTGTGTTTGTATGTGTTATCACTTTCTTAATTTGTGGATGCTCCAGGCTTATTTTGCACCATTCTTATCTTCCAAGTTATCCTCGAATCAGTTATTTAACAGAGGAACCTTGCTCTGTTTTAATGAAGAATAATATTAGAAAGATGGTAATGATAAACCTGTACGCGAGACAGCAAAAGAGACACAGATGTATAGAACAGCTTTTTGGACTCTGTGGGAGAGGGAGAGGGTGGGATGATTTGGGAGAGTGGCAGTGTAACATGTATGACATCCTAAGTGAAACGAATCGCCAATCTAGGTTCGATGCCGGATGCAGGATGCTTGGGACTGATGCACGGGGATAATCCAGAGAGATGGTGTGGGGCGGGAGGGGGGAGGTGGGAGTCGGGATTGGGAGATTCTGCAGGGGATCGTCTCAACTCAGAGATCAAACTTGGTCTCCTGCACTGCAGGCAGTTTCTTTACCTTCTGAGCTATCAGGGAAGCTCCTTGAGCGAGAGGTATCAACATAAAGTATTCACAATTCTTTTTCACAAGAGATTTGTCTCTTCTCTTACGTTTATTTATTTATTTAAATCACTGTGACTCATGATATTTGTTTCATTATTTGGGTTATAATCTAATATCATTTTATTTTGTTGTTAATACTGTTCCAGTCTTGGCCATTGGGAGCTCTTTGTGTTGGCTCCTCTCTCAACTGTCCTTTTGATCTACTCCGATCTGTGTTTGTATGTGTTATCACTTTCTTAATTTGTGGATGCTCCAGGCTTATTTTGCACCATTCTTATCTTCCAAGTTATCCTCGAATCAGTTATTTAACAGAGGAACCTTGCTCTGTTTTAATGAAGAATAATATTAGAAAGATGGTAATGATAAACCTGTACGCGAGACAGCAAAAGAGACACAGATGTATAGAACAGCTTTTTGGACTCTGTGGGAGAGGGAGAGGGTGGGATGATTTGGGAGAGTGGCAGTGTAACATGTATGACATCCTAAGTGAAACGAATCGCCAATCTAGGTTCGATGCGGGATGCAGGATGCTTGGGACTGATGCACGGGGATAATCCAGAGAGATGGTGTGGGGCGGGAGGGGGGAGGTGGGAGTCGGGATTGGGAGTTCATGTACACTCGTGGCTGATTCATGTTGATGTATAGCAAAATGAATACAGTATTGCAAAGCAAAACAAACTAAAAAATTTTTTTTTAAAAAGAACAATATTAGAGCATACCACCAGTGGTGATCATTGTCACCAGATCGTACTGGCTCTAGATCATCTCAGCTAAGTAGGGGTTAGATGTACACACTAACCATCATACATAATAACATATCTGTAACATTTTGTTGCAGATTTTTGCATTTATAGTCCTGGGCAATATTGGTCTTGTTTTCCTTTCTTAAAAAGTGTCTATCTGTTTTATGTATTTAAAGTCACTTGTGTAATGCTATGGAGAAGGAAATGGCAACCCACTCCAGTATTGCCTAGAGAATCACGTGGGCTGGTGGGCTGCCGTCTAAGGGGTTGCACAGAGTCTGAGATGACTGAAGCAACTTAGCAGCAGCAGCAGCAGTGCAATGCTAGCCTCATATGAGTAGTTAAGTGTTCTTCTTGTCTGCTCTGGAAGAGAGTATATGGAATTTGTACCATTTCTTTCTTAAATGTTTGATGAAACCTGTTGGGGCCTGGTGCTTTCTTTTATGAAATCTATTTTTTTTTTAAGTTTTATCTGTTGCTTTATTTTTTTAGTATTTCAAAAGAATATATTTTCTAATTCTAAATTTTTTTCCTATTTTATTTTTAATATAAATTTAAACACATTTCATAAGCATGGTAAAGAATCCACCTGCAATGCTGGAGGCCTGAGTTCCATGCCTGGGTTGTGAAGATACCCTGGAGAAAAAAGGTTACCCACTCCAGTATTCTGGCCTGGAGAATTCCATGGACTATAGTCCATGGGGTCGCAAAGAGTTGGACATGACTGAACGACTTTCACTTTCAATAAGCATGGGGTTATTCAAGTTATTTATTTCTCCCTGTGTTGGGTTTGGTAGTTTACATTACTTTCAAGGAATTGATTTCTTTGGTATGTTATTATGTGTACACACATATTTTTCATGGTATTCCTTTATTATATTTGTAATGTCCATGGAATCAGTAGTGGTGACTCCTTTTCTGATATTTTTTAATTGATGTTTTCTCTCTCTCTGTTTCTCTGTTTATCAATCATATTCCTCTTTTCAAAGAAGCATTTTTTTAAAATAATGTTTTTTTCCTGTTGTTTCTTGTTTTAAAATTTATTTTATACATGTTTTATAATTAATGTAATTATATATGCTATTTTAATTTGTTTATTATAACTTCCTTTCTTTTCCTTATAGTAGGATTAAATTACACTTTTCCACTAGTTTCCCAAGAAAGAAACTCAAGTTATTCATTTTATATATTTCTTCCTTTCTAACATATTTATTTAATGCTATAAATTTCCCTCTAACACTTGCTTTCACTAAATCCCACACATTTTGGCAAGCTGTGGCTTTATTTTCATTTTGTTTAAAATATTTCTTAATTCTCTTGAGACTTCATCTAAGACTCATATGTTATTATGAAATGTGTTATTTAATTTCTAAATATATGAGGGATTTTTTTATCTATATTTCTGTCACCGAGTTCTAGTTTAATTCAGTTTTTAACTGATGAAATATGATTGTCATGCTTTACATCTCTTACAGTGTGTTTTTTTAAAACAATTTTTTTTTTTTTTTGTCTGTACCATGCAGCAAGTAGGAACTTAGTTCTCCATCTAGGGTTCAAACCCACACCCCATGCATTGGGAGCATGGAGTCTTAACCACTGGACCACCAAGGAAATCTCAGTTACAGTGTGTCTGATGACCCCTAGTGTTGTCTACATTGATATATACTACACTTAAGAGGTATGCATATTTTGCTATTGTAAAAGAAGAAAAAATCTACAAGTGTCCAAGTATATCACATTGTGTGCATAATAAGTTGCTTCAGTCATGTCTGACTCTTTACAACCTTATGGTCCATAGCCCTCCAGGCTCCTCTGTGCATGAGATTCTCCAGGCAAAAATACTGGAGTGGGTTGTCATGCCCTCCTCCAGGGGATCTTCCAGACCCAAGGATTAAACCTGTACCTCTTTTGTCTCCTTCATTGGCAGCTGGATTCTTTACCACTAGCGCCAACTGGGAAGCTCGTAACACATAGATTGATAGTGTATCCAGGTAAACTATAGCTTCACTTACTTTCTTCTGCCCAATATAAACTTAATAAGAGATATGTTGAAGTCTCTAATCCTAGTAATAGATTTTTTAATCCTTTTTTTAGTTCTGTCATTTTTTACCCTACTATATAGACTCTCTGCTTCTGGGCACCATACATCATTAGATTATGAAGTCTTCTTGCAGTATTTATCCCTTTATCATTGTGTAATGCCTCTCTTTATTCTTGAACATTTCTTATTTTGTTCTACAGTGTACACTAACATTTTTCAGTGTTAAATATGTGAGAGAGTATAAATATAAAAGATACCTATTTATTTGTTTTTGTTAAGAGGAAATCTTACCACCATTTAAGTTTTTTTTCTGTAAAATGTGGGAGAAAATATGAAGATATTTAATTGCATAACTACAGTATTCCACATGCAAATCCAAGGTTAAATACAATTTAAATAATTTTCCTTTTCCAGCACTTTTCATCTCTTAAGATTGAACAACCTCAACTCTGGTAGGTCTCATTTATAAAGATACACAATAACACAATACATCATAGTTTCTCAATTAGAACAGAAGTAAAAATATTTTTATGACACTTAGACAAAAATGTTTTTCCTACATGTTCAGCATGCTTAATTGTCTCATTTTTTATGACATTAACACAATTCTCCAAGTAAATGCAAATGATATTTTTTTCATTTTTTTACTCTTTAAGCAAGGACCCATTTAATGTATGTAAATCTTCTATATATATTAATGGTGTAATCTTCTGGAAGAGACAGGAATACCAGACCACGACCTGCTTCTTGAGAAATGTGTTTGTAGATCAGGAAGCAACAGTTAGAACTAGACATGAAACAACATTGCTAAGTCATTTCAGTCATGTCCAACTCTGTGTGACCCCATAGACAGCAGCCCACCAGGCTCCCCTGTCCCTGGGATCCTCCAGGCAAGAACACTGGAGTGGGGTGCCATTGCCTTCTCCATATAGTTGGAACCATAACATTCTGGTTCCAAATAAGAAAACGAGTACATCAAGGCTGTATATTGTCACTCGGCTTGTTTAACTTATATGCAGAGTACATCATGAGAAAAGCTGGGCTGGAATCAAGATTGCTGGGAGAATATAAATAACCTCGGATATGCAGATGACACCACCCTTATGGCAGAGAGTGAAGATGAGCTAAAGAGCCTCTTGATGAAAGTGAAAGAGGAGAGTGAAAAAGTTGGCTTAAAGCTCAATGTTCAGAAAACGAAGATCATGGCATCTGGTCCCATCACTTCATGGCAAGTAGATGGGGAAACAGTGGAAACAGTGGCTGACTTTATTTTGGAGGGCTCCAAAATCACTGCAAATGGTGATCGTAGCCATGAAATTAAAAGACATTTACTCCTTGGAAGGAAAGTTATGACCGACCTAGACAGCATATTAAAAACCAGAGACATTACTTTGTCAGCAAAGGTCTGTCTAGTCAAGGTTACGGTTTCTCCAGTAGTCATGTATGGATGTGAGAGTTGGACTATAAAGAAAGCTGAGCGCTGAAGAATTGATGCTTTTTTTTTTTTTTTACTATTTTTTAAAATTTATTTATTTTAATTGGAGGCTAATTACCTTACCATATTGTAGTGGGTTTTGCCATACATTGACATGAATCAGCCCTGGGTGTACATGTGTTCCCCATCCTGAATCCCCCTCCCATGTCCCTCCCTATCCCATCCCTCTGGGTCATCCCAGTGCACCAGCCCTTGAGCACCTTGTCTCATACATCAAACCTGGACTGGTGATCTGTTTCACATATGGTAATATACAGGTTTCAATGCTATTTTCTCTAATCATCCCACCCTCACCTTCTCCCACAGAGTCTAAAAGACTGTTCTATACATCTGTGTCTCTTTTGCTATCTCACATATAGGGTCATCGTTACCATCTTTCTAAAATTACTTATATATGCATTAGTATACTGTATTGGTGTTTTTCATTCTGACTTACTTCACTCTGTATAATAGGCTCCAGTTTCATCCACCTCGTTAGAACTGATTCAAATATATTCTTTTTAATGGCTGAGTAATATTCCATTGTATATATATATTCCACTGCTTTCTTATCCATTTGTATGCTGATGGACATCTAGGTTGCTTCCATGTCTGGCTATTATAAACAGTGCTGTGATGAACATTGGGGTACACGTGTCTGTTTCTTGCCATATGACTCAGCAATCCCACTACTGGGCATACACATGGAGGAAACCAGAATTAAATTGATGCTTTTGAATTCTGGTGTTGGAGAAGACTCTTGCGAGTCCCTTGGATTGAAAGGAGATCAAACTAGCCCATCCTAAAGGAAATCAGTCCTGATTATTCATTGGAAGGACTGAAGCTGAAACTCTAATAACTCTTGCCACTTAATGTGAAGAACAGACTAAGTGGAAAAGATCCTGATTCTGGGAAAGCTTGGAGGCAGGAGGAGAAGGGGACGCCAAAGGATGAGATGGTTGGATGGCATCACTGACTCAATGGACATGAGTTTCGTTAAACTCTGGGAGTTCGTGATGGACAAGGAGCCCTGGCCTGCTGCAGTCCGTGGGGTTGCAGAGTCAGACACAACAGAGTGACTGAACTGAACTAAAATCTTCTATAACTTTATCTTTAAAATCAAGGACTTATTTAAAATTGAGCATTATGACAAAACAAGTCAATGAAATCAGAGAGAAACTAATATATTATCATTTATTTGAAGGCATTCCAAAGCAATTTTCCACCAAACTTATTTATTATTTGATAGGAATGAATAAAGTTAAACAATGTATCCAAATGCTCAAGTTAAATAGTAAGTTGAGCTCTTAAATTTCAGTATGACATTTATTATTTGTATTACTTTGAATATATCTCCCAAAATATAAAGCAAAAAATGTTAGTCATAAATAGATTTTTATCTATTTATGTTTACCAGGTGTGTTACTTTCTTCTTTGAGAAAAGTAAAAAATAACCACTACATCATGAAAAGGTTGTGAATGTAAAATAACCAATATAGACTATGCCAAAAGCATAGCATCTGCTGTGATGTTTGATAAATACAAATTATTTTTACTTTATTTTATGCAGCAAACTTCTTGCATTCCTATCCAAAACATTCAACTAATGAAATACTCTGATTCTTACACTCAAAAGTAGTTTTTCTTGATTTGTTCATTACATTGGTAGTCATTATATTTATTTAATTTCTGCAAAGTCCTTACCTTGTTTCAGCTTAGAGAAATAATTTATATGGGTCCATAGCCATTTTTAAGCAAATTCTGCTCAATAAACACTAGAAATAATTTCCAAAAATATGGAGCCAAATATTTAAGTGTAGATAGTGAACATAATTTCTAAAAGCTACTTGTTAAATATAGACAAATTAGCTATTAGCTATTCCTAAGGCTGAGCACCGAAGAATTGATGTTTTTGAACTGTGGTGTTGGAGAAGACTCTTGAGAGTCCCTTGGACTGCAAGGAGATCCAACCAGTCCATTCTTAAGGAGATCAACCCTGGGATTTCTTTGGAAGGAATGATGCTAAAGCTGAAACTCCAGTACTTTGGCCACCTCATGCGAAGAGTTGACTCATTGGAAAAGACTTTGGTGCTGGGACGGATTGGGGGCAGGAAGAGAAGGGGATGACCAAGGATGAGATGGCTGGATGGCATCACTGACTAGATGGACGCTAGTCTGAGTGAACTCTGGGTGTTGGTGATGGACAGGGAGGCCTGGTGTGCTGCGATTCATGGGGTCTTGGAGAGTTGGACACGACTGAGCGACTGAACTGAACTGAACTGAACTAAAGGAACACCTACAAGATTAGTCTCAGATTTACATGAAAAAGTTTTTCACCTAAAAGAAAAATCATGATTAGAAAATTTTGATAAGAAATTCAAAATACTATAATGTAGGTATAGATTCTATGTTTTGCTTATTATTGTGAATCTGCAAATAATGTGTCCCAGATAATACATTTGTTTTAATAATAATTTAGAATGTATCACCATTAAGCAGATGTACTTCTAAGAGGCTTAAAAAATTGGTCAACAAAGTGGAATTCAAAATATTAAAAAGTAAGCCCAATAATTTACACTCTACAATTCAAATTCTTCTCCATGTAATAAAGTTTTTTTTTTCTTTCAAGAGTTAAAAATTACCTAGAAGACCAGCTATGTATAGCAATTCCCAAATTGTATAATGCTATTCCCATTCAACTTTTCTTACTGAAATACCAGATACTTACATATACATTTCGGTGCAAAAGATTCTTAGGAAATACATTTTGAATGAAAAAGTTTGCTTTAAGGTTTTACATGTTGAAGAATGTTGTACTTCCCATATTCATAGCATGTGCATGCATACTCGGTGGCTTAGTCGTGTTTGACTGTTCGAGACTCTCATGGACTTTAGCCCGCCAGGCTCCTCTGTCCACGGAATTTTCCAGGCAAGAATACTGGAGTGGATTGCCATTTCCTTCTCCAGGGGATCTTCCTTACCCAGGGATCAATCCCACAACTCTTGTGTCTTCTGCATTGGCTTGAACTATTTCTCAGTACCAAGAATGAACACACATGGAAATGTTTCTATTACTGGGTTTTAGGGAAGCCTTGCAACGTACTGCAGAATCAGATCACACAGTTGGGAAAATCTCTAGCTTATTCATCCCTTATCACATGAATTGATGAATGGATCCTGTGACTTGCTGTTGCTATATATTGGCCAAAAAAGTTAGTTCAGGGAACACCCAAGCAAACATTTTGGCCAATCCTGATGCTGGGAAAGATTGAGAGCAGGAGAAGAAGGGGGCAACAGAGGATGAGATGGTTGGATGGCACCATCGACTGAATGCACATGAGTCAGCAATTTCCAGGAGATGGCGAAAGACTGGAGAGTCTGGCGTACTGCAGCCCATGGGGTCAGAAAGAGACAAGACTTAGCAACTGAATAACAACAATACAGTTCTACCTCCGCATAATCCTCCTTCCACCACAATGAGATAGTAAAAGTAAGATTCTTTTGACTTTTTCTAAAGAACATTTACTGTTACTCTGGAGTTTTGTCTCGTCATGGTAACCTTGACTTAGTACTTCCTATGAACAGTCCATCACCTGTAATGCAGGAGACCCTGGTTTGATTCCTGAGACAGGAAGATCCCCTGGAGAAGGGATTGGCTACCCACTGCAGTATTCTTGGCTTCCCTGGTGGCTCAGTTGGTAAAGAATCAACCTGCAGTTCAGGAGACTTGGGTTTGATCCCTGGGTTAGAAAGATCCATTGGAGGAGGGCATGACAACCTACTCCAGTATTCTTGCCTGGAGAATCCCATGGACAGAGGAGCCTAGCGGGCTGCAGTACATGGTGTTGCAAAGAGTCGGACATGACTGAGCAACTGAACACAGTGCAGCATATGAATAGTCCATACATCAGTCTCCTCCTCATTGGCCGTCTCTACTACAATGAAGATGTGCCTGTACCGTGGTCTTCTTGTGTTTGGCTGCTCTGCCATCTCAAGCTTCAGTCAGATGAAGGTTTCCCTTTGTCTAGGTTTCTCTCTGCTCTGACCATGTAGAACTGTCTAGCAGTTTCGAGGTAATGTTCTTCCCCCCAGAGATGGCTAACCATCACTCCTATAACATGCAAGGGAAAAGCGTGCTATCATCTTGGGTTTGCATTTTCTTCTGAAGATCCTACAGTATATCTTTGTTGAGGGATATATTGTTCCTATTAATCAGACTTTGTTCCTTCTTTACAAAGAATATAACCACTACTGTATTTTGTTAAAAGCATCAGTTCAGTTCAGTTCAGTCGCTCAGTCGTGTCTGACTCTTTGCGACCCCATGAATCGCAGCACACCAGGCCTCCCTGTCCATCACCAACTCCTGCAGTTCACTCAGACTCACCTCCATTGAGTCCATGATGCCATCCAGCCATCTCATCCTTGGTTGTCCCCTTCTTCTCCTGCCCCCAATCCCTCCCAGCATCAGGGTCTTTTCATATGAGTCAACTCTTCGCATGAGGTGGCCAAAGTACTGGAGCTTCAGCTTTAGCATCATTCACTGAATATTTAGGATTGTCTGCTTTTTAAAAGGCACCCTCATTGGGTTAGAGGGAGCGAGCCCTCTATGGGGTCGCACAGGGTCAGACACGACTGAAGCGACTTAGCAGCAGCAGCAGTGTTCAGAAAACCATTCCCACTTAGTTGCAGGATGGTTTGTGATCCAGGTTCATTTGCTATAAAAATGTTCTAGGACAACATTTTAAATCATACTCCACTGGGAAAGTAAACATATTTTTCTTTCTGAGTATAATGTAGCCTACACACCTCTTGAATTGGAGTCAGACTGCCTTGTTTTGATCCCCTCTGGCCCTTCAGGGATGTGATTTTGGACAAGATCTCTGTTCCTCAATGTCTTCATTTATATAATGTGGATATTAGTAATTTTATACCCTGAGATGATTATTAGCATTAAAACAATGTACATATATCTGTATGTAAATGGTTTATGACATACACATATGCTTATATATGTATATATGTCTAACAAAAACCTATATATTAATTGTCCCATGTGTGTGTGTGTATGCATGTATGCATATTAAGTCCTTGCTTGTAATACTTGGTATATAATAAATACTAAATAAATCTCACTACAAGAACAAACTGCACAATAGCAGATAATTTTTAAGTACAAAAAACTGTTTTAACTATTAAACTATTTCATAAAGACATGTATAATTACCCTCCTCATAGAAGACTTTTCATAAAGAAGATGATAACTATAGATGAAATCATACAGGATGTTAGAACTTGTGCTAACCAGAAGAAAATGTGTTTATAAGCATAGACCCAGGAGTGGAAATGAAAAAGGAGGCAAAGTTTTGTTAAAACAGGTGTAGTGAATTTAGAAGGCTTCCCTCATGGCTCAGAGGTAAAGAATCCACCTGCCAATGTAGAAGATGTGGGCTTTATCCAGTATTCTTGCTGGGAACATCCCATGAACAGAGCAGCAGCCTAGTGGGCTACTGACCTTGGGGTCTCAAAAGAGTTGGACAGGACTTAGCAACTACACAGCAAGGTAAATTTAGAATATTCATTTCTCAAATCCAGATGTTCTCAAGTTTTAGTCCCCACTGGAGTCAAACTCTTCCACCAGTGGGGCTTGTTCATACATAGGTTGAAGGATACCCCCCACCAGAGTTTCTAAGTGTGTAGGCATGCACTTGGGCCCAAGAATTACTTTTCTGTTCCTCTTTTGATTCTAATGCTGTTGGTCCTGACCAGGAAGTGTAAGAGGAGAATCAATGATTTACCCACAGCTGAAAACGTAGACTGATGTGCTGATTTTCTAAAAGGAATATAGTAAAGAGAACAGTGGAAGAAGCTTAGGGATCAAAATCTGATTTAGATATCCATATATTTTGGGTTCCTATGTTTGACCAGTAAATTCATCTCAACTTAGGACAATTATTTCTTCTTTTAGATCTCTCACAACAGGAATAAAATAGCTGATTCCACAAATAGAACACCAAGCTTCCCTAAGACTAATGGGAAATTTTCTGATGTTTTAATGTTACAATTGGGTGGAAGGATTCCTCCTATTACTTTAGAATAAAGGTTGATTAACATTCGGATTCACTCTCATTTAAGCCAGTCAGAACTTGCACTGCCTGGAGATCTGAAAATGTTAAATATTACTACTTGGCCATTAGATTTTTCTGATACATTTTAAATAGAACAAGTGCTTTTAAATTTAGACTTTAAGAATAATATGTGTTTAATATATGCAATTTAGTAATACAGTTATTAATAAAGATTTTAGTTACTGTAATGGTATTTCAAAAATGTTAGGATACTGTGAAGATAAGTCAAAAGTGAGATTTGGCTGCTATCAAAATCACAGCTGGCTCTTTTGCAAAAATTGACCATCAAACCTTAAAATTGATATGGAAATGTAAGTGACCCAGAATGGCCAAAACCATTTTGCAAAAGAAAGACAAACTTAACTTTCCAAATTTCAAAACTTACTACAAAAATTTCAAAGTATGGTTCTGGCATAAAGGTAGAGATACAGATTAATTAAGAGTCCAGAATAAACACTTACATTTATGATCACTTGTTATTTGACAAGGCTGCCAAGGCAAGTAAGAGAGTCTTTTAAACAACTGGTTGTAGGATGTGTAGATATCTTTATGCAAAAGAATAAAGTTGTACCTCTACTATGCATCATACACAAAAGTTAACAGAAAAAGAATTATGGAGATAACTGATGTATCAGAAGTCATCAAGTGAAACACTTTAAATATATGTAGTCTGTTATGTCAGTTATACCTCAATAAAGCTGTAAGGAAAGGCAATACTTAAGTAATTCAAATAGTTCCAAGGAGTGCCCTGTAAATTATAAGTCTCCTCTTTTCTAAGTTCCAATCTTCTTTCCCAGGGAGCAAACGCTGTGATCAGTATGTTGCCTTCCAGAGGTAGTCTAGGCACATGTGAGTTTGTTGTTGCTGTTCAGTTGCTAAATTGGGTCCAACTCTTTGCAACCCCATGGACTGCAGCATGCCAGGCTTCCCTGTCCTTCACTATCTACCAGAGTTTGCTTAAATTCATGCCCCTGAGTTGATGATGCCATCCAACCATCTCATCCTCTGTCATCCCCTTCTCCTCCTGCCTTCAATCTTTCCCAGTATCAAAGTCTTTTCCAATGAGTCAGTTCTTCAAATCAGGTGGTCAAAGTATTGGAGTTTCAGTTTCAGCATCAGTCCTTCTGGTGAATATTTAGGGTTAATTTTTTTTAGAATTGACTGGTTTAATCTCCCTGCAGTCCAAGGGATTCTCACAGTCTTCTCCAGCACTACAATTCAAAAGCATCAATTCTTCAGTGCTCAGCTTTCTTTATGGTCCAACAATCACATCCATATATAACTACTGGAAAAACCATAGCTTTGACTATATGGATCTTTGTCGCAAAGAGATGTCTCTGCTGTTTAATATACTGTCTAGGTTTGTCATAGCTTTTCTTCCAAGGAGCAAGCGTCTTTTAATTTCTTGGCTGCAGTCACTGCAGTGATTTTTGGAGCCCAGCAAAATAAAATCTGTCAGTCTTTTCACTTTTTTCCCATCTATTTGCCATGAAGTGACGGAATTGGATGTCATGATCTTAGTTTTTTGAATGTTGAATTTTAAGCCAGCTTTTTCACTCTTCTCTTTCATCTTCATCAAGAGGCTCTTTAGTTCCTCTTCCCTAGAGTGATGTCATCTGCATATCTGAGGTTGTTGATACTTCTCCCTGCAATCTTGATTCCAGCTTGTGAGTCATCCAGCCCAGCATTTCGCATGATGTACTCTGCATGTTTATGTTATTTCCTGCCCCACCTTTTCAAAAACCTTAATGTCAGCAGCCCACACTCATTGTCTTGTATTTTATTTTTTCTTCTTGATGACGTCTTGGAGACCCTTCCTTATTTATCCAAATAGAGCTGCTGCATCATTTGCCACGTGTGCATCCTATTTGGCTCTTGGGGCATCTTACCCTGTGTCTAACTGGTCCTCTGCTGATGAGCACTGAGGTGGTGCCCAGTATTGGTTATTGCGATGCTGCAAGGATTATCTTGGTGCAAATGTCTCTTTGTAACATGGGTACAGAGGAACTCAGATCTGAAACTCAGCAACCCGTGTTCACACCAAGACTATACTATTTGCTGGCTGTCCCCTTGAGTGAGTTACTTAACGTTCGTGACTGAGTTTTCTCCTCTGAAATATGGGGGAAGAGTAGGCTATGATATATACACAATGAAGTGTTATTTTGCTTCAAAAGGAATGAAGTTCTGACACGTGCTACAACGTGAATGAACCTTAGAGCATCAGCCAAGTGAAAGAAGCATGAAGAAAGTCACATACTGCATGGTGAGGCCCCTAGAGCAGTCAAATTCATAGGGACAGAAGGAGTGGTAGGTGTTAGGGGCTTGGGGGAGGGGAAATGGGTAACGGTATCAGTTTGGGATGATGAAAAAGCTGTGGAAACAGATGGTACTGATGGTTATAAAACAATGTGAATGGACTTGATGCCAATGAACTGGACACTTAAATATGGTTAAAATGGTCAATTTGGGGGGATTTCCTTGGTGGTCCAAGACTCCATGGTTAAGACTCCATGCTTCCACTGGTCAAGGAATTAGGATCCTGTATGCCACACAGTACGGCCAAAAAAAAGGAAGGTCAATTTTTTGGGTAAACTTTATACAATAAAAAATAAAAAGAGTGGATTGCGAAGATTAAATGACATCATTTATCTGAAGTACTTAGAAGAGAGCTTAGCAGAGCATATCAATACAGATCAAAAGATCAACCCTTGTTATTTGTTGGATGAATTCCTAGTAGAGGATGGTTCTGTTATTTCATGTTCCCTTATCCTTTGCAATGGAAAAGGCAGGTTACGGTTTGTATATTTTTGGTCATTCTGCTCCAACACTAGTGTAGAGTAAAGGGGGTAGAGGTGAGTGTTAGGAGCACCCAGTGGAAGCAAATGAGGGTGTCACTATTACAAAGAAAAACCGACAATATGTGAACCTCCTTGCCCAATCCTCAGGGCAGCCTATTCAAAAGCAGTTCACGGAGGTTGCTCCTGGAACTGAAGCAGCTCACGAACGCCAGGCTTTGGTTGGGGGTTGAGAGTTTTGAACCTGCCTCCTCAGTTCCTGGCTATGGAGGGTTTTCTCAAGAGGCGCACTTGCCACCAGCTATGCCTGTGTTTGGCCACTGGGAGTGGGCCTCTCACCTGAGTCACTCCTATCTGCATGTAGAACATGGAACAAAACATTTTGAAAGCCAGGATACCCACAGCCTCTCTGGCCCAAATGGCCAAGGTCAGAGGGCCTGGCCTTAAAGGGACATGCAGGAACAGGCCACCTGACACTCCGCCACCTCGCCCTTCCCTGGAACCCCTCCCACCTTACTTACAGGATACAAAGGCGTAAGCTCAGACTAAGTCTGATTTTTTGTTTGGAAGGGGATGGAGATGTGTGAATAAGTCCAGTACTTAATTACTAGAGGTCAGTCAAGAAAAAACCACTCTAAAACCTTGGCATAAGATAGCCTTAGTTAAAATATAATCTATCCACACATTAGGGGACTATACAGCCTCAAAAGAGAAGGAAAGGGACTTCCCTGGCACTCTGGTGGTTAAGACTTTGTTTCCAATGCAGGAGGCATGGGTTCAATCCCTACCTTGCAGTGTGACCAAAAAAAAAAAAGAGCGAGCGACAGAGAGAAGGAAATTCTGACACCTCTATAACACGTATGAACCTTGAAGACACTAAAAGAAGCCAGACATGAAAGGACAAATACTGTATTATTCCACTTATATGAAGTCTTAAAGCAGTCAGAATCAGAGACGGAAAGTAGACTGGTGGTTACCAGAGGCCAGGAGAGGAGGAAATGGGGAATTAGTGTCAAATGGGTAAAGTTCAGTTTGGGATGATGAAAAAGTGCTGGAGGTAAATGGCAGTGATGGCTGGACAATAATGTGATGCCACTGAACTGCACATTTAAAAATGGTTAAAATGGGGACTTCCCTCCAGTGGTTAAGACTCTTTGCTCCCAATACACGGGGCCTGGGTTTGGTCCCTGGTCAGAGAACTAAGAACCCACATGCTGCAACAACGATTGCATGTGCTGCAACTAAGACTTGGTGCAGCCAAATACAGTTTTTGTAATGGTTAAAAGGGCAAATTTTATGTTATATATATTTTACCAAAATAAATAGGAAATAGCCCCAATATCAGAAAGTAAACTAGTGGTTGGTAGGGACTGGGGGAAGTGGAGGGATGGAGTGATTGCTTATGTGTATTAGATTTCTTTGGGGGACAATGAAAGGTTCAAAAATGATACTCTAGTGATGGTTATACAACTCCGTATATACTAAAAACCAATGAACTGTACACACTTTATGTGTTTATTTTTATTTATCTCTATGATTTCACTTTTGTTCTTTTAACTGAAGCAATGGCAACCTACTCCAGTAATCTTGCCTGGAAAATCCCATGGATGGAGGAGCCTGGTAGGCTGCAGTCCATGGAGTCGCTAAGAGTCGGACACGACTGAGTGACTTCTCTTTCACTTTTCACTTTCATGCATTGGAGAAGGAAATGGCAACCCACTCCAGTGTTCTTGCCTGGAGAATCCCAGAGATGGGGGAGCCTGGTGGGCTGCCGTCTCTGGGGTCGCACAGAGTCGGACACGACTGAAGTGACTTAGCAGTAGCAGTAGCAACAGTTGACAGACGTGGCCAGTTGTCCTTATCATCTGCAGCTGACATAGAGCCAACTGCCAGACATGTCAGTGAGGCAATCCTAGACCATCCGTTCCGTTCAGTCGCTCAGTCGTGTCCGACTCTTTGCGACCCCATGAATCACAGCACACCAGGCCTTCCTGTCCATCACCAACTCCCAGAGTTCACTCAGACTCACGTCCATTGAGTCTGTGATGCCATCCAGCCATCTCATCCTCTGTCGTCCCCTTCTCCTCCTGCCCCCAATCCCTCCCAGCATCAGGGTCTTTTCCAATGAGTCAACTCTTCGCATGAGGTGGCCAAAGTACTGGAGCTTCAGCTTGAGCATCATTCCTTCCAAAGAAATCCCAGGGTTGATCTCTTTCAGAATGGACTGGTTGGATCTGCTTGCAGTCCAAGGGATTCTCAAGAGTCTTCTCCAACACCACAGTTCAAAAGCATCAATTCTTCGGCGCTCAGCCTTCTTCACAGTCCAACTCTCACATCCATACATGACCACAGGAAAAACCATAGCCTTGACTAGACGGACCTTAGTCGGCAAAGTAATGTCTCTGCTTTTGAATATACTATCTAGGTTGGTCATAACTTTTCTTCCAAGGAGTAAGCGCCTTTTAATTTCATGGCTGCAGTCACCATCTGCAGTGATTTTGGAGCCCAAAAAAACAAAGTCTGACACTGTTTCTACTGTTTCCCCATCTATTTCCCATGAAGTGATGGGGCCAGATGCCATGATCTTCGTTTTCTGAATGTTGAGCTTTAAGCCAACTTTTCCACTCTCCTCTTTCACTTTCAACAAGAGGCTTTTTAGCTCCTCCTCACTTTCTGCCATAAGGGTGGTGTCATCTGCATATCTGAGGTTATTGATATTTCTCCCAGCAATCTTGATTCCAGCTTGTGTTTCTTCCAGTCCAGCATTTCTCATGATGTACTCTGCATATAAGTTAAATAAGCAGGGTGACAATATACAGCCTTGACGTACTCCTTTTCCTATTTGGAACCAGTCTGTTGTTCCATGTCCAGTTCTAACTGTTGCTTCCTGACCTGCATACAGATTTCTCAAGAGGCAGGTCAGGTGGTCTGGTATTCCCATCTCTTTCAGAATTTTCCACAGTTTACTGTGATCCACACAGTCAAAGGCTTTGGCATAGTCAATAAAGCAGAAATAGATGTTTTTCTGGAACTCTCTTGCTTTTTCCATGATCCAGCGGATGTTGGCAATTTGATCTCTGGTTCCTCTGCCTTTTCTAAAACCAGCTTGAACATCAGGGAGTTCATGGTTCACGTATGGCTGAAATCTGGCTTGGAGAATTTTGAGCATTACTTTACTAGCGTGTGAGATGAGTGCAATTGTGGGGTAATTTGAGCATTCTTTGGCATTGCCTTTCTTTAGGATTGGAATGAAAACTGACCTTTTCCAGTCCTGTGGCCACTGCTGAGTTTTCCAAATTTGCTGGCATATTGAGTGCAGCACTTTTACAGCATCATCTTTCAGGATTTGAAATAGCTCAACTAGAATTCCATCACCTCCACTAGCTTTGTTTGTAGTGATGCTTCCTAAGGCCCACTTGACTTCACATTCCAGGATGTCTGGCTCCAGGTGAGTGATCACACTTTTGTGATTATCTGGGTTGTGAAGATCTTTTTTGTACAGTTCTTCTGTGTATTCTTGCCACCTCTTCTTAATATCTTCTGCTTCTCTTAGGTCCGTACCATTTCTATCCTTTACTGAGCCCATCTTTGCATGAGATGTTCCTTTGGAATCTCTAATTTTCTTGAAGAGACCTCTAGTCTTTTCATTTTATTGTTTTCCTCTATTTCTTTGCATTGATCGCTCAGGAAGGCTTTCTTCTCTCTCCTTGCTCTTCTTCGGAACTCTGCATTCAGATGCTTGTATCTTTCTCTTTCTACATCATACAAAATACCTTACACATTTATGTTTTGTTATTTTGTTTCATTTTTTAATTTTCTGCTTTTTGGCTATACAACAGGCTTTGGCTTCCCCTCAGCTTTTTTGAAATATAATTGATAAATAAAATTGTATGTATGTAAAGTGTACAACAAGGTGACTTTACATAAGTAGACTTTCCAAAGTGATTACTACAGTCCAGTGTATTAACATATCCATCACCTCACATAGTTGCCTTTTTTCTGTTTTTAACAATAGATCCTAAAGATCATTTTGGATCAATGCAAAGATCTACATCTTTCATTGAACAGCTGAGAATGTTCTGTATTCCACTGTATTTGGGATACCCTACAAAGCATTTAACTGTCTGCCACTGATGGAGTTTCTATTCTTTGTTCCAAACAACACTGCAGTGATTATCTTTGTACATTCATCGTTTCCCCCTTGTTGCGTCAAGAGGAAGGTGCAGTTTCAGTTTTGATAGGCACTGCCAGCTTGTCTCCTGCAGATGGTGACTTTTACAATAGCCAGTTATTTCTCTAATCAAGAAACAGACAGTAATCTGTGGTGCCAGCTCTCTATAAGTTTGTATTTGATGAAACCAAGGAAATTAGTTTATTTTTCCAAGACAGCCAGCTTGGGCCATCACTATTTCAAGCAGCAAAGTGGTTTAGAGTCCAGATGTTGGGAGACACAGTGCCTGGTTTTAAATCCCAGCTCTGTCATTTAATGAGTCTGACTTCGGCAAGGTGACTTAAATTCTCCATACTTAAGTCTCCTCATCTATCAAATCCGTTCCGTTCCATTCAGTCGCTCAGTCGTGTCCGACTCTTTGCAACCCCATGAATCGCAGTACGCCAGGCCTCCCTGTCCATCACCAATTCTCTGAGTTCACTCAGACTCATGTCCATCGAGTCCGTGATGCCATCCAGCCATCTCATCCTCGGTCGTCCCCTTCTCCTCCTGCTCCCAATCCCTCCCAGCATCAGGGTCTTCTCCAATCAGTCAACTCTTCGCATGAGGTGGCCAAAGTACTGGAGCTTCAGTTTGAGCATCATTCCTTCCAAAGAAATCCCAGGGTTGATCTCTTTCAGAATGGACTGGTTGGATCTGCTTGCAGTCCAAGGGACTCTCAGGAGTCTTCTCCAACACCACAGTTCAAAAGCATCAGTTCTTCGGCGCTCAGCCTTCTTCACAGTCCAACTCTCACATCCATACATGACCACAGGAAAAACCATAGCCTTGACTAGACGGACCTTAGTCGGCAAAGTAATGTCTCTGCTTTTGAATATACTATCTAGGTTGGTCATAACTTTTCTTCCAAGGAGTAAGCGTCTTTTAATTTCATGGCGGCAGTCACCATCTGCAGTGATTTTGGAGCCCCCCAAAATAAAGTCTGACACTTTCTACTGTTTCCCTATCTACTGCCCATGAAGTGATGGGACCAGATGCCATGATCTTCGTTTTCTGAATGTTGAGCTTTAAGCCAACTTTTTCACTCTCCTCTTTCACTTTCAACAAGAGGCTTTTTAGCCCCTCTTCTCTTTCTGCCATAAGGGTGGTGTCATCTGCATATCTGAGGTTATTGATATTTCTCCCAGCAATCTTGATTCTGGCTTGTGTTTCTTCCAGCCCAGTGTTTCTCATGATGTACTCTGCATAGAAGTTAAATAAGCAGGGTGACAATAGACAGCCTTGACATACTCCTTTTCCTATTTGGAACCAGTCTGTTGTTCCATGTCCAGTTCTAACTGTTGCTTCCTGATCTGCATACAGGTTTCTCAAGAGGTAGGTCAGGTGGTCTGGTATTCCCATCTCTCTCAGAATTTTCCACAGTTGATTGTGATCCACACAGTCAAAGGCTTTGGCATAGTCAATAAAGCAGAAATAGATGTTTTTCTGGAACTCTCTTGCTTTTTCCATGATCCAGCGGACGTTGGCAATTTGATCTCTGGTTCCTCTGCCTTTTCTAAAACCCGGTTGAACATCAGGGAGTTCACGGTTCACGTATTGCTGAAGTCTGGCTTGGAGAATTTTGAGCATTACTTTACTAGCGTGTGAGTTTGAGCATTCTTTGGCATTGCCTTTCTTTAGGATTGGAATGAAAACTGACCTTTTCCAGTCCTGTGGCCACTGCTGAGTTTTCCAGATTTGTGGGCATATGGAGTGCAGCACTTTCACAGCATCATCTTTCAGGATCTGAAACAGCTCAACTGGAATTCCATCACCTCCACTAGCTTTGTTCGTAGTGATGCTTTCTAAGGCCCACTTGACTTCACATTCCAAGATGTCTGGCTCTAGATTAGTCATCACATCATCATGATTATCTGGGTCGTGAAGATCTTTTTTGTACAGTTCTTCCGTGTATTCTTGCCACCTCTTCTTAATATCTTCTGCTTCTGTTAGGTCCAGACCATTTCTGTCCTTTTTCGAGCCCATCTTTGCATGGAATGTTCTCTTGGTATCTCTAATGGGAATATAATAATCCTGTCTACTTCATAGGGTGACTGCAGGGTTTGTCAACCAACCTCAGCACTACTGACATTTAGGGCTGGATAATTCCCTGGTTGGGGCTGTCCTGTGCATTGTAGGGTGTTCAGCAACATCCCTTGTCACTACCCACAACATACCAGTAGCACTTCCCCTTCAGTTGTGATATCCAAAAATACCAGTGTCCTCTAGGGGGTGAAGCAAAAATTCTCCCCTTCCAATGAGAATCAATGGATCGCTGTGAGGATTAAGTAAGTTACTATATAGAAAGAACCTAGGACGGAGCTGGGACACGGTATTTGCTATAGAATGGACCGCATTTAGTAACATCATTATCATTCTCAAGCCCTAGCTTGCCTTATGGAAAAGAAATGATTTTGAAAATATGAGGGCTTAAGGAAGATAGTATCTGTTCCAAATGAGAATCCAAGTCCCTCTTCTAAGATCATAGGTCAGCCATGTCAGTATTAATTATAGTTTGATCCCTCTAGGGTTCCATTGTAGGGCTCACTGTATCCTGTAGCAAACTAAGACGACTGCATGCTAATGGCCAGCTCAGCTGTCTCCGGTGCTGCAGGCATCCATTTTAAATCCCCTCCTGCATTCTCCAAATGGTGCATACCTCACATCTTTCGCCTTCCATAAATCTGTGGCCCCTGAAATTACAGGCTGTCCATGAAATTCACCTCCCCAAAGGAGGGTAAATGAAAAGAAAAAGGAAGAACCAGAAAAATCTAAAGGCTGAGTTTCTTTAAATTTCTGGCTCGGCATAGCACAAGCATTTCCAGTGAAAAATAAAGAATTCTTTCTTCCGTGTCTATTTCAGCTGGCATACAGCTCTTGCCTTGTGAATAATGTCAGTGCATCATTATTCTGTCCCACAAGGTAAAACAAAACGAGCAACTTAGCAGCAAAAGTGTGCTTGTGTGGAGGAAATGGCTCATTTAAAAGCTCTTCAAATCATGTTGCTGTGTTCCCTACTATTTTATCACACTCCTCTCAGTTTTTTCAAACCTATGGGAAAGTCGTTACTTTGCACACAAGGTGTGTAAATAATGCCCTCCTGGAAGCATCACACCACACACTTTTTCCTTTTTTAATTGCCTTTAGCCTTTTGGGATTCCTGGAGTGTCTACAAATAGATTAGCCTCTAAGAATTCTGAGTAACCATGGTTAGGAAAAAAACACTTGTTTAATTAGCCATGGTCCTATTTTTGAAATTACATCTGCTCTTTTTTTTCTTTTTTTTTTTTAAATGAGGGTTGGTCTATGCAAAAACTTGAAGAGGATGGATTTTGGGGATGCACATTAGTTTTGATTTGAATTAATCTTCCTGCTTTTGAAAGTGAAATCAAGAGTATTGAGTGAATAATGTATCATCATACATTAAACATGTTCAAATGAAGAGAGTTGAAAAGAAATGATTGCAGGGAAATGAATTGCTGGAAATACTGGCTCATCTGATGTGTGCTGCTATACTGAGTGATCACCAATCACTCTTCTCATTTCTGCTTTGCATGGCTACATCACTTTTTCATCTCCAGATCCTCAGACTTGATTAATCATTGCTGTGTTGAAAATTAAAGGGCCATGCAGCTCACTGAAGGGGCAGTGAAAATCAGAAAGCAAGTCTAGAAGCCACAGGGCTAGATCCCTAAGTTTGAAAGTCTTTACGGTTTTCACTTGATACTTCTTTCATTTCTTTTAAAATTATTTATTTGGCGGCATCAGGTCTTAGTTGTGTCATGTGGGGGCTCTAGCTGTGGCATGTTGGCTCAGTAGCCCCGAGGCATGTCGGATCTCAGTTACCCCACTAGGGATTGAACCTGTGTTCCCTACACTTCAAGGTGGATTCTCAACCATTGGACCACCAGGGAAGTCCCCTTCTTTCATTTCTGAAATAGTGGTTGAAATGGCCACAGCTATTTTTGAATATTTGAGCAATATTTCTCTATACCTGAACTCTTTCAGGACGACATTCTTCATTGTCTTTGATGACAGCTCCTCAATGACACTTGTTGGTTTTGTTTAAATAGCTGCCTGAAAATCATCTGGGAAGGGGGAAACATTTAAAAATTCAACTTCTACTGGATATACTAATAGTTCCTGACTTTAGCATTTGTCTTGAAAGAATTCTAAATGCACATGGAAATCACAGGAAATGAGAAATGTACTTTTTTTCTGGCGGGGGGGGGCGGTTCATGGGTATTAGTTAGCTATTGCTGCATAATAAATTACTGAAAAACTTAGTGACTTAAACAACAAAAGAGTTAAAGGAGTCTGGTACAGTTTACCTGAGTGTCTCAAGCACAGGGTTTCTAACAATGTCTAACAAGGTAGACTGACAGGGCTACAGTCATATCAAGGCTTGACTGGAGGATGACCCTCTTCCAGTCTCACTCACAAGGCTTGTTGGTGGCCATGAGGTTCTCCCTGCGCCTGGAGCCAGCAGTTCCCTGCCATGCAGGCCTCTCCATAGGGCAGCTCACAACATTGCAGCTAGCCTTCTTCAAAGTAAGTGAAAGCAGGCAATCCAATACAAAAGCCACAGTTTTTGTAACTTAATCTTGGAACTGAAAAGCCATAATTTTTCTCCAACTTTTTGTTAGAAGGAAGCCACTAATCTCCTTCATATTCAAGTGAAGGGGATTTTGCAGGGTCTGAATACCAGCGATATATGATCATAGGGGGTCACCTTAACAGCTGCCTGCCACACTATTTTCTTTTTTTTTTTTCTCCTCCAAGATTAGTTCTCACACCAGGGATCAAACCCAAGTCCCCTGCAGTGAAAGCATGGAGTCCTTACCACTGGACCACCAGAGAAGTCCCACATTCCATTTTGTCTTAAGGTAGATTATCCTGGCATTTTCTTCTAAAGCTAAAGCCCTCTGACATCACAGTTGTTGTTAAATAACCATGTCTTCAGAGATCCAGAATTCAGACAAAGGGTTTGAATAAGCGCTAGTCCTTCATTTTGGATGGTGAGCCTCCTTCCACAAAGAAAAAAAAAGGAAATTGTGTAGAACAGAATCAACAATAGAGGTTCCCTTGGTTTCTATTTTAATATAAAAGCAGAAATTAAAAAACAATTTTTTTGGCTTAGTCTCATGGCTTTTAGGATCTCAGTTCCTTAGAATCTCAGTTCCCTGACCAGGAATTGAACCCAGACCATGGCAGAGAAAGCCCGGAATTCTAACCACTAGGCTACCAGGGCACTCCCAAGAAATCAAATTTTAATGATGAACTCTCAAACATTGCAGACGTGGATGTAAAACGGCATAGTTACTTTGGGGAAGAGTTTGACAGTTACCACAAGAAGACATATGTTTACAATTGTTCATAGTAGCATCATTTATAATAGCCCCAAACTTGAAACAATCAAAATGTCCACCAACTGGTAGGTAGATACACAAAATGTGGTACAGTCATCCTTCAGTATCCTCAGGGGATTGGTTCCAGGAACCATATGGGTATCAAAACCCAAGCATGCTCAAGTCCCCTATATAAAATGGTGCAGTATTTGCATATAACCTATAATACAGACTTCTGATTTTAAATCACCTCTTGATTACTTATAATACCTAATACAATGTGAATGTTAAGGCAATAGTTGCCAGAGTTGGCCAATTCAAGTTTTGCTTTTTGGAACTTTCAGGAGTTAAAAAAATTTTCTTTTTCTGGTTGGAGGGGGGATTCCCTAGTAATCCAATAGTAAGGGCTTGGCCCTTTCACTGCCAGGGCCTGGTCGGGGAACTAAGATCCCACAAGCCACATGGCACAGCCAAAAAAAACAAAACAAAACCTGTAAAAAAAAAAAAAAAATTTCTCTCAATCCATGGTTGGTTGAATCCAAGGATGCATGAATCCCGTGGATGTGCAGGGCCAACTGTATATCCATATAATGGAATATGACTCAGTGATAATAAAGAATAAAAACCCAGACATGCTATGACATGGATAAGCTTCAAAAACATTTCAAGTGAAAGAAGGCAAAAAACACTTTCTGTAAAATTCCCTTTATATGAAATGTACACAGTAAATAAAGACAGAAAGTAGATTAGTGGCTGCTTGTGCTGAGAATGGGAACCCGGAGTACCCCTGGGAGATAGAAATGCTCCAAAATTAACTGTGACAGTGGTATAACTGTGTAAATTACTGAGAATCACTGAACTGTCGAATTTCATAGTATGTAAATCACACTTCAATAAAAGAATTAAAATATAGTTTCAATAATAATAGAAGAAAACCTGAGCTTTCTCAGCATAAATGAAATCAAGTTCACTACCTCAGCTTCAGGTTTTCTTATTCCGCTTTCTTTTTTGCTCCCACATGTCTGGAATTTGGTCCTAACATTGAATTTTGGGACCTTGGTCTCAGATATGGCTAACTGTCAAATCATTAAACCAGAGAAAGTTGACTGTATTTCAATTACGGTCTCTCCCCCTCCCCCCAAATCCGGCTTTTTAGTCTGTTTCCTTTGGCTTAATTTTTAAAGGATTTTGCAACTGTTGGTTTAAAAGAATGCTCTTTCCTCTCTCAACCTCCTTTTACCTCAGATGGAAGATAAAACTGATATCCCACTTTTCACATGTTTGCAGAATATGATAACCACTTTTGCCCCACCTACGAGATTAATTTCAATTTGGCTACTGGAAGTTCATGGCTTAATCATTTTCTAAATTTTAAAAATATCTTTATCTGACAATTCTGGAAGACTGAGGTAAACTTTTGTGTTTCTTCCCTACCATTTCCTGAAGTAATTTCAGTTCTTAAAAAACTAAAAAGCTTGTAGTCACTCTCCCCTAAAAGTTATCTGCTTCCAGTTTAATTGAAACATATTAAAAAACAAAAAGAAAGAAAAGAAACAGGGACTATTGTGCTGGTACCAGGCTAAGTTAAAGTAAAACTTCTAAAGGGGCCAAGGTCTAAAGTTCGCACATTCTTGTGAGGTCTGTTCTGTCTACACCGAAGGAGACCCCATTATCCATAGCTCTGCCATCATGTACAATTTCCTTTTGAGTCTCATGAATGAGGAAAAAGAAGTTCAAGTAAGGGAAACTGGGTTCAAATGAAGGTCAGATACCCAAGAGAGTTTTCTGGTTAGTGTTGCTGGGGTTGAAAAAGTGGGGAAAAGGTCAACAGATGTGGGTGTCCCCGGGAGGTTGTTCGATTCCAACCGTGTACGTCTTGGCAAGGAAAGACAGGACGGCCTGTCTTTGACACCTGGCTGACACAGTGAGAGCCTATCGTGTGTGAGGTGCCGGGGATACAAAGAAAACTATGGCATGCTTGTGTTCAAGCTGATTTATACGTAGCAAGACAGTCTCTTCCTGAAGACACTCGCAGTCCATTTCCGAAGTTGCATCAGGTGGGGCCAAACACGGATTTTCCTAGCAGTCTAAGAACGTTGAAGGCTTGAGGGGGGCGGGGCAGAAACGCTTCGCCTCGGTCCTCTACACTAGGCCCGCCCTTCAGGCGAAGACAGACACGCCCTCTCCGAAGGGCAGACCCGCCTCGAGGAGGGCGGATCTGGGTAGGGCCGGCGGTCGGGGCCTCACCCGACCCCCGCGAACGCGACCCAGCGCGGCGCCCGCTCCTCACGTGTCCCTCCCGGCCCCGGTGCCGCCTCACGTTCTGCTTCCGTCCGACTCTTCCGACTTCCGGTAAAGAGTCCCCACTCCATACCTCCGCGCCCACCCGGCATCGCCACGCGGCACCTCTGTGCCCGACCCCCGATGCGCCCGACGGCCGCAGCTCCTCGGGGCCCCGCGGCGGCTATCGAGCCTCGTCGCTTCGCTGCGGCCAGGTGGCCCGGGCGGCGCTCGCTCCCGCGGCCGGCGCGACGGGGCGGCGGCGGCGGGGCTCCGGGACCGTATCCATCCGCCGCCCCTCCCCCGCCCGGCCCCGGNCCGTCCTCAGTCTCGTCGTCCTCGCCCGCGGCTTCCTCCTCCTCCTCCTCAGTGGCGGCGGCTAGCGCAGGCGGCGGGCGGCCAGGCCTGGGCAGGTGGGTGTCGCGCCTCAGCCGCCTCGGCTCGGGCCCTGGACCAGCTCGGGCCTGACGTCCCCTCCCCCGCGGCCCGCACCGCGGTCCCCGCCCCGTGACCGGCGGGACTGGGGGCCTGCAGTGGGGGTGGGGCTCCGGCCTAGAGCCTGGGGGAGGTGGGTCGGGTGAGGGGGTGCCGCGGGATCCCTCTGGGAATGGCGATGTCTAGGCTCTTGCAACATCCCCACCCCCTTCCGCCAAACGGTCAAGATGGAAGGACTGGGCAGCCTCCCCCTCTCCATTTAAGTGTTTGGGAGGGGTTCACAGGTCTCGGCGATTGTCATCACTTGATCACCTTCTTTAAGGCTCCTCCGCCCCCAACTGGGGATGCTTGGGCACAGCTCCCATCCCCTTTAAATGTTAACATGGAAGGGTCTTTAGGTTATCTGCCGAAACTTGCCAACTCCCCCGTTTGGGAATAACGAGGGAGGGGGGAAAGTTAGGGCAGCATCGGTCCTCCCCCGCCCCTTGCCTGTTAAAGGGGCATCCGCGGGCTTATCTGGAATCATTAGGGTCTGTCCAGTCTTCTCACCCACCCGCTTCCCTGCCCAGGGAGAGATCGAAGGACCGGGTTGAGGTAAGTGGACAGGGAACCCCCTCACCCCTCCCCATTTAAGGCGGCGGCCGGGGCTCCAGAGCTGCTCTGAAATTGTGGGGCTCAGTGCAGTCTCCCTCAGCTTCTTGTCCTCCCCCACCTAAGGAAGGGGTGGGGAGTGTCCGGCCCCCTCCAAGCCTCCCTCCTTCCTCCGCAAGGCCTCTCCGGCGCGGGTGGTGGCTGAGCCGCATTGCTGTTACGAGGCCGCGGAGAAGGCCCCTTTGAATAGTGGTGGGCGAAGGCTGGACTGGGGACCGAGGGGGTGGTGGCGGCGGCGGCGGCAGGGCGCGGGCACGCTGTGTATTTTCCCTCAACGCTTGCCCAATTTATAAATTTCAAGAGGAGAGGAATCGCAGCAGGAGATACGGTGGGGTTCCGGAAGGCAGAAATGCGGGTGTTTACTTGCTTGGTCTTCCCCACTCCCCACCATGACCCAGGTTTGTGGTACAGACTAGGGGCTCAGCGTTGTCTCAGTGACGTGGGACTGGCTCTGGAGGGTGTGTGTGTGTGTGTATGTTGGGGGGATTGTCAGTTCCTATTTCACGAACTACGAAAATGCTTAGTGTTCAAACGGAGTAGCAAATGTCAATAGACTCCATTCCATTGTAGCCAGTGTCCTTAACTTGGGGAGTGCCACCAGAGCTCACCAAGGGCACGCAAGTCCCATTTCCCCGGTGCCCCATCCGTGTTGCCGGCGCTGCCATGCTTCCCTTAGGCCTAGGCGGGGTTGGCAGACTCTGATAAAGGTCCTCCTTAGATCTCCTGGCTTTAGAAGGTGGGATAAGGGGATTTTTTCATGCAGAGTTTTCTTTTTGAAAAAAGGCTTTTAGCAGTCGATTTCCAAACAATTTTCATTTGTGGCAGAAGTTATCCATCAAGATGATTCGGAGCTGATTTTTTTTAAGGAATCCTGCCTCCATGCGGGACAATCGGGAACATTGATTTACTTGCTTTCTACCCTACCCACCACCCCTCCTCCCTGTTTCTCCTTTGAAGCATCTACAGATGCTTCCTGTCAAAACTAGTTCAGAAAAGTGGAGGGAAATGCTTATTTTCCCAGTTCTGTCCATGTAGGGTTCTGTAACTTCAGTTCCCCATTTTCCGTGGCATCCATAGAAAAAAAAAAAAAAAGGAAAAAATTTAAACATAATTTTTATAAAAGGTGCACTGTTTTCTCCTTCTTGGGATCAGATAGGAATCTGGGGATTTCCCTGGTGGTCCAGTGGTTAAAACTTAACCTTCCAATGCAGGGGGTGCAGGCTCCATCCCTGGTTGGGGAGCTAAGATCCCACATGCCTTGGGGCCAAAAAAAAAACCATAAAACAGAAACAATGTTGTAACCAATCAATAAAGACTTTATAAATGATCCACATCGGGAATCTTTAAAAAAAAAAAAAGGAATCTGGCAGATGTATTCAACTCCTTCAAATAAGTAAAAATTAAAACTTAGGTTGCATATACTTTCTTAGGCTTAAAAATTATAACAATTTGTTCAAGAGTGGCTTGAGTGATCGAAACTATTTGGAATGTTTTCCTACCACAGATCTTTTTTTTTGTTCCTTGAGACTTTATAAACATTTAAGATTTAGATTCTTAAAGTTCTTTTATTTGAGGCATGAATTGTAGTTCTTATTTTTCGTTGATAAATGTGTGACATTTCATTTAATGAGTTGAATTCATATAGTGTGAAATTTTGTTCTTTACATGTTTAATGTACTTGTAGAATTCCTTTCAAATTTGAATCACTGTTACTGATGTCTTTGTAAACTAATAACAGTTTCTAAAGTTTCTTCAGTTACACTTGTGTGTATCAGCAGTTAATGTGTTTCTGTGACCAAAGGTGAATTTAAAAAAAAAAGCAGCCTTGGGTTTGATATGTTTAGAGACAATAAAATATTCTTGAAAGTCTAGAAATTCACGTCTGCTTTAAATAGTACTACATTTCATCATATTTGACCTTTTTTTCTGTTGTAAATAGTGGATTTTCATGGCTTTCAAAAATTCTCTTTGTCATATGTTTTAAAGGTGGCTGTTTTCTCTTAGAAAGTTTGATTATCAAATTTTACCTTAATCCAATTCTTATTTTTGCCACTTTGATTTTTATGTAGTTTTAGTAATTGTGTATGTTATTTTGTATTCAGCTCTTTTCTTCTTTAACACCACATTATGAATTTTCTTAAATTTTTGCTTAACCATTCTGTTGTGGGGATTTGGTCTTCCACATTTTTTGTTATTGTAGAGAGTAGTGCAGAAAGCATCTTTTTATTAACAGCTTTTTGCCTTGGTCTAATTATTTTCGTAGAGAAGGTTCCCAGGAGTGGTTTTACTGGGTCAAAGGGCTTCAAGATTTTATGCTTGGCAGTGCCTAATTCTCTTCAGAAGACTTATGTGTTCAAGAGGTGGCTCTTTTATAGAATGGTTTCTTTGTAGGTTGTTGAACTTTGGGGGATTTTCAAGGGAAAAGTTGGATTTACTGTCGAGTGTATACACAATTTAGTGCTTTTGTTATCTGTTTATCTTGGAATTCAGTGTCTCTGAGGATTTAATAATGTATGTGAAAATGTCTTGAAAATTGTTAATACTCATGAGGACACATGGTACAACTATTGTGCTGATGATTCTCATTAGAGGAATGACAGTCTTGAGGACCTTATTCTAAAACTTTCATTTTTTTGGTTAACCTTCCTCGTTCATCTCAAAGTATTTTTTAATCAGCTGCTAGTTTATGATTGAAGTATTTTTGGTAACTTTTAAAAAAAATTTCATAATACTTTTGTAAATTATCACTAGTTAAACCTTATCTCTTTCTGTTCCACATTCCCTTCCCCAGTTTTAAAAAAGAAATACGTGTGTGTGTATGTACATAGATATGCGTTTACAGTCCTATTACTGTATTCCAGATTCTAAATAACAGGTTTCCTCGTTGGCTCAGTAGGTAAAGAATCTTCCTGCAATGCTAGGAGACAGGAGACAGTGGATTTGATCCCTGAGTTGGAAAGATCCCCTGAAGGATGAAATGGCAACCCTCTTCAGTATTCTTCCCTGGGAAATCCCATGGACAGGCTACAATCCATGGGGTCACAAAGAGTCGAACATGGCCGAGCACTTATGCGTTATTAGAATTTCTTCGGATACAGGATTAAGTGTAAGTGAAAATTTTCAGTAATTTTCAGTTTCCATTCTGTTCAGTCGCTCAGTCGTGTCCGACTCTTTGCGACTCCATGAATCACAGCACGCCAGGCCTCCCTGTCCATCACCAACTCCCGGAGTTCACTCAGACTCAACGTCCATTAGGACCTGCTTACTGCTTCTTTCTCTTAAGGCATTGTGACTTAGAAATTATGCTGCAGTTCATTGTAATTATTTATCATGTTTCCTTTTAAATGTTGTGAGATTTTCATTTCTTTAAATTTCTTATAGAAGAGCCTAAAGAAAACTGCACTCATTCAATACATAGATTCATTGAAAATCTGTGTACAATAGAGATGTAGGTGCTTGGGATAGTTATAAAAGAAAAGATAGCTCTCTGCCGTTGTTTACTTTTTGAGTCGCTAAGTCGTGTCCAACTCTTGGAACTCCATAGCCTGTAGCCAGACTCCTGCCCATGGGATTTCCAAGGCTGGAAAACTGGAATGGGTTGCCATTTCCTTCTCCAGAGCGTATTCCCCACCTAGGGATCGGACCCTTGTCTCTGGATCTCCTGCACTGATAGGCAGCTTCTTTACCACTGAGCCACCTAGAAAACCCTTTTACATTCTGATGTGGCATATTAAGGGAGTCTGGGGGAAGAGAATGGGTTGCAATGCCTTGTTGAAGAGATAACATTTGAACAAAGTTTTGAAGGTGTGGTAGTTAGCCATTTGCTTTTAATCAAGATTAACTAATCATATGGCCCCAATTGTAGTTTATAAGGTTTAAACTGCATTGTCCTTTGCTAATTCATTCTTTTATGGGGATATTGATGGTAGTCAAATTTGAAATTAATCCAGAGATAATATAGATGGCTGTTAAATGAGGTACATTTTTGTTTTTTAGTTGGCTTTTTAATTTTACCTTATCAGTTTAATTTTCATTTTAAATATCTAGAGAAAAATACACTTAAAATTTTTTTTTATTGGTTAGATAGTATCACTGACTCAATGTATATGAATTTGAGCAAACTCCAGGAGATAGTAGAGGACAGAGCTGCAGTCCATGGAGTCACTAAGAGTGGGACATGATTGAGCGACTGAACAATAGCAAGTTGATTTACAGTGTTGTGTTAGTTTCAGGTGTACAAATACACTTTTTAAGATTTGGCAAAAACCTACAACAAATGGGTTATCTTTGTCAAAGGTAAAAGTAAGACTATAATTGCTTACACATTTTGCATTCTGAAAAGTCAACACAGTGCATGCTATCGGTCACCATCTTCTCTTTTGGTTAAATGTAAATTTGTATTTTCTCTGTTTCTCTAATTAGAGAGACAGTTATACTTTTACACAGGGGATGTTAAGTCATATCATAGCTATTTAATAGACATATGTTTCAACTTAAGGAAGTTTTTTTTTTCCTAAGTTGTTACAGCTGTGTTAGCACTTATTTTCATAATTTCAGAGTGTGGTTTTATACCTTGAAAAGGATTTTTAAGCTTTCATAAAATTTCTTCCCCTAGAATTGTAATTTTCTATTTTGATGAGATAGTAATAGTATTTTGATATCATATTAAAGGTTTAAGCCTATCTTTGTATCTATTTTAAATGATTGTGACTTTGATGGAGATACAGTTTATAACAGGTCTACCTGCTACTGTATCTTTTTAATTGAAAATACCTTTTTTTTTTTTTTTTTAAATATATCTGGGTCATCTATGACTGTTAACCATACCATTTTAAGATGTCCATACAGTGATCTTTTAAGGAAGACTGTCATTAAGAGTAGATTGTGCTTTCCTCTTGAAGTCTTTTTTGCCTCCTAAGATGTTAGACTTCAAAAATAAGGATATATTCATCAGAAAATTTACTCATCAGTGAACAAGAAGCTGGTATCAAGCTTTTGAAAGGTTGTAGCACCTAAGTCTAGAATTTGTAATGTAGACATTTTTGATACCATAACCTTTGCTGACTTTATTTATGATTAGAAATAGGTTGAGCTGTATCTTAATTTTTTTATGTATCCTTAAAGTATAATTTTCTACTAAAAATTTTTCTTATATATATATATATTGCACACACATACACACACACACATATTGCTTTGGGGCATACAAACATGTATAGAATGTGGTCCGCACTGCTTACAATAGAGATGAGAGATGTACTTAAACCATTGTCCAAATCATATTCTTTCTTGAAATTGAGAAAGTCCTTGTGTATTTCCTCATTTGTATTTGAAACATTTGTATTTCTATTGTTTATAAGTTGAAAAACTGTGTTTTTAAAAAAGTGCATTTTAACACTTAATTGTAGAAGAGTGCAGAGAATTTTTTTAAGTCCAAATTCATTTATTTAGCATTAAAAATTTTTTTTAAATACTATTTATTTATTTAGTTGGCTGTGCCAGGTCTTAGTTGCAATATGTGGGATCTAGTTCCTTGACCAGAGATTGAACCCAGGCCCCCTGCATTGGAAGCATGGAGTCTTAGCCACTGGACCCCAGGGAATCCCCCCGAATTCCTTTAAATTAAAATCTCTCACAATCTTTTCTTTGAGATAACCACTGTTAGAAATTTGGTGTATGTCTTTTCAGACTTTGTGAAAACTGTTTTGGATTCAAGAGTATATATTGTCTTTATAAATATTTTTTTCCCTAAAACAAGATTTTAGAGCATAACAAAATAACAGAAAATCTTGTCTTAGAAGGGAAGAGATTTTAACCTTTGAGAGGTTAGGGCACTTGCCCAGAGCAACATATTTGTAGAATTTTGTTACATCTCCTTCACTTTCAATAAGTGCAGACAGAGACATAAACAAGATCATGCTGTATATTTAAAAGAAAACACAGCCACAGTTTTTGCCTCTCAGGATATGTTTTGTAGCCTTGATCTTGGCTCGATGAAATAAAAGGTCTGTTTGCTCATCTTTTTAAAAAAATACATGATTCTGTATATATATGCTGTAAAATCTGCTTAAATGTTAAATCCTTTGTTTTGTTATTTTTAGTAGTATAGTATTGTTACAAATCTGGGTTGTTGATGAAAATTTACCACAACTATTAATCTTAGGCTTTATTTGCTTAAAATTATTTGCAGTTGTATTCATGTGAAAATTTGAAATTCCTTTTAATTTAAAATAATTCTTATGTAGCTTGCTTATACTTTAAGCCTTGAAGTTGAGTCAAGTTGCTATAAAATACCAGTTTCATGCCATGATTAGTAGCTAGCAGCATTTAGGGAACTGGATAAAATGGCATGCTATAATGGACTCTTTGTAATTCTCATCAGTTTTGTGGTGCATGGCTTATTTTTACTGAGTTTAGAACTTCAGAATGTTGTCCTCTTGAAAGTGTTACCTTGAGATACTATCTACAAGTGTTGTCAATGTCAAATATTTTTGATTGCCACTTTGTTCATATTGCCTTTTATAAGTCATATGTTAAAAATATTCTTAGAGGTAATCTTTGTAAATAATCTAGAGTGATCCTGATTATAGTCTTAGTTTTTAAAAAAGAAAAGTCTTGTTTTAAATTAAATTGTACATTCTTCTTTTGGAGCTCATAAACATTTTTTGTGGACCTTAGGTAGTTAACTATTTTCATTCCGAAACACACTTAAAAATAAGGTAGAGAAAAGACTTAAGGTCTTTATGTTGAACCTTGTTCCCATTACAGAAAGGGGAGCACTTCAGGGCATTTTCTCACTTCATACGTGATTCTGCTTTGTTTGTTCTTTATATATATATATATTTACGTGTGTGTGTGTATAATTTGTTTTTGGCTGTGCTGGAACTTCATCGCTAAACACGGGCTTTCTCTAGTTGTGGCCAGCAGGAGCTGCTTGCTAGTTACTGTGCAAGCGCTTCTCATCGCAGTGGCTTCTGCAGAGCACTGCCTGTAGAGCTCTCAGGCTCAGTAGTTGTGGCATGTGGGTTTATATGTCCTGCAGCATGTGGAATCTTCCAAACTAGGAGTTGAACCTGTTTCCCCTGCATTGGCAGGTGGATTCTTAACCACTGGCCCATTAGCCAAGTCCCTTAGCTTGCTTTTTTGATTTACAGATTGCCAGCAAGTAGAATGTTTTAGGGGCAAACATTGGTAGCAATGAGAAGTAATAATAGTATGATAGGAAGTTAAGAGATGGGAAAATAATAACATTAGACACAAGACCTCAAAAGTTTATTATCATCATGAGTGTTTTGACTATAAATTGGTAACTCCATGCTTTTGTAAACCCCAGAGGCATTACTATTTTATGGCATAATGTAGTTAATTGATGTGCTCCTAATGGTGACTCATAAGACAAGGTTAAATTGTTTTTCATCTTTCAAAGGAGTATTTCAACTGTAGGTGATGAACACTTAATAAGTTGTAAGATCACTTTAGTGGATCATGACAGGCCATTTAGAAACATTTTTTAAAAGTGCAGGCAGTGCACTGTAGTATCTTATTCTAAGGGTGAGAATTGTTTTAAGGAACTTGTTTCAATTACTGTATATATACTGCGTTACAATTTAAACTGTAATTTTGCATTAGTGTAATCAAAGTCACTGATTTAGAGGCACTGAGATATAGTAAAAGGATTGAGAAAGGGTTTTGCCGTTAATATCTACACTAAAATTGCCAGATTTAGCAAATAAAAATACCCAGTTAAACTTGCATTTAAAAAAAAAACAGTTGATTAACAATGTTGTGTTAGTTTGAGGTGTACAGCAAAGTGATTCAGGCATGTGTATTCTTTTTCAGATTTTTTTCCCTCATAGATTGTTACAGAATATTGAGAGTAGTCCTCTGTGCTATACAGTAGGCCCTTGTTGGTTATCTAGTTTATATATAGTTGTGTGTGTGTGTCAGTCCCAAACTTCTAATTTATACCCCCCCCAACTGGAATTTCTGATGAACAACCACTAATTTTTTGGTATAAATAGGTCCCAAATTGCATGGAACAAAATTATTTATTATCTGAAATCCAAATTTAACTGCGTATCTTTTATCTGATAACTAATCTGGACTAGGATAGGCGTTCATCCCCTCGTGACTAAAATTTAAGTTTTGAGGACCGCAACTTCATTTTGTTCATGATTGTGTGTAGTAGTCTTCTGAACCATGATTGACCCTTAAGTGGTCAGATGGTTGAGTGAACGAATGGGCAAGTTACTCTCAGGCTCAGTTTCTGTACTTATTAAAGCGGAAAAGAATACCTTCCTTAAAAAGTGAGATTCTGCATTTTTATTATATTGACACATATTAAGCTGTCAGTATTTTATGCTTTCTGGGTCACTCCCATGCATTTGTGGGATTTTTATTTCTGTGACCAGGAATCAAACCTGGGTCCTTGGCAGTGAAAGCATAAAGCCCTAACCATTATAAGCTAGGTAATTCCCTCAGTATTTTAGAATTACACAGATTCAGAATTGGAAGTGACTCTGGTGAGTTTTTAGTTTTCATTCTCTTTATTGTTGAAGAAATTAAAGCCATAGACATTATTTGCGAATATTCTCTCATCATTGGCTGCATAACTGACTTTAGAATCTTGTTCCCTCTTCTTTGTATTAATAATGTTTCTTAAGAATTGTTTTCAAAATTTGATACTAATTTAGTATTCTAAGGAGAAGTCTACCTATCTAGAAAAAGCTTCTCTATGTGTTCCAATTAGACTTTGCTATTTTTTGTTTTCTGACACATATAAGTGGCAAGTGAAATCGCTCAGTCGTGTCCGACTCTTTGTGACCCCGTGGACTGTAGCGTACCAGGCCTCTCCATCCATGGGATTCTCCAGGCAAGAATACTGGAGTGGGTTACCATTTCCTTCTCCAGGGCATCTTCCCGACCCAGGTCTCCTGCATTGGAGGCAGATGCTTTAACTGCTGAGCCACCAGGGAAGCCCATAAGTGGCAAAGTGTCTCTTTAGTCCTTTTAACTTAGGAAGTGGAATCCAAAGTGAAGTTCCTCTGTTTCTACCGGGCATGCTTTTCCTTTCTTGATCCTTAATCTGGCTGGCAAATAGGTTTCACTTTGTCTGTTAATTGTGATTGATAGGTGTATTGTTTGGAGGATTCTGAGATTTCATTTGGCTTTAGAGAAGAGATGTAGATAGAGAAAGGGGGTGGATTGAGTCTTTTTATCATGGTCACCAGAGGGTATTTGCTGACTGTAGCTTAGTAAACTTCCTGATTGGTTACTTCATGGCCAGATACTTCCCGCATACTCCATAGCCATGAGAATCTCTGTCACCACCTCAAAAAAAAAAAAAAAAAAAAAACCACCTCTCCTAAACATCTTTAATTGTGTACTGTTTCTGTTAAGAAACTTTTAGTGGCTCTCATTTCTAACTGAATCAAATCCAGACTATTAATGAACAGTCTGTTAGTCAAGTCCCTCCACAGATGGGGATACTGTATTCTCTAGAATAAATCAAGTTGTGTCAGTCTAGTTATCTTGTCCTCTTAAGCATAGGTTTTTGAAGGCTTAGCCCAGATTCTCTCTTGCATGGTGGGATTCTTCCTGTGCCCCTGTAGCTTTTGACAAGTTTCGTTCCTGTGGTATTCAGTGTATGGTGTCTTTTTTTTTTTTTTTTTTTTTTTTTTTTTGCTGCATGCATCAAGTCTTAGTTGTGGCACTTGTGCTCCAGAGTGCGTGGGCTCAGTATTTGTGGCTCGAAGGCTTCATAATGTTCCATGGCATTATGTTCCCCTACCAGACGTGGAACCCGTGACCCTTGCATTTCAAGGCAAATTCTTAACGACTGGACCACCAGGGACATACCACATACAGTGTCTTGTATTTAAGTGCAGCAACTCCTCCACTTGGCAGGCTTTCTCCTTAGGATGATCTCTGAAATAGAAGCAGAGCTGCACCACAGAACAAAAGTGGGTTCATCACACCAATAGAGGGCCTTTTTTGTTTTTTCCATTTTGGGGAGGGGAGTGGGTTTATGGTCAATAACCCTTGTCATTTTAAACTTCTCTGTGTTTATTGTGTTTGAGCTTAGTTTGTTGTTGTTAAAGTTGTCATTTTCAGAGAGAGCAGCAGCAGTGAGGATTGATAGCTCCAGTCAGAAGAAAGCACTTAATTATGATAGAAATGAGAGATTTTAAAAACTAAGTACTAGGAAATGATCGCTTGGGATGAGACAAATTATTCTGAAGGACAGAGAGCAGAAGGTACCATGCTTATTGAGTCAGTAATAATCAGCTAAAGTTAAAGAGAATTAGTGGATGAAATGGAAAAACTTGGAAGTTTGCAAGTAGTAGTGTTAATTTGGGAGAAGGCTAAAGTAGTTAAAATGTTATTGCTGAAATTTTTTTAGACCTATAAACAGTGATACAGGTTCACAGTTCATTGAATAGAGAGTCTAAGGCATCTCCAGTGATAACAGAAAAGATTATCTTTTGGGAAAAGATGCCAAATGAATGTTCATATATTGGGTCTTTAAGTGTTTAAACCTTCTCCTGTCCATTTTGGACTTTGGATCACAGGGATATGCAGAAGAAATTTTTAAAATTTTACTGCTCATTGTGTTGTGGTTTAGCTTAAATTGCTAGACAGTTATTGTAGTAAATTGTATTTTAATTAGACATACTGAAATATAATTTACAAAAAATAAAGTTCAGCCTTTTTAGTGTGGAGAGGAAAATGGCAACCCACTCCAGTATTCTTACCTGGAGAATCCCATGGATGGAGGAGCCTGGTGGGCTGCTTTTCATGGGGTCACAAAGAGTCGGACACAACTGACTAACACTTTTCAGTGTACAGTTCTTGAGTTTTGAAAAACATAGTCATAAAACTACCACCACAATCATAGTATCAGCCCATAAAGTTTTCCTTCTTTTCAGTCAGTCCCTTTCCTCCAAACCTGGCAATCACTGATCTATTTCCTAACATTTCGAAAGTGAAAGTCATTCAGTCCTGTCCAGCTCTTTGTGACCTCATGGAATATGCAGTCCATGGAATTCTCCAGGTCAGAAGACTGGAGTGTCTTTCCCTTCTCCAGAGGATCTTTCCAACCCAGGGATCGAGCCCAGGTCTCCCACATTGCAGGTGGATTCTTTACCAGCTGAGCCACAAAGTTTTGTCTTTATACAGCCTTTTGTGATTGCCTTCTCTCATGTAACAAACTACTTTGAGATTCATGTTACTGCATGTAACAAGTTTCTTCCTTGTTGAGTAGTAGTCTGTTGTGTGCAAGTACAATGGTTGTTTATCAAATGATAGACTTTTAAATTGTTAGCAGTTTTTGGCTATTATGAATAAAGCTGCTGTGAATATTTATGTACAGGTTTTGTGTGGTCATAACAATTTTATTTATCTTGATTAAATACATAGAAATGGAATTGGTAAGTTGTATGGCAAATGTATTTAATTTTGAAAGTAATTGCAAAACTTCTAAAGTAACTGATTTTTTTTTAGGATTTTCATTTGTAAAGTTCATTTTGGCTGTGCTGGGTCTTTACTGCCACACATGTGTTTTCTTTAGTTGCAGCAAGTGGGGCTGCTCTCTAGTTACAGTGCATGGGCTTCTCTTACAGTGACTTCTTGTTGCAGAGCACACGCTCTAGAGCATGGGCTCAGTAGTTGTGGTGCATGGGCTTAGTTGCCAATGCATGTGGCATTTTTCTGGACCAGGGATTGAACCAGTGTCCCTTTCATTGGCAGGTGAATTCTTAACCACTGGACCAACAGGATAGTTCCAGTAACTGATTTCTAATTTCTCGGCAACGCTTGGTATTGTTGTTGTTCAGTTGCTAAGTCGTGTCTTGACTGTGACTCCATGGACTCTAGTGCACCAGGCTCCTGAGTCCATGGAATTTCCCAGGCCAAAACTGAAGCGGGTTGCCATTTCCTTCTTTAGAGGATTTTCCTGATCAAGGGATCGAACTCAAGTCTCCTGCATTTTTGAGTACCTTGTGTTTGCTTGGTTCTGGGGAATACAGTGGTAAATAAGCCAGATGTGGTCTCTCCCTTCCTGGCGCTTATATACTATTATTAAGGGAAACAGGGCAGAAAGTTCAAACCTTTGATTCCCCGCAATATGTTTGAGTTGCTAATGCTTACTTAACATGCTTCTGCTGCTGCTGCTGCTGCTGCTGCTGCTGCTGCTGCTGCTAAGTCGCTTCAGTTGTGTCCAACTCTGTGCGATCCCATAGATGGCAGCCCACCAGGCTCCCCTGTCCCTGGGATTCTCCAGGCAAGAACACTGGAGTGGTATCTTATAAAATAGTGGAAGGAAGTCTTTTAGATGAAGGGAAAAAAGGCTTATTGCTTTTTCAGAAGATTGGCCCTCTTACTAGCATTCTGGTATGTTGCTAAGGGTCTTATTCCTTTTAATACTTTTGGAATAGCCACTGATGAGTAACAGAAGTCACTATGTTTTTGAAGCCTCCTGGTCTAAGCTTGTGAAAGCCGACTAGGGTCTTAATTGAAAGGGAGAGGAAAATGAGCTTCCTGTTCTGCTGGGCATATACATACCTTTTACATATATATATATATATATATCTCATATATGCACTTTTTTTTCTCATTGATTATCACACAATCCTATTAGATAATCTGTTGGGCCTTCCCATTTTACCTGTGAGGAAGCTAAGGCCCAGAGAAGCTAAGTGACCTGTTTTAACTTAGCTAGAAAGTGGCAGAGATGGAATGACTTACTGTTGTTTATTTTAGGATCTCTGAAAAAGTATATGCAAGTGAGAATAGGAGAAAACTGGTGATGAATTTAAGGAATGTTACAATTAGTTTCTTATTTTAACTGACCAGGAATTGAGTCACTAGATTCACTGAGTGAAGGAATGTACGTAAACAACCTCCTTGGGATGAAAAGTGGAAAATAAAATGACGAATTTACATTTGTGACAGATAAGGAATTTAGTTATTCATAATCTGTAAATGTTACATAGGAAGTCTATATATTTTTAACTCAGCCTAAAAGGTTAGAGAATAAATGAGAATTCCTATTTATTATAACGCTTTTTTCCCTCTGTAAAACATGTTAGAAAAAAGTAGCATTTGTGAGCCAAATGGAAGCCATTTTTCAGAAGGAAAAAGTCTATAGATATGTATATATGATGTGAAAACAGTTTGTGGAGTGCTTTCTATTTATATAATGATAGTTACCATTTATTTCGTGCCTATTAGGTTTCAGGAACCGTGCCAAGTGCATTACTTATATATCCTTTAATCCTTAGAACAGCCCAGCCTGTCATGTTGGTAGTGCCATATCCACTTTACAGATGAGGAAATGGTGGTTCAGACAAATTAAGGAACTTGTCCAGGGTCAAGGGCTAGGAAGTGATAAAGCTGAGATTCTAACCCTATAAGACTTCAGAGCTTTTGCTTTTAATAACTCTGCCCCACTGCTTCTAGTTCAGCTCTATGACAAAACAAAAGCAGATAAAAATCAATGAAGAAAGCAATTTAGTCATTATTAGCCATAAAATGGCTTCAATTAACCCTGCCTCAGTCCTGGCGGTTCTCTAATAAATGAATCTGATAAGCTCAAGATTTTTATTTTAAAATTTGAAAGCAGTGTTATAAATGGTGGTGCTTTCTGCATCTGCCTATTTTGTAATTGATAGTTGTTATCCATAATTAATTGAACTCAGTAGTACCATACTCTGTTGTGGGTTAAGAAGGCATTTTTGCTTTTAAGAAGGCTTTTAGAGAAGTTTCTGGCTATGGTGCAGTTATTTCTTTGGGCCAAATAATCATTTTAGCTATCATATTTTTATTCGTATTGTAGCACAGTCTCCAGTTTGACTAAGATAGAGTGGAGAAATTGGTTCTAGCTCTCTAATTCTCCTACAGAAACATAAGTGGTGTTTGATTTGATCTATCTAAGAATTCCAACACCACTTATGTTTCTGTAGGAGAATTAGAGAGCTAGAACCAATTTCTCCACTCTATCTTAGTCAAACTGGAGACTGCATAGCCCTGGGGCTAGAAGGACACACTGAGTGAAGCTTCAGCAGCACATATTAGTCCTTCAAAAAGAAGGGATTGAATGGTTGAAGAAATGATTCCTCTGTTCCGTGGCTTTTAGAGAAGTTTCTGGCTATGGTGCAGTTATTTCTTTGGGCCAAATAATCATTTTAGCTATCATATTTTTATTCGTATTGTAGCACATTAATTTTCCACACCTGTTTAACCTAGCCTTCCTTTTGCTATTAGATTTAAACTCTATTTTTGTTGGGCCAACCATTTGTTCAAAAATCATCCTATTCCCAAGCCTGAGGTCCTCTTCACTCTCAAGACTTCCCATAAACCAACCCAGGGGTTGGCAGACGTCTTCTGTAAAAAGGCAAGTAATAAATATTTTGGGCCTACAGGCCTCATACCATCTTTTTTGCATATTATTCTTTTTTTTTTAACCTTTTTAAATGTAAAAAGCATTCTTAGCTCTGGGCCATGTAAAAACAGGCCACAGAACCATGGACATTTGCCAATCCCATTTTATCTTTCTGTCATGTTTTTCATTAACTCTTCAGAACATGCTGCTGTACTAAGTCGCTTCAGTTGTGTCCGACTCTGCAATCCCATAGATGGCAGCCCACCAAGCTTCCCTGTCCCTGGGATTCTCCAGGCAAGAATACTGGAGTGGGTTGCCATTTCCTTTTCCAATGTATGAAAGTGAAAAGTGAAAGGGAAGTTGTTCAGTCGTGTCCTACTCTTCACGACCCCATGGACTGCAGCCTACCAGGCTCCTCTGTCCATGGGATTTTCCAGGCAAGAGTACTGGAGTGGGGTGCCATCACCTTCTCCGCTTCAGAACATGACCTCCATTTAAATCATCATGGTCTTCTTTTCTCATTGCCTCTGCAGGTATCAAGCTCAGCCTCTACTCCCTGCCTGCTCTTCTATCACTATTCTCCTTTTCCATATCTTTATACTTAGCCTCTAAGATCCAGTTCACATGTTCCATGAAACTAATTCTCATTTATTTTATCAACTCCTGCAGAACTTAGCTTGTCCTATATATATTAGCCTTCTTCTTTGAAAACATGTTCCATGTTTTACCATAGTAGCTTGCTATAAACTAAGAATGAAAAGATTCACATTTCTCCTCAGACTTGTTTTCTGGTAAATGCCTAAAGTAACACTGTTTCTTTTCACAAGTCAGTGTTCCTACTCCTCCTCCAAATCTGAATTTTAGAATTGGAAGCTTGCATTTGAGATCATCATGACTCATCCTCTCTGTTTTACACAGGAGCAAGAATTTTAAATGGCTTGTCCAGAGTTGCACACTATTTATTTAGCACCCTAGGTCTTTTCTTACTTAGTGACTTACAGCAGGTTATTTCACTTGTGCTTGAGTTTCGTCCTCTGTGAAATGGGAGTGATGAGGATTAAATGAATTACATGTGAAAAATACGTAAGTCAATGCCTGGCATGTGGTAAGTGCTTAGTAACTTTCAGCTGTTACTATTAGTTTGTTTAGAAATCAGTAAAAACGACTTGAACAAGTTAATGCCGAAAACTGCTTGTTAATGGGTTTAGGGTAATACTATTAATATATAGTAGGGAAGGCAATGGCATCCCACTCCAGTACTCTTGCCTGGAAAATCCCATAAACAGAGGAGTCTGGTGGGCTGCAGTCCATGAGGTGGCTAAGACTCGGATACGACTGAGTGACTTCACTTTCACTTCTCACTTTCGTGCAGTGGAGAGGGAAATGGCAACCCACTCCAGTGTTCTTGCCTGGAGAATCCCAGGGACGGGGTATCCTGGTGGGCTGCCGTCTACGGGGTCGCACAGAGTTGGATACAACTGAAGCGACTTAGCAGCAGCAGCAGACACAGTTTAACATTTCATTGAGCTGGTATGCATACTGTTGATTACTTCACTAAAAGTGTGAAGCTATCAGACCAGAATAGTTAAACAATGAATGAGCAGCTCTGCTTCCAGGTTGCCCAGTGAGTGTAGTTGGGAATGGCAGGCATTTAGGGAGTGTAAACTGATAGTACTGAGAAGCGAGTGAATGACTGCTTTGGGTGTTCAGTCACTCACCGTGTCTGACTCTGCGACCCCATGAACCGCAGCACACCAGGCCTCCTTGTCCATCAGCAACTCCTGGAGCTTACTCAAACTCAGGTCCATCGAGTCGGTGATGCCATCCAACCATCTCATCCTCTGTTGTCTCCTCCTCCCGCCTTCAGTCTTTCCCAGCATCGGAGTCTTTTCCGATGAGTCAGTTCTTCGCATCATATGGCCAAAGTATCAGAGTTTCAGCTTTAACATCAGTCTTTCCAATGAACATTCAGGGCTGATTTCCTTTAGGATGGACTGGTTGTATCTCCTTGCTGTCCACTGGACTCTCAAGAGTCTTCTCCAACACCATAGTTCAAAAGCATCATTTCTTCGGCGCTCATCTTTCTTTATAGTACAACTCTTACATCCATACATGACTACTGGGTGAGTAGTGAAGAAAAAACTTTAAAAAGCAGTGAGGGTTGAGGAATGATAAGCAGTTTCCAATGAGGCAGTGGAAGCGAAGAGGAAGTTCTAGGCAGGGAAAAGTTTGTGCCAAAGTACAGAGATGCTTATAACATGATTGTTGGTTGAAAAATTTGGTTCACAGTGTGGAAGAATTGGAGGAGATTAAGTATTAAAACACGGAGACAGATTTGAAAGTCTTTGTAGTCAGAGAAGAAATGAAGTGAGCTTGAAATAAGTGCTAATTAGAATTTTTTTAATGAGAATTTTTTAGAAGAAAATTTCAACATATATAAAAGGAACAATTTTAACAAGACTCCACAGTTATCAGTGAATGGTTCATCTTGTTTCCCATTACTCCCCTCCCCATTATTAGTTGTCTTTTGAAGGGGATTAAAGTTGTTCTGAGGCCCCAGGAAAGATAAATGACCAATGGGTAAAACCATTGGGAGAGAGAGTTGACTTCAGTATAAGGAAGCATTCCTGGTATACATCAGAGGGAATGGATGCTTTGGAAAGTAGATAACACCTACTCCTGGAGAAGCTCAAAGAAAGGACTGCATTGTCCAGTATTGCAGCCACTATCTACATATGGCTATTAACATTAAAGTTTTTTAGTGTGTCCTGCATTTTAAATTTAATTAATTTCGGCCATACGAGGCAGCATGCAGGATCTTAGTTTCCCAACCAGGGATCAAACTCATTCCCTGCAGTGGAAGTGCTGTGCAGTCTTAACCACTGGACTGCCAGTGTTATGTCTTGCTATTTATGTTTAGAATTAAGTTAATTAAAATGTAAGAAAAATCAGCTTCTCAGTCACACTAGCCATATTTCAAGTGCTCAGCTGCCACGTGTGCCTAGTGGCTATTGGGCAGCATAGATATAGAAGTTTTTTTGTTTAATTCATTACAGAAAGTTCTGTTGGACAGCACTGAACTTGAACCCCCAGGATTCCATTTTATCCAAGGTATGTGTAACTTTTGGAGTATCTAGGCCATATCTAATTGTGCATGGCTTTATGGCCAAGCCTTCCTCTGAGGAAAACTAATATGAGGGAAATAATTGTATTCAGTTCAGTTGCTCAGTCATGTCCGACTCTTTGCAACCCCATGACCCACATCGCGCCAGGTCTTCTGTCTATCACCAACTCCTGGAGTCCACCCATGTCCAACTCATGGGTCCACCCAAACTCATGTCCATTGTGTTGGTGATGCCATCCAACCATCTCATCCTCCGTCGTCCCCTTCTCCTGCCCTCAATCTTTCACAGCATCAGGGTCTTTTCAAATGAGTCAGCTCTCCACATTAGGTGGCCAAAGTATTGGAGTTTCAGCTTCAGCATCAGTCCTTCCAATGAATATTCAGGACTGATTTCCTTTAGAATGGGCTGGTTGTTTCTCCTTGTTGTCCAAGCGATTCTCAAGAGTCTTCTCCAACACCACAGTTCAAAAACATCAGTTCTTCGGTGCTCAGCTTTCTTTATAGTCCAACTCTCACCCATATATGACTACTGGAAAAACCATAGCCTTGACTAGACAGACCTTTGTTGGCAAAGTAATGTCTCTGCTTTTTATTTATTTGTTTATTTTATCCCAATCCCCCCTGTCTCTGCTTCTTAATATGCTGTCTAGGTTGATCATAACTTCCAAGAAGCAAGCGTCTTTTAATTTCATGGCTGCAGTCACCATCTGCAGTGATTTTGGAGCCCAGAAAAATAACTGGGCTCACTGTTAACACTGTTTCCCCATTTATTTGCCATGAAGTGATAGGACCAGATGCCATGATCTTCGTTTTCTGAATCTTGAGCTTTAAGCCAACTTTTTCACTCTCGTCTTTCACTTTCATCAAGAGGCTCTTTAGTTCTTCTTCACTTTCTGCCATAAGAGTGGTGTCATCTGCATATCTGAGGTTATTTATATTTCTCCCGGCAATCTTGATTCTGGCTTGTGCTTCCTCCAGCCCAGTGTTTCTCATGATGTACTCTGCATGTAAGTTAAAATAAGCAGGGTGACAATATATAGCCTTGACGTACTCCTTTTCCTATTTGGAACCAGTCTATTGTTCCATGTCCAGTTCTAACTGTTGCTTCCTGACTTGCATACAGGTTTCTCAAGAGGCAGGTCAGGTGGTCTGGTATTCCCATCTCTCTCAGAATTTCCACAGTTGATTGTGATCCACACAGTCAAAGGCTTTGGCATAGTCAATAAAGCAGAAATAGATGACGTACTCCTTTTCCTATTTGGAACCAGTCTATTGTTCCATGTCCAGTTCTAACTGTTGCTTCCTGACTTGCATACAGGTTTCTCAAGAGGCAGGTCAGGTGGTCTGGTATTCCCATCTCTCTCAGAATTTTCCACAGTTGATTGTGATCCACACAGTCAAAGGCTTTGGCATAGTCAATAAAGCAGAAATAGATGTTTTTCTGGAACTCTCTTGCTTTTTCGATGATCCAGCGGATGTTGGCTATTTGATCTCTGATTCCTCTGCTTTTTCTAAGACCAGCTTGAACATCAGGAAGTTCACATTTCACGTATTGCTGAAGTCTGGCTTGGAGAATTTTGAGCATTACTTGACTAGTGTGTGAGGTGATTCTGTGGTAGTTTGAGCATTCTTTTGCATTGCCTTTCTTTGGGATTGGAATGAAAACTGACCTTTTCCAGTCCTGTGGCCACTGCTGAGTTTTCCAAATTTGCTGGCATATTGAGTGCAGCACTTTTCACAGCATCATCTTTTAGGATTTGAAATAGCTCGACTGGAATTCCATAGCCTCCACTAACTTAGTTCATAGTGATGCTTCCTAAGGCCCACCTGACTTCACATTCCAGGATGTCTGGCTCTAGGTGGGTGTGAGTGATGACACCTTCATGATTATCTGGGTTGTGAAGATCTTTTCTGTACAGTTCTTCTGTGTATTCTTGCCACCTCTTCTTAATATCTTCTGCTTTTTTTAGGTCCATACCATTTCTGTCCTTTATTGAGTCCATCTTTGCATGAAATGTTCCCTTGGTATCTCTAATTTTCTTGAAGAGATCTCTAGTCTTTCCCATTCTATAATTGTATTAAGTAATAATTATTAATGTGCCAGGCATTGTTCTTAAGCCCAACTGTTTATATGGAATATCATTTTCACAACCTTGTGAGAAGATACTATTTTATTTTTAAGACCATACTATTTTTAGCACCATTTTGTAGATTCTGAAATTAAGATACAAAGAGCTGAAGTCAAAAGGTTAAGGTCACAGAGCTGGAAAGTGATAGGGCCAGAATTTGAACCCAAGCAGTTTGCAGCAAGCTGAAATAAGTTCTTGTGGGGATAGTTCTTGAAGCATTGATCTAGATGATCTCATGGGTGAGTTAATCTGGCAGTTGTTCTATTTGAATTTAGAGTTGCCAGCCTCCTCAGTTTGCTAAAAAAAAAAAAAAAGAAAAAGAATAATCTCATAGATACATAGAGCAGATTAATGATAGTTATAGGCAAGTGATGGGAGAAATATATATATTTTCTTAATTTTATTTAAACCTTTTGTGATTAGGTCAGTAATGCATTTGAGTTAGCCTTGCCAAGCTCTCTTACTTCTAGTAGGGTGTTTTTGGGTAGATTTTTTGCATAAATAGCCATGTTATCATTTATTAAAGACAGTTTTCCTTCTTTCTATCCAAACATTGTGGCCCCCCCTTTTTTAAACATTGTGCCTTTTATTTCTTTTTCTTGCTTTATTGCATAAGCTAGAACCTACAATTTGAGTGTCTCATCACCTTAATTTTCTTTTGCAGTTTGTTCAAATGAGAGTTCACAAGTTGTTTACTGTGACTCAAGTCTGTTTTAATCTACAGTTTCACTATAAACTCCTTATCTTTCTGAAACTTGTTCACAGTATTTTCAAATGTACATTAGTAAAATACCTGTTTTTAATAGATAAATCACCTTCAATTGAATTACATTGTAAAGCCTAGAAATGAACAAGAGCAACAATACTTTCATGACATTTCTTAATTGTGTACATTAAACTTTCATGAAAAGTAGTGCTATTGAGAAGTTTCTTGTAGAAGAACTAATTTGTGTGAAACAGCAGTAGACTTCATTTTTAAATTGCAGTTATTGACATTAGCAGCCATATTTTTCAGTTCAGAGGTCAGCAGATTTTGCTTGTAATGACCCAGACCTTTTGGGCTTTTTATGAGGCATATAATTTCTCTATTGCATATTGTTCTTGGCTTTTTTGTTGTTGTTTTTTCCCTTTAAAAACTTAAAACCATATTTACTCAAAAAGCCCAAACAAGAACAAATTGTGGGCTATAGTTCGCTGATATTTGATTTAAAGAATTATTAACAGATGGTCCCTGACTGAGGATGGTGTGAAAGCAGTAAGCATTCAATAGAAACTCTACTTTGAATTTTGATCTTTTCCCAGGTTAGCTTCATATAGTAAAATACTCTGTCATGGTGTTGGTCAGTGGCAGCGAGCTGAGCTCCTAGTCAGCCACACAATTACAAGTGGATTTCACTTTCAGGGCAATGTTCAGTAAGTTACGTGAGATGTTCAACACTATTATAAAATAGGCTTTGTGTAGATAATTGAGCCTCACTGTAGACTAATGTAAATGCTCTGAGTGCCTTTAAGGTGGGCTAGGTATATACATGTATTTTTGACTTTGACCTTATACAGCGGGTTTATCAGGACATAATCTCATCATAAATTGGGGGAAAATCTTTACTTTGAAAGCTTTCATGTTCATTTTTTTTCTTTCTTTTTTGACTGGGCTTATTTAATTCACAAAATATTTATTGTTTGCATCATATATGAGGCACAGTTCCTCTGTGCTGATTTTGGTAGATGGTACAAGGATGGACAAGATCCTGTCTGCCATTATTGGTTATTCCGGTTTAATTTCATCAAAGAGCTCCTGGCCAAGGGCATAAGTGGGTGTTGAAATCTAGGAGTTTCTCTGCTATATGATATGCCTTTTGGGACTAGATTTGTTTCTGATACCTCTTAATTTTTACAAAGGCATTGACTACTGACTGCACGGTGTTTTCTAGTGTGGGACTGTGACTGACTTCCTGGAGGAGGCATCATTTTCTACTCTGTACAAAAACACTATGTTGTCAAATAGATGGCAGTTAGATGGGGAAAATGTAGAAATGGTAACAGATTTTATTTTCTTGGCTTCAGAATCACTGTGGACAGTGATTGCAGCCATGAAATTAACAGATGCTTGCTCCTTAGAAGAAAAGCTGTGACAAACCTAGATAGCATAAAGAAGTGACATCTCTTTGCCAACAAAGGTCCTTATAGTCAGAGCTATGGTTTTTCCAAATGTACGAATGTGAGAGTTGGACCGTAAAGAAGGCTGTGTGCCAAAGAATTGACACTTTCGAAGTATGGTGCAGGAGAAGATTCTTGAGAATCTTTGGACAGCAGGGAGATCAAACCAGTCAGTCCTTAAGGAAATCAACTCTGAATGTTCAATGAAAGGACTGATGCTGAAGCTTCAACACTCTGGCCACACTGATACGAACAGCTGACTTATTGGAAAAGACAGTGGTCCTAGGAAAGATTGAGGGCAGGAGGAGAAGAGGGTGACAGACACGAGATTGTTGGATGGCATCACCAACTCAATGGACATGAGTTTGAGCAAACTTTGGGAGATAGTGAAGAACAGGGAAGCCTGGAGTGCTGCAGTCCATGGGGTCGCAAAGGATCAGAAATGACTTAGTGACTTAACAACCACCACCACCATATTGTCAGGTGATGGCCCTGAGTTAGTGGGCATATGATAGGTTCCCTGTTAACTATGATTATGATAGTTAACATAATGATTATGACAAATTTCAGTCTAGCAAAGAGAGCACTGTTTGTTTGATTGGATGACATAAATCTAAGAAAGATTTCTTGAAAAGGTAACATTTAAGGCTGGGCAAGTTTTTTTATTACGGAAATGTACAGACACTTTGGGCACTAAAGTAGAAGTTAATAAATAGCTCGTAGTTAATAATTTAAAATTTTTTCTTCATAAATGAAAGTTACACTTATACAAAGAATTCTTCTGTATCCTTCATCTGTGTTCATCAAGTAGCATCTCATTCCACTTTTTCATTTTCTGTTGTTAATGTATAAATATGTATTTAATGTAAAATTTAAATAATTTTATTAAACATGAGAGACGTGGTGCCCCTTATTCTGAATACTTGAGTGTATATCCTAATAACAAGGATATTCTTAGAAAACTACAGTAAAATTGTCAAAATAAGGAAATTAATATTGTGCCAAATTATTATCTATTGACCTTATTCAGATTTTACTAGTTGGTTTTGTATTACTCTTTACAGCTCCCCCCACCCCCTGCACTCCAAAAGAAAGCTGATCTAAGAACTAATCCAAGATTATATGTTACAGTCAATTGTCATGCCTTGTTGGTCTCCTTTAATGTGTTATAGTTCCTTAGTCTTTCATGATTTGACAATTTGAGTATTACAGGTTATTTTGTGAAGTGTCTCTCCATTAGGGTTTGTCTTAGATTTCCTCATTATTAGATTCAGATTGTATACATTTTTGGCAAAGATATTGCAGAAATGATACATGTATTCTCATTGTCTGAGAGGAGGTGCATGTGTATGTTTGTCTCCTTGCTCATGCTGTTAACTTTAATCGCCTGATGATGCTGGGTTCCTTTTCTATAAAGTTATTTTTCACTTTATCATTAATCAGTATCTTGTGATGAGTTACTTTGTGACTTTGTAAATATCCTGTTTCTATTGATACTTTATTAAACTAGCATCCATTGGTGATTTCAGCCTGAAACAGTTACTACTATGTTGGTTACTAAATAGTATCCAGTTCCATCATTCCTTCCACATTTATTAGTTGGAATTCGGTTGTCAGGTTGATTGTATGACAAGAATGGAATGTGATACACACTTTCTAGGTGAAGGAGCAAGGCTCTGGATCAGGTTTGTACAGATAATTTCTGTTAAGTGTTCATCTCCATTGGCTATCAAATTCATAGATACAGAAGGGGCTGTGGAAAATTTCACACTTCATGTGAAAAGGCTACACAGAGTCCTGGAGGAATGACTCTTTCCTCTTCCTGTTGGATTGACCTTTTTATGATTATAAAAAGTCCCTTTTTAGTAACTTTTTGTTTATTTTAACATCTGTATTGTCTTAATATTAGTATAGCCACTCTTGCTTTCTTGTTTGCATGCTATGTCTTGTCTTTTTATTTTCAGTGTATTTATACCTATGCATATTAAGCATTTGCTTCCAACTTTCCCATAGCCCCTTCTGTATCTATGAATTTGAGTATTCTGTGTCTGTGAATTTGAGTATTCTGTGTACCTCACATAAGTAGAAGCATGGAATAGTTGTCATTTTGTGTCTTATTTTTCATGTTGTCAAGAGTCATTCATGTGACAGAATGTATCAGAACTTCATTTGAATAATATTCCATTGTATGAGTGATAGCATACTGTGTTTATCCATTTATCTTTGGACATTTGATTTTTTCCCACCTTGAACTGCCATACTATTTTCCACAATAGCGGCATAATTTTGCATTCCCACAGGCAGTGTACAAGGGTTTCAGTTTCTCCTCATTTTTGTCAATACTTGTTATTTTCTTGGTTTTGTGGGTTTTTTTTTTTTTTTTTTTTGGTTGGTTATTTATAATAGTCATCGTAGTGGGAGTGAAGAGGTAGCTCACTGTGATTTTCATTTGAATTTTCCTAATTAATGGTGAGGTTTAGCATCTTTTCATGAGCTTATTGGCCAACATATAAATTTCTTTGGAGACTTGTTTTTTGATGTTGAATTACAGGAGTTCTCTATGCAGTTAAGATATTAACCACTTATGAGATATATGCAACTATTTTCTATTCATTCTGTGGATTCTCTTTTTATGCTGATAAATGTTTTTTGCCCCAAAGTTTTTAATTTTGATGAAATCTTATGTATTTTTTTAATGTTGAATGCCTTTGATGTCACGGTTAATAAATTATTGCCAAATTCAAGGCCATAAAGATTTTCCCTTTGTTTTTTAAATTTAGGTCTTTGGCCCATTTTTTAGTTCATTTTTATATATGGTGTAAGGTAAAGGTTCATCTTTTTTTCCATGTGAGTATCTAGTTTTTCCAGCATCACTTGTTTAAGAGATTTTCCAGAATCATCTTGATCCCCTTGTTAAAGATCAGTTGCCCATAGAGAAGGAAATGGCAGCCCACTCCAGTATTCTTGCCTGGAAAATCCCATGGACAGAGGAGGCTGGTGGGTTACAGTCCATGGGGTTGCAAAGAGTTGGACATGACTGAGCACACAGGCAAAATTTCCATGCACCAAAGAATAAATGAGAAATCTATATGTTTTTTGTTTTATTGAACTCTGCGAGAGTGTATATAGGTCATTCATGCTTCTTACTTGATTCATGCCTGCCTCCTGCTTCTTGCAAACAGGTTGCCCAGTGAGGCTAAGTCCTCACTCTGAGTGGGTAGCAAGGATTCCTTTTTTCTCCCTTGTTTATATGTCACTGTGTTACACCATATTCTTGCTCACTTTGAAAATGGCTAAATGATTGGCTTTTAGCCATAGAAGAATGAATATAAGTGAAAAGTTGAAGTTATGATGACACAGCCAGGTGTTGGTGAAACTTGAATAATGTGTGGCAATAACATATTCATTTAACAATGTTACCTAATATGTAACAAACCTAGGTATAAACTCCTTTTACTAATACTTAAATATTTCACATGTTGTCAAACAAAACTTGATGCAACACTTTAAGTACTAATAAAGAAGTGAGCATTCTTTTATATTGGGTGATGTTGTTTAGCTGAAAGTTACTTGCTTTTCTAAACAAGGTTCTGACACTGATCGCTACAGTAAGGTTCTTCTGAGTTTGTTATTATCATGTGCTTAAAAAAAAAAAAAATCAGTTGCCCATAAACATGAAGATTTATTTCTCGGCTCTCTATTCTATGCCATTGAGTTTTATGGCTGTCCTTGATGCCAGTACCATACTATTTGGATTTCTTTAGTTATGCGATAAGTTTTGAAAATTATTTATATGGCTGGGTCAGGGCTAAGTTGTGGCACTCAGGATCTTCGTTGTGTCATGTAGGATCTTCCCTTGTGCCCCACAGGCTCTCTAGTTGTGGTGTGCGGGCTAACTTTGTCCCATAGCATGCAGAAGCTTAGTTTCCTGACCAGGGACTGAACTCGCAATCCCCTGTGTTGCAAGGCAGAGTCTGTCTTTTTTTAAGCTTATATTTATTTGTTTTTTAAAATAATTGCTTTACAATATTGTTTGTTACTGCTGTACAACATTGTGAATCAACTGTAAGTATACATATATCCCCTCCCTCCCACACCCCTAACCCCACCCCTCTAGGTTGTCACAGAGCACTAAGCTGAGCTCCTGTGTGTTGTAGAGCAGCTTCCCACTAGCTGTCTGTTTTACATGCAGGCGAATTCTTAACCACTGGACCACCAGGAAAATCTCTGTGATAAGTTTTGAAATTGGGAAGAGACATTTTGCTTTTCATTTTGTATATCTTTAAATGTGTAATAATTTTTCCTCTACATTGTTTTTTCTTGACATGCCAAAGTGTCATCTGCTGAGTCAAATTTACCGCATTCTGGATTTAACTGACTTGTAACCTTGTGGTATAAGTTAATTTACTGTATACCCAGTGATCTCTGTAAATTGGAAGATCTATACACTTGATTGAATCCAGACTCCCTTTGTATCATGTCAGAAGACTTTTTTAACTTGAGGAAATTTTGAAAAGTAACAAGAATGGTATAATGAACCCCTGCATACCACTGCGCCTGGCTTCAGCAGTTATCAACTCATGCCAGTCTTGTTTCATTTTTAACCCTGTTTCCTCCCTACTATATTATTTTGAAGCAGTATAAGCACTTTATTATTTTGTATATTTATATTTATTTGGTATTTTGATTCACATTTTAACCTCATGTTCAATGAAAATTTAAAATCCTGGATATTATTGATTTGCTAAATCTGATCTGTTGCATAATACTTATATTTAGAACTAAAATATCTTGGGTTTTTTTGAGATTTTTTTTTTTTTTTACTATATGAATTATAATTCTTATCCTGAAATACCAAAGGAAAAAAAAATAAAAGTCAACCATAATCTGAGTGGATTCAAAAAGAAAAAAACCAGAATGAATGTGGGCTTTTTATCGGGTTCAGAGAATGCTACTGTTGTTTGCTAACATCCCCTTTGGGTGCCCAGCCACCTGGTAGAGCAGTGGAAATCAGTAGTTTCTATACTTTTATACCACTGTTGAGTCTTTAATTATTTTCCTGTTGACCAGTTTGTTCTACTGAGTAAACTGGATTGTTAAAAAAGTTGTTCTTTATTAGTCAGAAATATAACTGTGTGTACCCAATTTTTAAAAAAAGTGTGATTTCTATCACAGAATTTTATGTTTTAAATTCTTTAAGTAGCCTTGTGGGTACACTGCATAAATTTAAAGGCACTTAATTAGTGTCATTTGTTTAAATCTTTTCAACTGTAGCATCTCAGCAACCGCTAGGATAAGATAAAATGGCAATACTTAGATATTTTATAGCGTTTGGCTACCGACTACAAATAAACAGAAAAACATAATACATTTAGATGGCTTTTGAAAGATGCAGAGATCAGTTCAGTTCAGTCTTTCAGTCGTGTCCGACTGTTGCGACCCCATGAATCGCAGCACGCCAGGCCTCCCTGTCCATCACCAACTCCCGGAGGTCACTCAGACTCACGTCCATTGAGTCCGTGATGCCATCCAGCCATCTCATCCTCAGTCGTCCCCTTCTCCTCCTGCCCCCAATCCCTCCCAGCATCAGGGTCTTTTCCAATGAGTCAACTCTTCGCATGAGGTGGCCAAAGTACTGGAGCTTCAGTTTAGCATCATTCCTTCCAAAGAAATCCCAGGGTTAATCTCCTTTAGAATGGACTGGTTGGATCTCCTTGCAGTCCAAGGGACTCTCAAGAGTCTTCTCCAACACCACAGTTCAAAAGCATCCATTCTTCGGCGCTCAGCCTTCTTCACAGTCCAACTCTCACATCCATACATGACCACAGGAAAAACCATAGCCTT
>SJXQ01000133.1:0-21252 GCA_006408695.1 Aepyceros melampus
AGTATATTCAAAAGCAGAGACATTACTTTGCCAACAAAGATCTGTCTAGTCAAGGCTATGATTTTTCCAGTGGTCATATGTGGATGGGAGATTTGGACTGTGAAGAAACCTGAGCACCAAAGAATTGATGCTTTTGAACTGTGGTGTTGGAGAAGACTCTTGAGAGTCCCTTGGACTGCAAGGAGATCCAACCAGTCCATTCTAAAGGAGATCAGCCTGGGTGTTCTTTGGAAGGACTGTTGCTGAGGTTGAGAGCCAATACTTTGGCCACCTCATGCGAAGAGTTGACTCATTTGAAAAATCTCTGATGCTGGGAGGGATTGGGGGCGAAAGAGAAGGAGACGACAGAGGATGAGATGGCTGGATGGCATCACCGACTCAATGGACATGAGTTTGGGTGAACTCCGAGAGTTGGTGATGGACAGGGAGGCCTGGTGTGCTGCGATTCATGGGGTCGTAAAGAGTCGGACATGACTGACAGACTGAAATGAACATGCTTATGAAATATTGCTATTTTCTTACTTATATATTGGTGCTCTTTTGTAACTATCAATACTTTTCTTGCTATAAAAGTTGTAAATATTTTCCCCTGACAGTTCACTTGTCTCTTCACTTTGTTTAATTTTATTCCATTTCTTACTCTCCCCTTACACTTGCTTTGTTTCAAACACTTGGCTTCTTAAATGTACTTTGAACAGATTTTGCAGTAGCTATACCCCTTGCCAACAGTGCTTTTCCCCAGATGTTCCCCCTTCACCATCTCTAGCTCTTTCCACATAAGCTCACTGTCACCTCTTAGTGAGGCCTACACTTATAGTGTAAATAATTTTACACACTTCTACTTCTGCCAAAGCCAAGGCAGGTCAGACTTCCCATACTCTGTTCTTTTATCCCAGCACTTATGAATTTCTGCTGCTGCTAAGTCGCTTCAATCGTGTCCGACTCTGTGTGACCCCACAGATGGCAGCCCACCAGGCTCTGTCATCCCTGGGATTCTCCAGGCAAGAACACTGGAGTGGGTTGCCATTTCCTTCCCCAATACATGAAAGTGAAAAGTGAAAGTGAAGTCGCTCACTAAGTGTCCAACTCTTCGTGACCTCATGGACAACAGCCTACCAGGCTCCTCCACCCATGGCATTTTCCAGGCAAGAGTACTGGAGTGCGATGCCATTGCCTTCTCCAATTAATTTCTAACAGACCATATATTTTTTTCTTTGTTTTCTTTTCTACTAAAATTTAAAATTCACAAGAGTAGGTATTTTTATTTGCTTTTATTATGTTCCCTAGGCATCCCCCAAACTTAAAACAGTGGTTTGTACAAGTTCAGTTCAGTTCAGTCTCTCAGTCGTGTCTGACTCTTTGCGACTCCATGAATCGTAGCATGCCAGGCCTCCCTGTCCATCACCTACTCCTAGAGTTCACCCAAACTCATGTGCATCGAGTCAGTATGCCATCCAGCCAGCTCATCCTCTGTCATCTCCTTCTCTTCCTGCCCCCAATCCCTCATAGCATCAGTCTTTTCAAATGAGTCAACTCTTCGCATGAGGTGGCCAAAGTATTGGAGTTTCAGCCTCAGCATCAGTCCTTCCAATGAACACCCAGGACTGGTCTCCTTTAAGATGGACTGGTTGGATCCTCTTGCAGTCCAAGGGACTCACAAGCGTTTTCTCAAACACCACAGTTCAAAAACATCATTTCTTTGTCATTCAGCTTTCTTCAGGGTCCAACTCTCATATCCACACATGACCACTGGAAAAACCATAGCCTTTGTTTGGCAGAGTAATATCACTGCTTTTGAATATACTATCTAGGTTGGTCATAACTTGTCTTCCAAGGAGTAAGCATCTTTTAATTTCATGGCTGCAGTCACCATCTGCAGTGATTTTGGAGCCCCCAAAAATAGAGTCTGACACTGTTTCCACTGTTTCCTCATCTATTTCCCATGAAGTGATGGGACCAGATGCCATGATCTTCGTTTTCTGAATGTTGAGCTCTAAGCCAACTTTTTCACTCTCCTCTTTCACTTTCATCAAGAGGCTTTTTAGTTCCTCTTCACCTTCTATCATAAGGGCGGTATCATCTGCATATCTGAGGTTATTGATATTTCTCCCAGCAATCTTGATTCCAGCTTGTGCTTCTTCCAGGCCAGCATTTCTCACGATGTACTCTGCATAGAAGTTAATAAGCAGGGTGACAATATACAGCCTTGACATACTCCTTTTCCTATTTGGTACCAGTTTGTTGTTCCATGTCCAGTTTTAACTGTTGCTTCCTGACCTGGATATAGGTTTCCCAGGAGGCAGGTCAAGTGGGCTGGTATTCCCCTCTCTTTCAGAATTTTCCACAGTTAATTGTGATCCACACAGTCAAAGGCTTTGGCATGGTCAGTAAAGCAGAAGTAGATGTTTTTCTGGAACTCTCTTGCTTTTTCGATGATCCAGCGGATGTTGGCAATTTGATCTCTGGTTGCTCTGCCTTTTCTAAAACCAGCTTCAACATCTGGAACTTCACAGTTCACGTATTGCTGAAGCCTGGCTTGGAGAATTTTGAGCATTACTTGCACAAGTTAGGTATCTGAAAATATTTGCTGAAATGAATGAATTATGTTTACTTGTTTCAAATAAGCTGTTAATGGTGTATGTAATCAAAATAAAAAAGAGATATCTTCAGGAATACATGTATCTTTATCTCATATTGGCAAGGCATATATACTCCAATATTGAGTAAATACTGTCTTTTCTTATTATACTTTCATAATAATTATCACTATTGATTTATACTTATATTCTAGCTCCAACTAGAGTATAGTTTCAGCAAGGTAAAAAATATAAAAGATTTTTTAGTGAAAAATTAGGTGAAATAACAGCAATTATCACACAGTTCATTCTTTACTCACTGATAACCAGCAGGACCTTTATCAATAAAATCTCAATCTCATTTGTACAAATTTCTGAATTCTATTTTCATTTACTCTATAGGAAATTTATTTAAATTAATTTTATACCTAATGTTGTAACAAATTTATAGATGTTTTGGGGGACAGCTGTTCCATATTTACTAGTGAGTCCTTTTTGATTTCTAAGAAAATTCCTCCCCTAAACTTCATTCAGCTCTTCTATTAGCTAATATTACATCTCCCATATATATACTCTATATCACATCAATGTCATAATTTATCTTTTATTTATTTGATATTGTGAGATTTCTTTTACTTAATCATTCAAGTTTATCTTCTGTTTGAGTCTAATAAATTACACAAAACTTTAACCACATATTTTTAACATTTCATATTTCTACACAGAGTGGAGCTCAAAAGCATACATGGAAACTAAAGAAATTATATAATAAAATTAACAGCTGTGATAACTTCAACCAGAAAAGGAAATAAAAACACTTCTCAAAACATTTTGAAAATTTGAAATATTTCAGAAATTTTTTTGAAATAATCTTACTAAAGAGTCCCTTGGACTGCAAGGAGATACAACCAGTCCATTCTGAAGGAGATCAGCCCTGGGATTTCTTTGGAAGGAATGATGCTAAAACTGAAACTCCAGTACTTTGGCCACCTCATGCGAAGAGTTGACTCATTGGAAAAGACTCTGATACTGGGAGGGATTGGGGGCAAGAGGAGAAGGGGACGACTGAAGATGAGATGGCTGGATGGCATCACTGACTCGATGGACGTGAGTCTGAGTGAACTCCGGGAGTTGGTGATGGACAGGGAAGCCTGGCATGCTGCGATTCATGGGGTCGCAAAGAGTCGGACACGACTGAGCGACTGAACTGAACTGAATTGTATATTCTTATGTATGCTATTAAGTTCACCCATTTTTAAAAATTTAATTTACTCAGTTTCATTTCTAGGAGTGCTATTTGATACTTTTAAAAATGTGACAGGTCATTTTTACATTTTCTTGTCTCATACACATAATTTTCCAGTTTGTCTTCTATTTCTTTAAATAACAAAAAAAGCCTAATTTTACAATAGCTGTTTTGGTAATTGCAATAATCTGAAATCTGAGTTTGTTATCTCCATGTATTCTTGTAGAGGGTAGAGTGGACTACCCAAAGTATTTACATCCTTTTCCCTGAACCTGTGAGTATGAGCCTTACATATATGACAAAGTGAAGTGAAGTGAAGTCGCTCATTCGTGTCCAACTCTCTGCGACCCCATGGACAGAAGTCTACCAGGCTCCGCCATCCATGGCATTTTCCAGGCAAGAATACTGGAGTGGGCTGCCATTTCCTTCTCCAGGGTATCTTCCTAACCCAGGAATTGAACCCAGGTCTCCTGCATTGTAGGCAGATGCTTTAACTTCTGAGCCACCAGGGAAGCCCATATGACAAAAGGAACATGTTAAATTTAAAATTCTGAGGGGAGGAAGCATGATTAAATTTGCATGACATCATTAAATTTAAAATTTTGAGAGGAGGAGATTATCCTGGATTATTGGTGTGGGCCTAGTTTTAATCACAGGTCCTTATCATAAGAAGGCAAGACAGATAGAGGCAGAAGAAAAGATATAATGATGGGAGCAGAGGTGGAAGTGATATGCAGGGGCCATGGTCTAACGAATGCAGGTGAGCCTCTAGTTGTTGAAAAAGGCAAGGAAAGAGATTCTCTTTTAGAGCCTCTTGAAAGAATACAGTCCTATTGACTCCTTTATTTTTAAGACCTGTAGAACTATAAGATAATAAACATATGTTGTTGTAAGCCACCAACCATGTGGCAATTAGCAAGTAGGACACCAATAAAGTTATCTTATAATTTCTGTTTCAGGCACCTTTTTCTTATGTGTTTCATTATTTTTTCATCCTGATTTCCCTATAAATATTTGTTTTCCCTGAAATTATTTGCAAGACATTTTCATGGGAGAGGGTGAAGGTGAAGTCCTCTGAAGAACATTTACTTCTATCAAATCTAGTCTACTGTAAAGCATTTTCATGTTGTGACTATATATTTGGAACAAGTACATTGCCTTGCTTATATTTTTGTGCCTTCTCTTTTCCATAATATCATATTTTTTTCCTCCCAGATCTTTCTATTCTCATGTCTTTGGTTGTTTGTAAGTGCATCAGTGCAGCATGAGAAGAAAGATGAAATGGTTTGCGAGTAGGAGTACAGTGCTCTGTAAAAGATCATTTTCTCCAAAGAAATGCCCCAAACAGGGAAGAGGAAAGATTTCTAATAGGTTGCCTGAGAAAAGAGCAGGGATGGTCTCTAGGCTTCACATAGTTGTTATTATACTTATCTTGCTCCTGCATTAGGGTCACTTTTCCCCCCTCTTTTGTTGTTGTCTTTGTGTTTGTTGTTGCTGTTATTGCAATGTCCTCTGCTTTTCATCTTACCTACACTGTTTAAGAAACCCAAGGATTTAGAGAAGTAGTTTGAAGTTAAAAGCAAGAAAGAAATGGCGGCTACATGCAGTGTAGGTTTTATGGATACTTGAGAATATTATGTTATCATTAAGCAAATGCCAAAGAATGGCACTATTTTGCTTTCCACAAAGAAGTTAACAATGTTGTACAATGGATTACATATTCATATCATTTCTAAAGGCAGATGCAAGGATGACTCGGAGTTTTTCCAGGCTTAAAGACTATAAACTTTATCAAGGATCCTCAACCAAAGACAGTTGCTTCCTTACTACCACCTGTGTAGCAGCAAGATGCCAGAAAGAAATCAAGCCAGGGTATGGTAATTATGCTATGGATATATTGGTACCTTAAAGGACATTGATTAGTTAGCATTATGAAACTTAATTATTGACTATTACTAAACAAGTGTTATCCTTTAAAGTAAGCATTGATATATTACAGACGTTTTCAAGAAAGATAAATGACATAGGATAATTATAATTAAATTCATATATATACACATATGCCATATTCATTTAAGAATAATGAAGATTTTAGCTCTTTGTAATTAAGTACTAGAAGTCATGAATCTGGAACCCAGTAGCCTGTGTTCAAAGTAGCCAGGTTGGACATGAAATCTATCCAAAAATAAGTGTCTCTGTGATTGGTACATGTGAAATGCACATGTATATATGCTATGGCCCATGTCATAAGTTAGGCCATCTTAAATAAGTTGGTTAAGATCTATCAAGACTGTTCTTACTACTTATCTTAATTAATTAAATCAACATATACTAAGTATAATGCTCTTTCCCAAGTGCTCAAGATACATCAATGAACACAGTAGTAAAAAAATCTTTTACCTTACAGAATTTACAACCTAACGAGCAGTATAAAAATTACATATAAAAATGATAAGTATTATGGCAGAAAAATCAGAGTATGCTATGAGAGGTTAAGAGTGGTAGGGGTCTTGCAGTTTTAAAAGGCAGTCAAGGTAGGCCTTGTGAGAAGGTGCTAACTGAACAGAAACTTCAAGGAGTCTGGGCTTACCCAGGTGGGTATCTGAAAGAAGAGCATTCCATGCAGAGGGAACAAAAAATCCAAATGCCCTGAGACTGAAACATGTCTGGCATAACTGGTAATAGTGAAGAACTGGATAAACTCCTAGGAGGTTTCTAGGAATAGAGTAGAAGGAGAGAATTGCCAGCGTTGGGATCAGAGAAGGACAAAAGACAGACATGACAGAACTTATGGATCACCGTGTGGATGTGGACTGCTCCGTGAATGAAACCAGGAGCCAAGGGATAATGACTTGAACATTGACTTTAATCTGACTTGTATTTTAATAGGATCTCAGACTGCTGAGCAGAGAAGTAACTAGTTAGAAAAGGGTATAAACAGGTAGCACAAGAGATGTGCTACCAGGCAAGTGATGATGGTGGCTTGGATCTGTGTGGTGAAAGACCTGGTAACAGATAAACGGACTCATTTCTCAGAAGATGAGATTTCAGTATATTGTGATGTGGAATATTGACTCTGCCAAGTCAGTTCTGTGTGTCATCATTCTGCTTGTGTAAAGATCAGTTCTACAATACTTACGCTGCTGGAGGAATCCCTGTGCCCAATAGGCAGATCAATCCTGAATACGACTTAGTTTATCACTGAGGACATCAATTTATTCTAGTTCTAGATCATAAAAGTGACCTCCTGACTTCCTAAATAAATACTTTTAGGTAAGCACAATAACTAATATCTTCAATACCAAAGCTAGATAGCTGAACTTTTAATGTACTTCTGAGTTTTAAAATAAATGAGAATATTTGCTTTGGTTTCCATAGTAGTTATGGTTAACATCCTAAAGGTGTGGGAAGAAGGGAGAAAGCACAGCAGGTTTTAATGATTTTCAGAAGTAACAGTCCTATTTTTTAAACCAGATTCAAAGTGGGAACAGAGAGGAGAATGATTGAGCACAGTGACCTCAACATGGCTTAAAATTTAGAAAGCAAGAGAAGTATTGATCTTTACTCCTTCTATCAAAAACTACAGTCACAATTTATTGTTCGCCTTCTGAGTAAGCACCATGGCAGGAAAGCAAGAAGGAGGGCTTCACTGAAGCAAAGCCAGAAAGGCTCTTTAGCTACAGTAAATTAGACACAGTTATGTCTTAGTATATTATCATTCACTTCTCTGTGCATCAGATATGGAGTCAAATACAAACTCTACCCTTTAAGGAAATGGCAACCCACTCCAGTATTCTTGCCTGGAAAATCCCATGGATGGAGGTGCCTGGCAGGCTATAGTCCATGAGGTCAAAATGAGGCTGATATGACTGAGTGACTTCATTTTGTACTTTCTCTTTCTTTCTTTCTTTCACCTTAGCTAATGTAATCTCAACCTGTTTTACATTCCTTATTTTTAAAACAGATATAAAATGAATGACTACCATGGTAAATTTTTTTGAGGATTTTAAGGAAGTGTATGCCAAGCATACAGCACAGTGCCTGTCACACAAGAATTTAACAAAAGGATCTAATAAATTTTAATTTTGTTATTAAATTTTGCATAGTAAAAAAATGCAATAGGCAAAAGATCCATCCCACTGGTTCCATGGAATCCTGAAAAATATAACATTAAGTCTGAATTTGCATCTTTTCACATAGTCAATGAAATTTTGTGCAAAGATAATAAATTTTCTACCTCCCTCATACCAAAAAAATGAGGGTCTAGGACATATACTCATGAATTGTGTCACTATACAGATTAATAACAGTTCAGTTTTAAAATTCAATGTATATTAATTTTGTGACAATATATATTAAAGAAACAGTGATATTTTATGAATAGCAATAATTATGATGATAGCAATAAATATTACCAAAATGTATAAACTGGGATCATTCTTAGTTCACAAATCCCAAGGGAAGGAAGATTCAAATTTACTTATTTTACACAGAAAAGTTTTACATTTAATGACTGAACCTAATTCAACTGTTACTCTGAGCATCACCTTAAATCATATAAAAATCTCATGACTGTGATCATCATTTCATCTTTCTTTACTAGTATCATTCAGCCTCATTTTGACATCTACTGAAATATTATTACATAAAATTGTATCTCACTGTCCCCTATGCTCACTTGAAAAAAAAAGGGAACTAAGACAACCCTCAGTGTACATCATGTATACTTTCTGGAATAGGAAAGAAAATGCCTAAAGTGGGAAACTGAACAGTTGGTATCCTGTGGGGAACTTTTTTTCCAGTTGCAATAGTAACTTGATGAGGTTGCTATTATTTTTCACAGTTTGTGTTTATTAAGTTAATTTCAAAAGGCGATGGGGTGGAGAGTGTATTGACAATCAGGTTAAGTGGCTACATACTTTAATTCTCTGATGGGAAGGGCAAAGCAGAGAGAAGGGCTTTTCTACTGGTAGGTGCTAAAGCAGACAAGCTTGGGATGGAAATCTGAACAAGCCTCCTCTGCGCTTAACTTAGGCCTCCTCCTTACAGCCATGTGGCCACTCAACACTGACCTGAGCACTGCAAAGGAAGGGGAAGTATCAAGTTGCTAACTTTGTCTTATTATAGTGATAAAGGTGGCATCCAGGAAAAACAGTAACAAAACAAAGACATGAGTGGTGTGGCAATGTTCACAGCGCCAATTTTTAACTCCAAAGTAAGTCACAGAGCGAACCCCACCTCAGGAAAGGCTTTATGGATGGATATGAGACTCATTTTGAGTCGAAAGATAGAAGAGATCTGAATATGTAAAAGACAGAGAGTCAGACAAACTTGTGTTTAACTTTTTGTTCCACTATTTACAAGGTAGTGACCCTTGGAAAATCTAGGTTGTGCCATTACATGTTGGAATAAAAGTGGAATTGCTCACGTGAGTTCCTTGTGATTGCAAGGATATGTATGTAAAGTGCCTCATACACATACAGCCTGTCACATAGCAAATTCTCAATAAATGGTAGAAACTGGTTGTGTTTCTTTAATCTAAACCATTATCATCAATTAAACAAGGACAACAACCTCAGAGGATTATGAGCTGGAAAGAATCTAACAGAGTAACCGGTTCCTCCAAATGTAATACAAAATATTTGGGATGCATCTGGAGATGGGCTGAAGGTCAGTGTGTTTATAAAGGCTTATGAGAGAAAAGCATAAATGTTGAAGCTAAGTTTGGTGAAACAAATAAAAAGAATTCTTCGTCCTGGAAGATGTTGGGTAAATGCTTTGAGGCCTACAGGTCTTTTGCTTTCCTATTAGATTAGCAATGTATTTAATCATTTGTAGCAATTGTATTACAATAATATAATGGTCCCCACACGAGGTGTAGACAAAGATTCTGAACACACAAGCCTGAGCACCGGAGTGTAATGGGGGCATTATTTCCTTTGGGTAAGATTAATTTTTCTTGCATGAAAACACCCAGTGCTTTTTGTTTTTCAGTTCGACATTTCTAGTGGAAATAATTTATGGTAATACAGGCAGATAGCACAGAGCATGTAAGGAACTGAAATAAATTTGAGTCTCAAATGAGAAAGGTTGGAGTGTTGACAATAGCAAGATGGTTCTTAGGAAACGGAGCAGTTCTCATTATTTTTCCTCACTGATCAGGGGACTTGGCTGAAAGGGATGGTTAAGTGGCTGAAGTTTTTGTTTTTACTTTTTTCTTTTCCAGTCAGACAATTACTGCCAAGGTCAATTAGTTTTTCCAAATCCACAGATAAAATTCAATGTAGTTTACAGCATAAGGTATTGTTAGAGCAAGTGTCAAACACAAGTTTATCTGTCAGCTCGATAAGAGCATTAAAAAGAGGCCATAACAATATTGTCTTTTGGCTTTAGTTTCAATTCTCTTTTTTTCCTTTCCTGGATTTGAAGTCACTTGAAATTAAAATAAAGAATTTGAAACATTTTTGCACACTACATATTTGAGATACATGTTATTAATAAGGTATGAACTCCAGGCAGCTGAGCTAAAATAGTTTTGCTAGAAACAAATCATGACATTCAAGTTAAAATTTCACCTATATAATAAATCTGTATTCCTCCACAAGAGAGATTATATTCAACCTCTAAAAATGATTGATTTAATGAATGAGAAGAATTGAAAATTTCAATCTAAAATTATATTTAATACATAATTCAATCTTTCTTCCAACCAAGAGATTTAATTGCAAAGAGAGGGAAAAACCATTTTGTAGACTTTTCTGATTGTTCATATTTTGACTTAAGCAGGAGCTGGTTCTAACGATAGTGGCTAAGATTAGTCACATATGCCATAGGTATCTTTAGCTCAAAAGAAGCGACCATCACTAGTTAATCATGGGACATTTAATCCTGTTGAGTCTGGATCCACCCACAGAATCTACTTTGACCCAGAACTCAAGTCAGTCGCAAAAGTTCATCCTTTAGCATATTTTACCATTACCTGCCTTTGCCAAAATAATCTTTAAATTGGAAAAAAAGCAAACACAAATGGTCACTACAACAGTGTTTAAGTTGTCATAATTCTGAACAAAACAACAAAATAAACTTGAGCACCACATATTCCCTCATGCCAGTTTTGAGTATTTCATTTTATGGAGATCACTGTCCAAATGCTTCCCATGGTTGAGGATGCAGCATCAGTGCCCTGTTAGGATGGGGCAATGTGACTCTGTGATGTTTCATGATAAACATTACCAACTATATACTGTGCATCTAGACAATTTCTGAAGAAACAACAACATCATCCTCAGTTGCTATTTCTGAGACAAATGAATACAATATAGCAAGTGCTTTTAGATGGATCTTCTTCCTGCATCTCTCATAGCATCCTGTCAACACTGAGATACGGACTGAAAGAGACTTCAAAGGGAATCATCCATGCCTAGCAACAACTGACAACCATTAACTTTAGCATAAACTGAATGTGTTTTAAACAGATGTACTTTTTTCAGAACAGTTTTAGGTTCATATCAAAACTGAGAGGAAGATATAGATATTTTCCATACAGCTTTTGCCCCTATACATGCATAGCCTCCCCAATTATTAACATCTCCCACCAGAGTGGTACATTTGTTACAACTGATGAACCTGCATTTACATATCATAATCACCCAACATCTATAGTTTACCTTATGGTTAACTCTATGTCTTAGTTCTATGGGCTTGGACAATTATATAATGGCATGCTAGCAAGGTTACACTCAAAATCCTTCAAGCGAGGCTTCAACAATATATGAATACTTTCAGGTGTAAGAGCTGCATTTTAAAAAGGCAGAGGAACCAGAGATGACACTGTCAACATTTGCTGGATCATAGAGAAAACAAGGTAATTCCAGAAAAAAAAAATGTACTTCTGCTTCTTGACAACGCTAAAGACTTTGTGCGGATCACAAAAAGTTGTGTAGAAAATTCTCAAAGAGATGGAAATACCAGACTATTTTACCTGACTCCTGAAAAACCTGTATGCAGATCAAGAAGCAACAGCTAGAACCTTACATGGAATAACTGACTGCTTCAAAATTGGGAAAGGAATACAACAAGGCTTGATAATGTCACTCTGCTTATTTAACTTATATGAAGAATAAATCATGTGAAATGCTACCTGGATGAATCACAAGTTGGAATCACCAACTGGCAGAAATATCAACAATCTCAGATATGCAGATGATAACCACTTTAATAGCAGAAAGTGAAGAGGAACTAAAGAGCCTCTTGACAAAAGTGAAAGAGGAAAGTGAAAAAGCTGGCTTAAAACTTAACATTCAAAAAACTAAAATCAAGGCATCTGGTCCCAAAACTTCATGGCAAATAGAAGGGGAAAATGTAGAAGCAGTGACAGACTTTACTTTCTTGGGCTTCAAAATTGTTTTTTGCAATGCGGGAGATCTGGGTTTGATCCCTGGGTTGAGAAGATCCCCTGGAGAAGGGAAAGGCTACTCACTTCAGTATTCTGGCCTGGAGAATTCCATGGACTGTATAGTATATGTGTCGCAAAGAGTTGGACACAACTGAGCAAATTTTACTTTCTATCCAAAATTACCGAAGATGGTGACTGCAGCCATGAAATTAAAAGATGGTTGCTCCTTGGAAGGAAAGCTATGACAAACCTAGATAGCATGTTAAAAAGCAGGACATCACTTTGAAAACAAAGGTCCATCTAGTCAAAGCTATATTTTTTCCAGTAGTCATGTACAGATGTGAGAGCTAGACCATCAAGGCTAAATGTCAAAAAATGATGTTTCTGAATTGTGATGCTGAAGAAGACTCTTCTGAGAGCTCCTTGGACTTCAAGGAGATCAAATCAGTCAATCCTAAAGGATATAAACCCTGAATAGTCACTGCTGAATATCCACTGGAAGGACTGATGCTGAAGCACCAATACTTTGACCACTTGATGCAAAGTGCCAACTCACTGGAAAAGACCCTGATGCTGGCAAAGACTGAAGGCAAAGAAGAGGGCAGCAGAGGATGAGATGGTTAGATAGCATTACTGACTCAATGGACATGAATCTGAGCAAACTCCAGGAGATAGTAGAGGACAGAGGAGTTTGGCATGTTACAGTCCATGGGGTCACAAAGAGTTTGACACAACTACCTGGAGTAACCACAATATAAAACTACTGTCTTGATAGTACACTGTCTAAAGTACTGATAGTACTTCTCCGATCTTCTGTTTATTTATCAAATATACCCAGCATTCATTTCTTTATCAAATATTAAGTAACACTGAATACTTATTATCTACCAATTATTATGCACACCAGATATACAATTTTGTTTTCCAGCCTTATGTCAGATTATAAAATTTTTTACATCCATTGATCTGCCCTGATTCAAAAGATGCCTGGGTTGTGAAACTGGCATGCTGCAGTCCCAGAGTCTGAACACAACTTTGCAACTGAACAACAACGACACAATGGCATGTACCCATCACTGCAGTATCAAACCAAGTAGTTCCACTGCTCTAAATAGACTCAATTTGTAGAGGGCTATAAAGGATGAGTAGTACAATGGATGGGGAAGGAAAAACAACATCAACAATTCTCTGCTAAGGAATTATTATCTACCCTTGAAAAATGCTGCAAGGATATGCTGGATTCAATGGAGAAGATGTGGACATCTGAAGAAGCAGAATCCCTTTGGTCTTTACAATCTCATACAGCAGAAAACTCTCAGAGTCTCTTTACACTGCAAGCAAATAAAAATAATGAGAACATGACAGATATAAAGGGTAGGGCCTGAGAAATAAGAGTTGATTGCAAAAATGTTGTTTATTCATAGAGTGTAATACTGCTTAGCAGTTACAAAGAATGAACTACTGACACATGCTAGGTTAAGATTTCTATAGATGGACGTGCTATCAAGATTTTTTATGATCAGATCTTATTTTTACACATTTTATTTGCTTGATCTATAACTGACATTGGTACAGCAAAATGAACCATCAGAATTCTCAATTTTTCAACTTTTCTTGTAGCTTTATTGACCATTTTCTTTGTGTTTTTGAAGCTACTAGGATCACACAAGATAAAATTTTTATTTCCCTTGGGAATTACAAGGGATTGTATTCTACTATAAATAAAATATTATAAGTTTATCATGTTATGACTATTTATATTCCCATTGACACTTTTTACTGGCAAATTTTCTTATATTAATAGTTACTCAAACTTTGTTTTATCATTTTTCTGTGAGATTTCTTTTCCATTCTTGTACATTCAATATTCTATCCTTATAATTTTAATCTCTCATAAGCAACATGCTTGATTTTTAATCCAATGTGATAATTTTTGTCATTTAGTTACTGAATCTGTTTGTTTTTTTATATTTTCTTTAAAACTGTTGTGATTATGGGTGAATCAATTTGTTTCTAACATATTCTGTGGAATTTTTGTTGTTCTGTTGTTGAACTTTTTTCTGTATTTCCCTTGCCTTCTTGCCTTCAACAGATTTCTTAATTTGTTAATTTTTATCTGCAACTTAGAAGTTTTAAAATATGATTTGTGTTTAACTTCAATGATTTTACAGATATATTTCAGAAATTTTGAAGGTACTCAGTTCAGTTCAGTTGCTCAGTCGTGTCCGATACTTTGCAACACAATGAATCGTAGCACGCCAGGCCTCCCTGTCCATCACCACCTGCCGGAGTTCACTCAGACTCACGTCCATTGAGTCCATGATGCCATCCAGCCATCTCATCCTCGGTCGTCCCCTTCTCCNAATTCTTTGGTGCCCAGTCAGCCTTCTTCACAGTCCAACACACATCCATACATGACCACAGGAAAGAGTACACCATGCAAAAATACAAGGTTGAATGAGGCGCAAACTGGAATCAGGATTGCCAGGAGAAATGTCAATAACCTCAGATACACAGATGACACCACCCTTACTGCAGAAAGTGAAGAAGAACTGAACATCATTTTGATGAAGGGGAAAGAGGAGAGTGAAGAAGTTGGCTTAAAAGTCAACACTCAAAAAACTAAGATCATGGCATGTGGTCCCAACACTTCATGGCAAATTGATGAGGAAACAATGGAAACAGTGAGATACTTTATTTTCTTGGGCTCCAAAATCACTGCAGATGGTGACTGCAGCCATGAAATTAAAAGATTCTTGCTGCTTGGAAGAAAAGCTATGGCCAACCTAGACAGCATATTAAAAAGCAGAGACATTACTTTGCCAGCAAAGGTCTAGTCAAAGCTGTGGTTTTTCCAGTAGTCATGTACTGATGTGAGAGTTGGACTGTAAAGAAATCTGAACATGAAAGAATTGATGCTTTTGAACTGTGGTGTTGGAGAAGACTCTTGAGAGTCCCCTGGACTGTAAGGAGATCCAACCAGTCCATCCTAAAGGAAATCAGTCTTGAATAATCATTGGAAGGACTGAAGCTGAAACTGAAACTCCAATACTTTGGCCATTTGATGCAAAGAACTGATTGATTGGAAAAGACTCTGATGCTGGGAAAGATTGAGGGCAGGATGAGAAGGGGACAACAGAGGATGAGACAGTTGGATGGCATCACCGACTCAATGGTCACGAGTTTGAGCAAGCTCCAGGATTTCGTGATGGACAAGGAAGCTTGCCATGCTGCAGTCCATGGGATCACAAAATGTTGGACACAACTGAGTGAACTGAACTGAACTGAGGCATTGCCAATGGGTAAAGAAGATGAGAGGAATTGTGACCAATAACAGAATCAATACATTTAAATTTAGCAAGATTGAAAAGAAGATGTCCCAGAATGCAGAAAGGAGAAATGCTATTAAGATAAGTGTAGAAAATTCCAAAACAGATGTTCTGAATTGCATAGTCATGTGGATGTGACTGTTAATAGTCCAATCAGAGTGCAAATTTAGGGCGGTTATACTACTCTTCACTGTAATGTCAGAAAATGAAATGAAATATTTCCTGCCATCTTCCTGAGCGAGAAATGTCACAGCCACCAGGGACTTTTGGATCTCCAAATGTGAGTGAGGGCTCCCAAAAGGGAACACAAGACCTGTGATCCAGCAGATACCGCCACCTCCTACAGTGATGCTGAGGAGCTCACGTGGGGAGTGGAATGCTGAAGCAGCCATTCACCAGATATGCCATTCCTTACAGTAAACAAGGAATTAAGGATGTAAGTAATCAAGATATAAGATTTGGCCCCAGATAGCTGTGGTGCATATGAAAGGAATGAGTTCAGGTGGCCCAGTGGCTTGCATACATGGAAGAATGTTAAATTTCTTAACTTGATACCTGGTTTTCCTTACTTAATTATAAGCTTTGATGTTCAGATTGCCTGCCCACTTTGTTGCAAACTTGTGTATAGCTTGACTCCCTTTCCTGTCTCCTCAGAGTAGTTTTCTTAGGGCTACTGAGATGCTGTCTTCTGGGCTAAGAGTCCTTTACATTCTCACCAAATAAAATATCTCTCTACTTTCAGACTGTGATTAATTTTTTTAGCCAGGAATGCTAAGTGATTACATAGATAAGAAAATGGCATAGACACCCAAATATATGTGCAAATGAGTTGACAGATCTAAAATTTTGTAAAAGTGAAAAGTATCTTAATACACAACCCAATATTGTAGGGAAGGCCATGATGTGCAATGTCACTTCAGTCATGTCTGACTATTTGCAACCCTATGGACTATATAGCCTACCAGGTTCCTCTGTCCATGGGATTCCCCAGGCAGGAATACTAGATGGGGTTGCCATTTGCTTCTCCAGGGGATCTTCTTAACCCAGGGATCTAATCAACATCTCTTATGTCTCCAGCTTGGCAAGTGATTTCTGTAAATTCTATTTTGAAGTATTTTCCACTACCTTGGTTTCCTTAAAAAAAACGAGAGAGAACAACAGGAATTGCTTCTCTTCTATTGTTTGCTTTGCTATTTTAATCAGATTTAACATTAAGAAAAATATAGCATTCTTTGAAAGAAGGAATAATGCATGCCATCTTTGGTAATTTTAACCACTTTTGAGCTACTTTCTGGAGAGCCCCATCTGCCTGTCTAGTCCATCTGCTAGTTGTTAACACTTTGTCACTTGACAAATCCAAAGTCTGAACTGAGATAGGAGCAGGAAAGTGAAATGATGGTTTCTGATAATTAAATGTGATTGACGAACAGATACACATTGGCAAACACACACACACATGCAAGATAATTCTATGTCAATTTGACTGGTACCTGGAACAATTTGGTTTAGGAATATAAAGTCAGAATGGCTAAGAGAAGATATACTGAGGCAGATATTCATGATTTTGCTAGGTATTAATTTGCTTAAAAATCAACTTTTTTTTAATATTAGAAGCTATTGTTCAAATTATTTAATTGTTAAATCATCATTCACTCAGTTCAGTCGATCAGTCATGTCTAACTCCTTACAACCTAATGGACTGCAGCATGCCAGGCTTCATTGTCCATCACCAACTTCTGGAGCTTGCTCAAACTCATGTCCATCGAGTCAGTAATGCCATTCAACCATCTCATCCTCAGTCATCACCTTCTCCTCCTGCCTTCAATCTACCACAGCACCAGGGTCTTTAATCAGTCAGTTCTTTGTTTCAGGTGGCCAAAATATTGGAGTTTCAGTTTCAGCATCAGTCCTTCCAATGAATATTCAGGACTGATTTTCTTTAGGATGGACCGGTTGGATCTCTTTACAGTCCAAGGGACTCTCAAGAGTCTTCAACACCAAAGTTCGAAAGTATCAATTCTTCCATGCTCAGCTTTCCTTACGGTCCAACTGTCACATCCATATATGACTACTGGAAAAACAATAGCTTTGACTAGACGGCCTTTGTTGGCAAAGTAATGTCTCAGCTTTTTAATATGCTGTCTAGGTTGGTCATAGCTTTTCTTCCAAGTAGCAAGAATCTGTTAATTTCATGGCTGCAGTCACCATCTGTAGTGATTTTGGAGCCCAAGAAAATAAAGTATCTCACTGTTTCCATTGTTTCCCCATCAATTTGCCATGAAGTGATGAGACTGGATGCCACCATCTTAGTTTTTTGAATGTTGAGTTTAAGCCAGCTTTTTCATTCTTTTTCACTTTCATTAAGAGGCTCCTTAGATCCTTTTTGCTTTAAGCCATAAATAAGGTTGGTGTCATCTGCATACCTGAAGTTTCTGATATTTCTCCTGGCAATCTTGATTCCAGCTTGTGCTCCTTCCAGCCCAGCACTTTGCATGATTAACTCTGCATATAAGTTAAATAAACAGAGTGACAATACATAGCCTTGTCATACTCCTTTCCCAATTTGGAACCAGTCTGTTGTTCTATGTCTGGTTCTAACTGTTGCTTCTTGACCTGCATACAGAACTTAGGGGGTAGATCAGGTAGTCTGGTATTCCCATCTGTTTAGTAATTTTCTACAGTTTGTTATGATCCACACAGTCAAAGGCTTTGAGATAGTCAATAAAACAGAAGTAGATGATTTTCTGAAACTCTTGCTTTTTCTGTGATCCAATGGATGTTGTCTCCATTGGCAATTTGGATACTTTGGCAATTTGATCTCTGGTTCCTCTGCCTTTTTAAACTCCAATTTGAACATCTGGAATTTCACGGTTCACATACTGTTGAAACTGCTTGGAGAATTTTGAGCATTACTTTGCTTGCATGTCTGATGAGTGCAATTGTGCAGTAGTTTGAAGATTCTTAGGCAATGTCTTTCTTTGAAATTGGAATGAAAACTGATCTTTTCCAGTCTTATGAACACTGCTGATTTTTTATATATTTATTGGGATTTTGAATTTTTGCAGAATTTTTTCAGCATGATTTTTAGAAATTGAACTAATTCAACTGGAATTCCATCACCTCACTAGCTTTGTTTGTAGTGATGCTTCCTAACACCCACTTGACTTCACATTCTAGGAGGTCTGGCTCTAGGTGAGTGACATCATCATTGTTATCTGGGTCATTAAGATCTTTTTTTGTACAGTTCTGTGTATTCTTGCTGCTGCTGCTGCTAAGTCGCTTCAGTCGTGTCCAACTCTGTGCGACCCCGTAGACGGCAGCCTATCAGGCACCTCCATCCCTGGGATTCTCCAGGCAAGAACACTGGAGTGGGTTGCCATTTCCTTCTCCAATGCATGAGAGTGAAAAGCGAAAGTGAAAGTCGCTCAGTCGTGTCCAACCCTTAATGACCCCATGGACTGCAGCCCATCAGGCTCCTCTGTCCATGGGAGTTCCTTCTGTTAAGTTCATACCATTTCTGTCCTTAATTGTGCCCATCTTTGCATGAAATGTTTCCTTAGTTTCTCTAATTTTCTTAAAAAGATTTCTAGTCTATCCCATTCTATTGTTTTCCTATATTTCATTGATCACTGAGTAAGGTTTTCTTTTCTCTCCTTGCTATTCTTTGAAACTCTGCATTCAGATGGGTGTAACTTTCCTTTTCTCCTTTGCCTTTAGTTTCTTTTCTTTTCTCAGTTGTTTGTAGGGCCTCCTCAGATAACCAATTTGCCTTTTTCATTTCTTTTTCTTGTGGATGGTCTTGATCACTGCCTCCTGTATACAGTGTTATGAACCTCTGTCCATAGTACTTCAGGCACTCTATCAGATCTAATCCCTTGAATCTATTTCTCACTTCCACTGTATAATCATAAGGGATTTGATTTAGGTCATACTTGAATGATCCAGTGGTTTTCCCTACTTTCCTCAATTTCACTCTGAATTTTCCAACAAAGAGTTCATGATCTGAGCCACAGTCAGCTCCTGGTCTTGTTTTTGCTGACTGTATAGAATTTCTCCATCTTTGTCTGTAAATAATATAATCAATCTGATTTCAGTATTGACCATCTGGTGGTGTCCTTTTGTAGAGCTGTCTCTTGTGTTGTTGAAGAGGGTGTTTGCTATGACCAGTGCATTCTCTTGGCAAAGCTCTGAGCTTTTGCCCTGCTTCATTTTGTATTCCAAGGCCAAACTTGCCTGTTACTCCAGGTTCTCTTGACTTCTTTCTTTTGCATGCTAGGCCCCCTGATGAAAGGACATCTTTTTGTGGTGTTAGTTCTAGAACACCTTATAGGTCATTGTAGAGCCATTCAATTTCAGCTTTTCCATCATTGCATAATACAGTATAAAAAAATAAAATCTGCTCCAGTTTCCCAATGGAGGAAAGTTTGGCTGTTTTAAACCTTAGGCTGATTTATTTAACACCAATATATATCTGATAGCTTACAGTGAATGGTGTCAAATTCATGATCTCCAAAGAAGATTTAGCTTCAGGGCCAGTGACCATGCTTGATCATTCAATTGTTTTTGTGTGCCAGAATTTTTATTACAGTGAAAAGGACAGAGACAGTATCTGATATAGACATCAGAAGGGAGACAGAATATGCCCCACTTGTTAGTCTTAGCAAGGGAGCAATATATATTTTCAGTTGGTTATTACAGTAAATTAAAGAATGTCTCAAGGTTGTATAAGTTTTACCAGACCCACTCTGACAATTTGCATTTTAACAGGATAGAACTAACAATAGAAAGAAAGATATTACCAGAATCACTCCCACAACATACACTTTAAGATGACAGGGATTAGTCAGAAGATTCTTAAGGAGAAACATGTCCTCAAGCAGAATACACTATTGTTAGATAACCATTGCTATAAAGTTTAAGATGAGTTACATTTTAAATATTGTCACCCTGCTTATTTAACTTATATGCAGAGTACATCATGCGAAACCCTGGGCAGCAAGAAGCACAAGCTGGAATCAAAATTGCTGGGAAAAATGTCAATAACATCAGATATGCAGATGACACCACCTTTATGGCAGAAAATGAAGAGGAACTAAATAGCCTCTTGATGAAAGTGAAAGAAGAGAGTGAAAAAGTTGGCTTAAAGCTCAATATTTAGAAAACTAAGAATGCAGATTTCCAAAGAATAGCAAGAAGAGATAAGAAAGCCTTCTTCAGCAATCAATGCAAAGAAATAGAGGAAAAGAACAGAATGAGAAAGACTAGAGATCTCTACAAGAAAATTAGAGATACCAAGGGAAGATTTCATGCAAAGATGGGCTCAATAAAGGACAGAAATGGTCTGGACCTAACAGAAACAGAAGATATTAAGAAGAGGTGGCAAGAATACACAGAAGAACTGTACAAAAAAGATCTTCACGACCAAGATAATCATGATGATGTGTTGACTAATCTAGAGCCAGACATCTTGGAATGTGAAGTCAAGTGGGCCTTAGAAAGCATCACTATGAGCAAAGCTAGTGGAGGTGATGAAATTCCAGTTGAGCTGTTTCAAATCCTGAAAGATGATGCTGTGAAAGGGCTGCACTCAATATGCCAGCAAATTTGGAAAACTCAGCAGTGGCCACAGGACTGGAAAAGGTCAGTTTTCATTCCAATCCCAAAGAAAGGCAATGCCAAAGAATGCTCAAACTACTACACAATTGC
>SJXQ01000133.1:22113-91160 GCA_006408695.1 Aepyceros melampus
GCAGATGACACCACCCTTATGGCAGAAAGTGAAGAGAAACTAAAAAGCCTTTTGATTAAAGTGAAACAGGAGAGTGAAAAAGTTGGGTTAAAGCTCAACATTCAGAAAACGAAGATCATGGCATCTGGCCCCATCACTTCATGGGAAATAGATGGAGTAACAGTAGAAACAGTATCAGACCTTATTTTTGGGGGCTCCAAAATCACTGCAGATGGTGACTGCTGCCATGAAATGAAAAGACGCTTACTCCTTGGAAGGAAAGTTATGACCAACCTAGATAATATATTCAAAAGCAGAGACATTACTTTGCTGACTAAGGTCCGTCTAGTCAAGGCTATGGTTTTTCCTGTGGTCATGTATGGATGTGAGAGTTGGACTGTGAAGAAGGCTGACCACCGAAGAATTGATGCTTTTGAACTGTGGTGCTGGAGAAGACTCTTGAGAGTCCCTTGGACTGCAAGGACATCCAACCAGTCCATTCTGAGGGAGATCAACCCTGGGATTTCTTTGGAAGGACTGATGCTAAAGCTGAAACTCCAGTACTTTGGGCACCTCTTGCGAAGAGTTGACTCGTTGGAAAAGAGTTTGATGCTGGGAGGGATTGGGAGCAGGAGAAGTGGACGACAGAGGATGAGATGGCTGGATGGAATCACCAACTCAATGGACATGAGTTTGGGTGAACTCCGGGAATTGGTGATGAACAGGGTGGCCTGGAGTGCTGCAATTCATGGGGTCACAAAGAGTTAGACACGACTGAGGAACTGAACTGAATTTTTGTGTAATCATTATCTCTGGGCTTAAAGGAAAAAACTTTTTATGTGACTAAGATTAAAGGAATGTAAAAAAAACAAAGAAAAAATTGTCCTTTTCTCCTCTTTGAGGGCCCCAGACCCCTTTCTCCTCCAGACTCCTTATCAACTTACCTAAGAATTAACTCTCTCACATCTATATTCAAAACAAATTCTTTAATGTATCATATGAATATAACTCAGAAAGACTGTAGAGTCTCCTATTCAAAAGGAGACATGGTAAGTTTGCAGGTGAGTCTTTCTTATTTTAGAGCCAAGATAGCCTTATCCATCAAAGCGAAATGAGTTACCATGGGCAATTTATAATGATTGTCAGGCACTGATTGCACAGTAAGCATTTTTTTTGTCTGGGGAGTTCAGTTCAGTTCAGTTGCTCAGTGTCCAACTCTTTGCAATCCCATGGATTGCAGCATTCCAGGCTTCCTTGTCCATCACCAACTCCAAGAGTTTTCTCAAACTCGTGACCATCGAATTGGTGATGCCATCCAACCATCTCATCCTCTGTCATCCCCTTCTCATCCCACCCTCAATCTTTCCCAGCATCAGAGTTTTTCGAATGAGTTAGTTCTTTGCATCAGGTGGCCAAAATATTGGAGTTTCAACTTCAGCATCAGCCCTTCCAATAAATATTCTGGACTGATTTCCTTTAGGATGGAGTGGTTGGATCTCCTTGCAGTCCAAGGGACTCAAAGAGTCTTCTCCAACACCACAGTTCAAAAGCATCAATTCTTTGGTGCTCAACTTTCTTTATAGTCCAACTCTCACATCCATACATGAGTCCTGGGAAAACCATAGCTTTGACAAGATAGACCTTAGTCAGCAAAGTAATGTCTCTGCTTTTTAATATACTATCTAGGCTGGTCATTGCTTTTCTTCCAAGGAGCAATAATCTTTTAATTTCATGGCTACAGTCACCATCCACAGTGATATGGAAGCCCAATAAAAAGTATCTCACTGTTTCCATTATTACCCCATCTATTTGCCATGAAGTGATGGGCCCAGATGCCATCATTTTAGTTTTTTTGAAGGTTGAGTTGTAACCCAGCTTTTCACTCTCCTCTTTCACTTTCATCAAGAGTATCTTTAGTTCTTAACTTTAAGCCATAAGGGTGGCATCATCTGCATATCTGAGGTTATTGACATTGAGCATCATTCCAAATTATTTTCAAACCTTCTTGTACTACAAGATTCTGAGCTGTGGGAACTCTACATGGGACTTCCACTTGACAACCCATTGCACCTGACAGATTTTCACTCACTCTAGTTTAACAATTTTAGAAAAGGATGGCTTAAAAACAATCAATGATGAGATAATCTCTTTGAGGGCAACCCATTTTATTGGACAGTTTTAATTATTAGAATTCATTTATCTTTACAGTAAGTTTTTGCCATTTATATCCAACTAATTTCTTATTTGGTTACCTGAAGATACACAGATTAGTTTCTTTTCTAACTGGTGGTGTCTTAGATATATGAGGACAGGTTACAATCATTAGAAGAAAATCACTACTTCCACATCCACATTTTCCAACAAGTTTTCTCTAAGGAGGAAAAATTATTTCAAGCTAACATTATCTCCCCCTTTGAAAGTTTACTGTAAGATTAGGAGTTTAACAGTAACAAATATTCATGCAAGTTTAAGATGCAAGCACTTTAATAAAGAGTAATTTGCATGAAAAATATTTATAGACATTAATTTGAGCCAAGATTATATGTGATATTAAAATAAGTAGCATTAACTTAGACTTTGCTACTAGCAATTCAGTGTCAAGATTAAGCAAATCAGATCTTCCACTGAAATGTACATCAGTGAGATGACATTTAAAGCTTTATGTTTTGGTCTGATGACCACATTAAACAGAAAATTTGAAAAACATTCTTGGAGTCCAGGATAGGCCAAAAGGATGACTAGTATTTCTGGAAGCTATGTTACATGAAGAATAATGTGTAGAATGAGAAGTATTGACTAGGGAGAAAAACACCTTAATAAAGAAACATGGTAAACTGCCTTCAAGTAAATGCAATAGTATTAATTAAAATGAGTTTGTGTCACTTCAGAGAACAAAACTAAGGCCCTCAGTTGGAAGGTACTATAAAATAGAATTTTTCTTAGTAGAAATAAGAAATATTTTAAAAAATGGATTGCCTACTGGAGAATGTTTAAGTGTTTTAAATGAAGGCCAGAATGTCTGGCATGACTGGAGTAATAGAGATGTCTTTTGAGGAAAGATGTCTTTTACATTTCACCTTAAAACCTTAGATGTTAAAATAAGGATTTACCAAGGATCTACTGTGTAAAGTGTTCCAATAGATTGTGTGGAGTTTCAAAAAGGAGTGTAAAACAAGCTTTCTGTCTTAAAATTCTTATACTCTGATTCAGCAGTCAACATTTTCATATTTTTGTTTTCATGTTTTTACATATGAACATCTACTGTATTATGAGCATTTTGGAGAATGCATGATATTTGATTAAGAGGTTGGGATAATCACAAAGAGCAGGACAGGTCAGAAAAAAATGAGGAAAAAAATGAATGGTAAGGGAAAGAAAAATGGAAACTATTGGGTAGATTGAGTATGCATGTGTGAATACAGATGCTATGATCAAAAGTAAGTTTGTACAGGCCACAGGGTTGTTTTAGGAGAGCTGTGACTATAATATTGGAAAGATGATTGTAGATATATTGTGTTATTACTTGAAAGATATATTTTGGAGGATGAACTTTATTTTTACATGTTAGGAACAATTTTGTGCCTTTGCTTAAACAGATAAATGGTTTGATGAAAATGGTACTGAAATGAGTAAATCTGGATGTGCTTGAGCAATGAAAATCTGCAGTGAGAACAGTGATATAGACTGTACTCTTGGGAAGAATAGAAGAGATCTCACGGTGGTCAATATGCCAGTAAGTCACTTCAACTACTCCAGGCATCAACTATTGCCTTAACACTCATTTAGCAACTTATCTATATCAAATAAGAAAAATTACCGCTTTCAAGCCTTTAGCAACCTAGCAACCATAGCAACATAGCAATGTTGTTTATCCTCTCCTTATCCAGCCTAGTGATTCATGGTTCTGTTGTTTCTTAGACTGAATTAGGACAAACAAAACAAAATGAAACAAAAACTATTCAAAACACAGTAATATTACAATTTTCAAACAGAAAAGGTTATTAAATGACTCTTAGAACATATAACTAGTTTTCATCATTAATCAGTACCTGGAATTGTCAGGAAACATGTGTCTTGTCCCTCCACTATATTTAGAGATTTGGTAAATGTTATGAGTCAGGAGTATACACACACACACACACACACACACACACACAAATATATATATATTTATTTATACCCATCATAATTTCTTCATAATTTCTATTTATCAACCTATTTATTATAGGCTGATAAATAGGATTTAATTATAGTTACATTTCCTGTGAAATGTCAGAAACATTCACATGGTTTTCTAACTTGATCAAATCATACTGTTTACTATGATGCAACTCTTTCTTGCTTAGAAAATATGTTACACTTGTTTAATTTCATGTTAAATTTCCTATATTTATAATTTTCTCTCATATAGGGTAAATCTTAAACATGATAAATTGTAATGTTTTAGACTCCTGAGCTCTATTTTCCTCTATATGACCTACTAGTAATATTAATGCCCTATTAAATACATTCCGGTAAGTATTCTGCTTAGTCCAAATTAATTTGGCTGTAACATTTGTTTAATTACAGCACTTAAATTCTATAGTGGTTCTTCAACATGAAAGCTTGTTTGATTTTAATTTAAAAGGGAGAGAGAATATTTGTTGTGCAACTGACTTCTCTTGTAGCAGTTGTAATTGCATAGCAAGGCAACTGGTTGATATAATTTCCAGGAAGTTCCAGTTGCCTAACCAGAAATTCCCTTCTACATTGCTTCTTAGGATGACTGAAATGCTAGCATTAATCATCACACATTTTTTCCATAGTAATTAAATTATTATTTTGGTCATTGTATGTGCCCAATTCTTTACCAGTAATTTGATACAGTGAAAGTGGAATAGCATACAACATGGATAAGAGAGAAAACTTGACAATGAGCAGCTCAAATCAGATAGCATCATAGAAACACAAATTTCCATTTATCATAGAATGCAATGAGTTTTAAAAGAAACTTATGTGATGATTATAATGGTAGTGTAGATGAAGAATTAGGGTTCTCCGCTGGTACAGTGATAAAGAACCCACCTGCTAAGGGAGGAGAAACAAGAGATGTTTATTTGATTCCTGGGTTGGGAAGATCCCCTGGAGTAGGAAATGTCAACTCACTCCAGTATTTTTGCCTGAAGAATTCCCAGGGCCAGAGGAGCCTGGAAGGCTACAGCACCTGGAGTTGCAAAGAGTGGGGCATTACTGAGTGACTGAGAACACACATACAGAGGAAGAATTAGCTCACTTCCCCTAGGAAAGGTTAGAAGACTCCTTAGAAAAGGGTGGGGAGTTCAAGGCAAGACAATTCCCTTGGAAGATATCATCAAGGCAAGAGCATGCAGATGTGACACAATTAGGAATACCCAGCAATCCCACCACTGGGCATATACACTGAGGAAACCAGAACTGAAAGACACATGTAACCCAATGTTCATCACAGCACTGTTTATAATAGTCAGGACATGGAAGCAACCTAGATGTCCATCAGCAGATGAATGGATAAGAAAGCTGTGGTACATATACACAATGGAGTATTACTCAGCCATTAAAAATAATACATTTGAATCAGTGCTAATGATGGGATGAAACTGGAGCCTATTATACAGAGTGAAGTAAGCCAGAAAGAAAAACACCAATACAGTGTACTAACACATATACATGGAATTTAGAAAGATGGTAATGATAACCCTGTATGCGAGATAGCATAAGAGACACAGATGTATAGAACAGTCTTTTGGACTCTGTGGGAGAGAAAGAAGGTGGGATGATTTGGGAGAATGGCATTGAAACATGTATAATTTCAAATATGAAACGAATCACCAGTCCAGGTTCGATGCATGATATAGGTTGCTTGGGGCTGGTGCACTGGGATGACTCAGAGGGATGGTATGGGGAGGGAAGTGGGAAGGGGGTTCAGGATGGGGAACATGTGTACACCCGTGGCAGATTCATGTTGATGTATGGCAAAACCAATACAATATTTTAAAGTAATTAGCCTCCAATTAAAATAAATAAATTTTTATTAAAAAAAGGAATATTCAGTAAATGTTGAATGGTCCTCTGGGGAGATGGAAATTAAAGACAATGGGGTGGCGAGCAAGGGAAGTTCACAAAGCAGATAGAGTTCAGCTTGTGCATGATTTGAATATAGTGATTCAACAAGTTTTATTTTTAGCTGAAGGAAGAAAAAGAAGCCTCTAGAAAGAAATGGAAGAATTATAGGTGGGGTTATTTGATGAACAAAATGCCTGAGGAGATGCAATACCCTATGAAAATGAAATGGAATATGCTATGAAATGGAGATGACACAGGAAGGAAATGTGAGGCTGAATAAAGATAAAGATGAATTTTGAGATCATGATAATAGATGCGTCTTTATACTCTTTAGTATCCCTCTGCTGCTACTAAGTCGCTTCAGTCGTGTCCGACTCTGTGCGACCCCATAGACGGTAGCCCACCAGGCTCCCCCGTCCCTGGGATTATCCAGGCAACAACACTGGAGTGGGTTGCCATTTCCTTCTCCAATGTATAAAAGTAAAGATTGAAAGTGAAGTCGCTGAGTCGTGTCCGACTCTTAGCGACCCCATGGACTGCAGCCCACCGGCTCCTCCATACATGGGATTTTCCAGGCAAGAATACTGGAGTGGGGTACCATTGCTTTCTCCGTTAGTATCCCTCTGCTGCTGCTGCTGCTGCTGCTGCTGCTAAATCGCTTCAGTCGTGTCCGACTCTGTGCGACCCCAGAGACGGCAGCCCATCAGGCTCCCCCGTCCCTGGGATTCTCCAGGCAAGAACACTGGAGTGGGTTGCCATTTCCTTCTCCAATGCATGAAAGTGAAAAGTGAAAGTGAAGTCACTCAGTCTTGTCTGCTGCTGCTGCTGCTGCTGCTGCTGCTAAATCGCTTCAGTCGTGTCCGACTCTGTGCGACCCCAGAGACGGCAGCCCATCAGGCTCCCCCGTCCCTGGGATTCTCCAGGCAAGAACACTGGAGTGGGTTGCCATTTCCTTCTCCAATGCATGAAAGTGAAAAGTGAAAGTGAAGTCACTCAGTCTTGTCTGACTCTTCGCGACCCCATAGACTGCAGCCCATCAGGCTCCTCCATCCATGGGATTTTCCAGGCAAGAGTACTGGAGTGGGGTACCATTGCTTTCTCCATTAGTATCCCTCTATCAAGAGGCAAATCCTCTTGAGGTATAACAGGAAGCTCTTCTTAGCAGCAGTTGAGAACAAAGTTCTTGAGTCTGGTGGGTGGGACAACTAACTGCCTGGAGCAGCAAAGGTGACAAGGAACCAGGGCTAGGGGTGTGGCACGGAAGCGAGAGAGGGACCTAGAATGAAAACCTGTAGGACTTGAAGTATAAAATTCATCTCTTAAAAATCTTTTTAAAGAGCTGGTTTGTAAGATGCTACATTGCCTAGCAAGTTCTTGGGAAATCTGTATATTAGTGTATTGAATCTTGTCAGCTCCTCTGAAGCATGATTGGCCCATTAAGCCTCACGAGATTACCCCACTGGAAGTCCACCATGATGCTTGGGCACTTAGAGAGTACAATGGCCCAGCTGCCCTTAACTGTGATTTCTATTCATATTGGGCCTTAAAGGATTGTTTGGGGGTGCTGGTATAACTTACATTTTTTATAGAAATATGAGCAAACATAATTTAAGAAACTCCACATGTACCTTACACCTTGTGAATCCCCAGAACTTCATAAAACTCCTCACTAACTAAACATTAGATTTTTTTATGTTATCAAGAGAGAGAAACAAATTGGTATGAATAGGTTAATGGTGGTGGAATTTTGGAGTGCTCTACATTTGCTGCAAGGTCTGAATTTGTATTCTAGTTTTGTCAGTTGTAGTCCTTAAATATTTTATTTAGTAAGAAATAATAAGACAAGGTCTGCCTCAGCTTTCACCCTCCATGGTGGTGGTGGTGTTGGTTTAGGTGCTAAGTCATGTCTGACTCTTGTGACCACATGGACTGTAGCCTGCCAGGCTTCTCTGTTCGTGGGATTCTTCCAGAAAGTATACTGGAGTGGGCTGCCATTTCCTTCTCCACACCCTCCATGGTGGAGCTACTTAATGGTCATAGATTTCAGGCTTGACTTTCCTCTATTGTCTGAAAAAATCTTTGTATACGTCGAATAGTTGTACATGTACAAACACATTAGTATTAGTAGTACCACTGTAGTTTGTGAGGACACGTGCCATGTCTAATATATATGTACTAGATATGATCAGTCTCAGACTTAAATAGAAACTTAATTCATTTATATTCCATATTTAAAGTCATTAATTTTTATTAATAATAATAATTAATAATGCCTGCTTATGATAGAGCATTTGCTACATAAAAAAATAGACAAAAAGTCATGTTTCTGTCACTCAAAGCCAACACAGTCTGAGGTGTTTTTCTTTTTTCTTTTTTTTTTAATGTTTGTTTTGCTTTACAATACTGTATTCATTTTGCTATACATTGACATGAATCAGCCACAAGTGTACATGAACTCCCAATCCCAACCCCTACCTCCCCCCTCCCGCCCCACACCTTCTCTCTGGATTATCCCCGTGCATCAGTCCCAAGCATCCTGCATCCTGCATCAAACCTAGACTGGCGATTCGTTTCACTTATGATATCATACATGTTACACTGCCACTCTGCCAACTCATCCCACCCTCTCCCTCTCCCACAGAGTCCAAAAGGCCGTTCTATACATCTGTGTCTCTTTTGCTGTCTTGCGTACAGGTTTATCACTACCATCATTCTAAACTGCATATATATGTGTAAGTATACTGTATTGGTGTTTTTCCTTCTGGCTTACTTCACTCTGTATAATCAGCTCCAGCGTCATCCACCTCATTAGAACTGATTCAAATGTATTCTTTTTAATAGCTGAGTAATACTCCATGTGTATATGTAGAGATGTCCTGTGAAAATGTATAGTTTGCTTGTTTTACATGGCTGTGATCATACTTTGCATCATGTTTAATTCTGACTTTTTCATCTAACATTGTAACATAAGGATGTTCTTGTATTATTTTAACCTTAAAGAAACATCATTGTTAGTAATTTCATAAAATTTTAATCCTCAAATATGTCATAGTATACTTATAAATCTCATAAAAAAGAAAAGGTCTGTGATTGCTGCCATTTTAACTTGCTGTTTTGTGAGTGTATTTTAATTTTTCTTGTGTTAGTATATATCTGACTTATCAGCACAACACTTTCCCTGAAGCATATTATAGGTAGAAGTATTCTTCCCACATTCATTCTAAAACAGAAAATACTTAAGTGGTCCTTTTTATATGCACATACAGTTGTAAGTGGGTCAGATATATTTATTCAATGAAACTTTAGTAAAGTATAAATTTTGCCCATTGCTGTTAGGTTCACTCATCTAATCTCTGATTCCTCAAAAATCCTTCATCTCCTGCCTCAGCAGTCTAGTGAACTTATTTTATCCTCTTCTTTCAAATTTAGGTTGGGTTAGAGAGAATATTTTAGGTCAACTGTAGTGGAATAGCATCAGGAAATGCTATCTTGTGACATAATTTCCTGCTAATAAGAGATCTAGTACATATTTCTTTGTCCCCAATTCTCACCTATAAAATAGAAAACATAATTAGATGAGTGTTGTTTTATGGCTTACTATGAAACAGAATAACTTTGGGGACTTTTTACATTTCTCTGCTTTTTACATATCATTAGGGCTGACATCTGGACATTTATGCTTATTAAACTTGAATGAATGTATTCTCATCAAGTGGTCCTAGTGGTCCTCAAACTTGTTCCATATTGCAGTCATCTGAGAAGCTTTATAGATTCTGAACCTTTAGTCATACCTCTAGAGATTCTCATTTCATTGGTTTGAGATTTTTTCTCTGGGTATCAGTACTTTTTAAATTTTCCCAGGAGATTCTACTCTGTAACACTGAGCTATATTGAAGCTAACCATATGACCACTATTTGTGGATAAGTTTGGAAAAATGTCAAGAAATTTTCTTTTTTCATTACTGAGAATTTATAATTTCACATAATTAACTCAAAATGCTACAATGAATTATGACATTTAGATTATGGATAACAATGGTTGTCCAAGGTTTTCTTCATGTTATTGTTTCTTCTGGGCATATCCAAACTTATACAAATCATTTTGAGAATATTACATAATTTCTCAGTGCTTAAAATTTTATCTGTAAAGTATTTGGAGTCTAATAAAATTCATAATTTAACCCACTACCATCTCATAAAATCAAAATGTAAATATAGCTTATTAAATAGTTACATTTTTAGAAAGACTGAAGTAATATCCTGAGACTGAATTTAAGGGCAGAGTCTAGTGCTGCTTATTTAAACCTGAATTCAGTTAGAAGACTTGGGTTTGTGCATTTGAAGCTGGAAGCTTCAATAATCAACCTATCAAGAAACTAATTTATATCCTACATTGGTGTGTAAGAAAGACACTATTCTGTGCTATGGAGAATACCAAACTGAAGAAAAGTAAATTCCTGTCTTGGAGTAATTTATAATCTTATTTGATGGTATAACTTAAACATGAAACATAAGTTAGTAAATGTGAGGTGGCAACTGCTATATAAATTTAGAACAGCAAGGCTAATAGGTGGTCAAAAGGTAATTAGAGATGACTTAGAGCAGTGCTATCTTATACAGTTCCAGTTACCTGTATAAGAACACCTGAAATGCTTGTTAAGAATGTAGATTCTTAAGGCACATCTAGCCCTACTCAATCATTCTCTCTGGACTGGGGCATGAGACTCTGCCTTCAAAAACAGTCTTCAAGTGTTTATTATGTACACAAAACCTGGGTACTGTTCATATAACAGAGTCAATATGAGCTAGGCCTTAAAAGACAAGTTGGAGTTATATAATAGCAGTTAAAATTTATTGAATTCTAGATACTGTTTCTAATGATTTAAGAGTATTACCTCACTAGTCACACTCCCTACCTAAAGAATATCAGTTAGGTACTTTTATTATTATCTTTATTTGGCAGATAAGGAAACTGAGGCATAAGGAACCTAAGCAGCTTGCCCAAGGTCACACGGCTGGTAAATGTCAGTGTCAAGATCTAGGACCAGGCAGTCTGCTCCAGACCCTACACACTAAACCACTTTTTGTCTAAATAAAAAGGAAGAGCACACTGATTCATGTGGGCTCATGAATGAATTACATGTAAACAAAATTCATGAATGTCCTGGAAAGTAAGCACTTTTCTTCGAAAATTATGGTCCAGTACCTAGATACACAGCTCACCCTGGGGTGTCACTTGAGGATAGAGAAGACATGATTAAAAGTTTTAATTTTATGCCCTGATCCTGAAGTCAAGCTTCCTAGGGATGAAGAGGTTAGCAGATCTGTTGTAAAGGATTCCTGAGTCAAAGGAATATTTAACAAGATTATAGATTATCACGGAGAAGGCAATGGCACCCAACTCCAGTACTCTTGCCTGGAAAATCCCATGGACGGAGGAGCCTGGTGGCCTGCAGTCCATGGGGTCACTAGGAGTTGTACACGACTGAATGGCTTTACTTTCACTTTTCACTTTCATGCATTGGAGAAGGAAATAGCAACCCACTCCAGTGTTGTTGCCTGGAGAATCCCAGGGACGGGGGAGACTGGTGGGCTGCCATCTATGGAGTCGCACAGAGTCGGACACAACTGAAATGACTTAGCAGCAGCATAGATTATCAAGAGGCTGCTATTTCTTATATGATCCATAGGACCTATTTGATACTGTTACAGTGGATTCCAGAGGGAGAAACCAGATGTAAGCACAAAAACAGAGCAATGTAATTAACCACCTGTTCCTCTCTCTTTTGAGGCTGGAATCAGGTAGACTTATGGTAAAGAATGCAATCTTTTCTTCAGAGGGCAGAGTTAACATTTTGGAGGTATTTTCAGCTTGAACAAGTGTTACATTTTTTTGTGGAATTCTGGGCAAGATCATGGGAAAGATGAAAGGTTGGCACATGCAGGGCAGCAGCAGTCTTGAGGATGGTAAGTGGGGCAGAATTAAAGCTGATGGCAGAAGTGCTGCTGGTAGAGAGCCAGCTGGATCAGCCCTGCTTTCTTCCTGTGCTGTGAAGCAGCCTGCAGCACTGGAAGTAATCTCTGAACAGGCAAATGCACCAAAATGAGACAGAATCAATCAGATGGACATTGTTGCCAGGCACATTGAAACCTCCTTTAATTTGGTGATTTGCAAGGACTATTTCTTTTACTTGGATATTCTCATTGGCCTCTGAAATACACTCTTCTTGCCACTGAGAAAACCAACTGTTATAAAGTCCATATGATTCACATTAGACAAAACTAGATAGTTAATGTGACATTTGGCATTGCTATATATATATATATATATATCTCATATCTAATCTGGACCCATCAACAGTTGCTCTCTGCACTCATATATTGTTTTAAAATATAGATCTTATTATTATTCTAGTATGGTGAAGCCAACAGATCAGGAGAAAATTGTCATTGAAAAGACAGTTACTCACAGTTTCCAAGAGGAGGGGTTACATCATACCACACAGATGGCACTGGGATGGGTCAAGAGGAAGCCAGGGGAAATGTGGGTAAGAGTCTTCATTGTGATTTATGACAGAAGCAATGATTTATCCCTTATGACTATACAGTAGAAGTGAGAAATAGATTTAAGGGACTAGATCTGATAGATAGAGTGCCTGATGAACTATGGAATGAGGTTCGTGACATTGTACACGAGGCAGGGATCAAGACCATCCCCATGGAAAAGAAATTCAAAAAACCAAAATGGCTGGATGAGGAGGCCTTACAAATAGCTGTGAAAAGAAGAGAAGTGAAAAAACAAACAGAAAAGGAAAGATATAAGCATCAGAATGCAGAGTTCCAAAGAATAGCAAGTAGAGATGAGAAAGCCTTCTTCAGCAATCAATGCAAATAAATAGAGGAAAAGAACAGAATGGGAAAGACTAGAGATCTCTTCAAGAAAATAGAGATAACAAGGGAACATTTCATGCAAAGATGGGCTCGATAAAGGACAGAAATGGTCTGGACCTAACAGAAGCAGAAGATATTAAGAAGAGGTGGCAAGAATACACAGAAGAACTGTACAAAAAAGATCTTCACGACCCAGATAATCATGATGATGTGATCACTAATCTAGAGCCAGACATCTTGGAATGTGAAGTCAAGTGGGCCTTAGAAAGCATCACTACGAACAAAGCTAGTGGAGGTGATGGAATTCCCGTTGAGCTTTTTCAAATCCTGAAAGATGATGCTGTGAAAGTGCTGCACTCAATATGCCAGCAAATGTGGAAAACTCAGCAGTGGCCACACGACTGGAAAAGGTCAGGTTTCATTCCAACCCCAAAGAAAGGCAATGCCAAAAAATGCTCAAACTACCACACAATTGCACTCATCTCACATGCTAGTAAAGTAATGCTCAAAATTCTTCAAGCCAGGTTTCAACAGTATGTGAACCATGAACTTCCAGATGTGCAAGCTGGTTTTAGAAAAGGCAGAGTAACCAGGGATCAAATTGCCAACATCCACTGGATCATCAAAAAAGCAACAGTTCCATAAAATACATCTATTTCTGCTTTATTGACTATTCCAAAGCCTTTGACTGTGTGGATCACAATAAACTATGGAAAATTCTGAAAGAGATGGGAATACCAGACCACCTGATCTGCCTCTTGAGAAATCTGTATGCAGGTCAGGAAGCAACAGTTAGAACTGGTCATGGAACAACAGACTGGTTCCTAATACATCTATTTCTGCTTTATTGACTATTCCAAAGCCTTTGACTGTGTGGATCACAATAAACTATGGAAAATTCTGAAAGAGATAGGAATACCAGACCATCTGACCTGCCTCATGAAAAAGTTGGCTTAAAGCTCAACATTCAGAAAACTAAGATCATGGCATCTGGTCCCATCACTTCAGGGCAAATAGATGGGGAAACACTGGAAACAGTGTCAGACTTTACTTTTCTGGCCTCCAAAATCACTCAGATAGTATGACAGTCATGAAATTAAAAGACACTTACTCCTTGGAAGGAAAGTTATGACCAACCTAGATAGCATTTTGAAAAGCAGAGACATTACTTCGCCAACCAAGGTCCGTCTAGTCAAGGCTATGGTTTTTCCAGTAGTCATGTATGGATGTGAGAGTTGGACTGTGAAGAAGGCTGAGCACCGAAGAATTGATGCTTTTGAACTGTGGTGTTGGAGAAGACTCTTGAGAGTCCCTTGGACTGCAAGGAGATCCAACCAGTCCATTCTAAAGGAGATCAGTCCGGGGTGTTCTTTGGAAGGACTGATGCTAAAGCTGAAACTCCAGTATTTTGACCACCTCATGCAAAGACTTGACTCATTGGAAAAGAGTCTGATGCTGGGAGGGAATAGGGGCAGGAGGAAAAGAGGACGACAGAGGATGAAATGGCTGGATGGCATCACCGAGTCGATGGACGTGAGTTTAAGTGAACTCTGGGAGTTGGTGATGGACAGGGAGGCTTGGCATGCTGTGATTCATGGGGTCGCAAAGAGTCAGACCAGACTGAGTGACTGGACTGAACTGAACTGAATGAGTGAGACAGAATGTTTAGAGTTGACTAAATGAAGAATTTCATCTGACTCTAGAGCATAGGATGTACTCCTGATTGCCTGATACCTGGCACAAGTGTGACTAGAATAAGAAAATATTGGTCTAGCATATTAGAAACCCATAGAGGAAGATGGCGCTAGTTCTGGATTGATTAGTGTGCATATGAAAAGCATGCTCTGAGTGCCAGTTTACTACCTCTGGGGATTAGTTTGCCCCAGAAGGACCAGTCTCTCCAGCAGCATCAAGGCTCCAGATGCCAAAACACAGAAAATAGAAAAAATTAAAAATGCATAATTATTTTTATTTTTTTAAATGGATCCTTCGTACTGTTCTCCATGGTGGTTATATCAATTTACAGTCCCACCAACAGTGCAAGAGAGTTCCTTTTTCTCAATATCCTCTCTAACTTTTATTGTTCATAGATCTTTTGGTGGTGGACATTCTGACTGATGTGAGGTGATACCTCATTATAGTTTTGACTTGCATTTCTCTAATAATTAGTGATGTTGAGCACCTTTTCGTGTGTCTCTTGGTCATCTATATATCTTATTTGGAGTAATGTCTGTTTAGGTATTCTGTTCTTTTTTTTTTTTTTTTTTAGGTTGCTTTTGTTTTGATTTTGAGTTGCTTGAGCTGTTTGTACATTTTGGAGATTAATGCCTTGTCAGTTGCTTTGCTTGCAAATATTTTCTCCTATTCTGAGGGTTGTCTATGACCCAGAAATTCCACTACTTGCCATATACCCTGAGAAAATCATAATGCAAAAATACATGTGTATCCCAGTGTTCATTGCAGCACTGTTTACAATAGCCAGGACATGGACTTGGACTTCTCAGGTGGCTCAGATGGTAAAGAATCTGCCTGCAATGTGAGAGACCAGGGTTCATTCCCTTGGTTGGGAAGATGCCCTGGAGGAGGGCATGGCAATCCACTCCAGTATTCTTACCTGTAGAATCAACATGGACAGAGGAACCTGGCAGGTTATAGTCCATGGGGTCACAAAGAGTCAGACGTGACTGAGTGGCAAAGTATAGTGCAGGACATAGAAGCAACCTAAATGTCCATCAACTGATGATTGGATAAATAAGATATGGTACATATCTACAGTGGAATAATACTAAGCCATAAAAGGGAATGAAATCACATCATTCATAGAGACGTGGATAGATCTAAAATCTGTCATAAAGGAAGTCAGAAAGAGAAAAGCAAATATATATTAATGCATATCTGTGGAATTTAGAAAAATAGTACTCACGAACCTATTTGAAGAGCACAGGTAGTGATGTGATATAGAGAATGGACATGTAGACACAGGGGATAAGGGAAAACTGGGACAGATTGGGAGATTAGGATTGACATATATACACTACCATGTGTAAATTATATAGCTAATGGGAACCTGCTGTATAGCACAGGGAGCTCAGCTCTGTGCTCTGTGATAATCTAGATGGGTGGGATGGGATGGTGATGGAAGGAAGTCCAGGAGGGATGGAATATATGTATAAATATCAGTTCAGTTCAGTTCAGTCGCGCAGACGTGTCCGACTCTTTGCGACACCATGAATCGCAGTACGCCAGGCCTCCCTGTCCATCACCAACTCCCGGAGTTCACTCAGACTCACGTCCATTGAGTCCGTGATGCCATCCAGCCATCTCATCCTCGGTCGTCCCCTTCTCCTCCTGCCCCCAATCCCTCCCAGCGTCAGGGTCTTTTCCAATGAGTCAACTCTTCGCATAAGGTGCCCAAAGTACTGGAGCTTCAGTTTTAGCATCATTCCTTCCAAAGAAATCCCAGGGTTGATCTCCTTCAGAATGGACTGGTTGGATCTCCTTGCAGTCCAAGGGACTCTCAAGAGTCTTCTCCAACACCACAGTTCAAAAGCATCAATTCTTCTGCGCTCAGCCTTCTTCACAGTCCAACTCTCACATCCATACATGACCACAGGAAAAACCATAGCCTTGACTAGACGGACCTTAGTCGGCAAAGTAATGTCTCTGCTTTTGAATATACTATCTAGGTTGGTCATAACTTTTCTTCCAAGGAGTAAGCGCCTTTTAATTTCATGGCTGCAGTCACCATCTGCAGTGATTTTGGAGCCCAAAAAAACAAAGTCTGACACTGTTTCTACTGTTTCCCCATCTATTTCCCATGAAGTGATGGGGCCAGATGCCATGATCTTCGTTTTCTGAATGTTGAGCTTTAAGCCAACTTTTCCACTCTCCTCTTTCACTTTCAACAAGAGGCTTTTTAGCTCCTCCTCACTTTCTGCCATAAGGGTGGTGTCATCTGCATATCTGAGATTATTGATATTTCTCCCAGCAATCTTGATTCCAGCTTGTGTTTCTTCCAGTCCAGCATTTCTCATGATGTACTCTGCATATAAGTTAAATAAGCAGGGTGACAATATACAGCCTTGACGTACTCCTTTTCCTATTTGGAACCAGTCTGTTGTTCCATGTCCAGTTCTAACTGTTGCTTCCTGACCTGCATACAGATTTCTCAAGAGGCAGGTCAGGTGGTCTGGTATTCCCATCTCTTTCAGAATTTTCCACAGTTTACTGTGATCCACACAGTCAAAGGCTTTGGCATAGTCAATAAAGCAGAAATAGATGTTTTTCTGGAACTCTCTTGCTTTTTCCATGATCCAGCGGATGTTGGCAATTTGATCTCTGGTTCCTCTGCCTTTTCTAAAACCAGCTTGAACATCAGGGAGTTCACGGTTCACATATTGCTGAAGTCTGGCTTGGAGAATTTTGAGCATTACTTTACTAGCATGTGAGATGAGTGCAATTGTGCGGTAGTTGGAGCATTCTTTGGCATTGCCTTTCTTTGGAATTGGGATGAAAACTGACCTTTTCCAGTCCTGTGGCCACTGCTGAGTTTTCCAGATTTGCTGGCAAATTGAGTGCAGCACTTTCACAGCATCATCTTTCAGGATTTGAAACAGCTCAACGGGAATTCCATCACCTCCACTAGCTTTGTTCGTAGTGATGCTTTCTAAGGCCCACTTGACTTCACATTCCAAGATGTCTGGCTCTAGATTAGTCAACACATCATCATGATTATCTGGGTCATGAAGATCTTTTTTGTACAGTTCTTCCGTGTATTCTTGCCACCTCTTCTTAATATCTTCTGCTTCTGTTAGGTCCAGACCATTTCTGTCCTTTATCGAGCCCATCCTTGCATGAAATGTTCTCTTGGTATCTCTAATTTTCTTGAAGAGATCTCTAGTCTTTCCCATTCTGTTCTTTTCCTCTATTTCTTTACATTGATTGCTGAAGAAGGCTTTCTTATCTCTTCTTGCTATTCTTTGGAACTCTGCATTCAGATGCTTATATCTTTCCTTTTCTCCTTTGCTTTTTACTTCTCTTCTTTTCACAGCTAGTTGTAAGGCCTCCCCAGACAGCCATTTTGCCTTTTTGCATTTCTTTTCCATGGGGACGGTCTTGATCCCTATCTCCTGTACAATGTCACGAACCTCATTCCATAATTCATCAGATTCATTTTATTGTACAGGAGAAATTCATGCAACTTTGTAAAGCAATTGTGCTTCATTTTTTTCTTTTTAAGGGCATGATCACTACATATAGGGTAGGTGCTTTATTTTAGGACCTAATGAAAACAGTAACATTATTTGTTAAAAATGAATTAATCTATGAACACTACAGTAGAATTTGGATTTTTTGCATGCATTTGAATGAATTTATAGGATGGATAGTTTGTCTTGTGTGCATACATCTTTAAGAAAGTAGAGTTGACAATCAACTATCTGCATTTCATTGCAAATGGGTGGCTCTTTTCTTTTCTTTGTATACAGTAGACTGAAGTGAACTTAGATATACTCCAGAAATCTAATTCATCCTACTGTATGCCCTAAGTTATCTCTGCTTGGGTTTTTTTTTTTTATCATAAACACTTATTTTGAATATCAGAGTGCTGATGCAATATGGCTTATTTTGCTCACGATAAATCTTAATTTCATGAACTAATTTTAAAGTCTTGTAGGATTATTAAGGTCTGAAATCCTTATTTCACTTATTTTTTGTGTGTAATACTCTACTGTATTATAAGAGAAAATTCAAGTGATTAGAATGCTATTTTTTAAGAAATGAATCCTCCAATGCCTGATGACAAATCCTTTGAGAATATCAAGTAGTTATATTCTACTATTTGTAGTTTTACTATTCAGTTAAAGAATTATTTGATAAAACTGACCACTATTATTATAATGTGGGGTTCTTTTTGAGGAATCCTAATTTTAAGTGTATTACAAAAGAAATACATACACTTTGTAGAAAATATTGACAAATAAACCAAACTCCAAAGATAATTACTTCTAAAAAACTGAACTGTATAGTTTCAGGTATAAAATATTTTTATAGAAAACTGAATCACCCTACGGGTGCCTACTTACATATTTAATAAGTTGTCATAAATATATTGTCATATCTAAAAATAGTTACAATGTAATAATGGCTAATATCTCATTATATTTTTATCCTAAGATTTATTTAAGCAGTCTCCTGTTATAATATATTTACATTATTAAATGTTATTAATTTCCTTATTATTAGAACTGAGAATGATGAGTAAAAGAAAATTCATGTTTTCATTCCTTTAATACAAAAGACAAAAATAACTCCCAGAGAAACTGGTATAGTTTACACTCTCTTCATTAGTGTAGAACTATTAATTTGATATTCAAGAGGTTATTCATTGCTTTCATTTGCACTACCATTATTTATGAATGCTACCATTTTTCATGTGCATATTGTTAATTTATATTAATTCTTTGGCATAATGCCTACCTACATTTTATTCCTTTTGCCTTTTGGTGGGTTTGTGATTTTTTTAAATCTCCTCGGAGTCACTATTTTTATAAAACTAACTATAACAAATTCTTTTGATGCCCTTCATCACATTCTCTTGATCTACCTATGATTAATCCGTAACTGTGAATAAGGGTTCTGTGCAAGGTCAGATTTTCTGACAAATCCATCATGTCTGCTTCCCATTTTAGAGAATTTTCCAGTCTTGCGTCTAGTTGGATGATATGAGTTAATCCTCATACAGTAGGGGACTGGAGGCAGTGGAACAATGCTCTAGCCTCCCTACACTGGATGGTTAATTCTGGAAAGTAAGTGAAAATGAAAGTCGCTCAGTCGTGTCTGATTCTTTGCGACCCTATGGACTATAGAGTCCATGGTATTCTCCAGGCCAGAATACTGGAGTGGGTAGCCTTTTCCTTCTCCAGGGGATCTTCCCAACCTAGGGATCAAACCCAGGTCTCTTCTGCATTACAGATGGATTCTTTACCAGTTGAGCCACAAGGGAAGCCCAATTCTGGGAAGCATGTTACATTCTTCTTAGAGGAACCAGTGGCTACCATGGCCTTCAGCAGTGACACTGATAATGTACCATTCTTTGTTTCCTCTTTCTTTTCTGTTTTACTCTTCTCTGCTCTTTCACTCTTTATTCCTGTCATCACTTCCTATGTACACCACTTGGCCTCAATCTTTACCTGAGGCTCTGTGTCTAAGGGACTTTTAGACTTTGGTATTAATTTTAAATATCTCTGCAGCTTGGGCCAAGATAATTGTGTTTTTTTTTTTTTTTTTTGAATATAAATTAGCTTTTCAGATCCATCAATATTTTTCTCTAGGCCTCCAGATGTTCATGTACTAGTTTCTTCTTGATGCCTTAGTGTATTACCATAGAACAAATTGGTTCAAACCAACAGATATTTGTTATTTTACAATTCAGGAGGTTAGAAGTCTAAAAGTTGTTTCACTAAAATATGTGTTGGCAGAGCTGTATTCCCTTCTGGAGACTTGAGTAGAGAATCTATTACCGGCATTTTTGGGCTGATGGCCCCTAACTTTATGTTCAAAGTCAATGGCATAACATTTCCTAATCTTTAACTGTGATCCTTTGTTGGAGAAATAAGATAGTCTTGTTTAGACTTCAGAGACAAAGCAGAGCAGGCCTTCCTTCTAACCTGCCTGGACACTACCCTGACTGTGAGTGATTATGCATGGCTGCCTTCTTTGAGTGCAAGCCTGTGGCACCATCGATATGATAGGGGACTGATTGTTGAGCCCCTGGAAGAGATCTGACCAACCAAGTCCTGGGCTTAACATTTCAATTTTTATGCATTAACATGAAATTAGAGCTGCAATTTGCTCACAGATTAATGACCATATTAATTTGTATCCTGGGATTATGAGCAGGAACTCTGAACTGCTATTTTTGAACTCTCACCCATGGAGTGGATGCACAGTCTGGGACATTTTCCCAACTGAGACTCCAGATGTGCTGTGTCACAGGACTTCCAACCACTGTTTAAGTCTGGATGTTGCTCAAACCCAGTTTGGTAATGGTCAGTTCGGTTCAGTCACTCAGCCGTGTCTGACTCTTTGCGACCCCATGAATTGCAGCACGCCAGGCCTCCCTGTCCATTATCAACTCCCGGAGTTCACTCAAACTCACATCCGTCGAGTCAGTGATGCCATCCAGCCATCTCATCCTCTGTTGTCCCCTTCTCCTCCTGCCCCCAATCCCTCCCAGCATCACAGTCTTTTCCAGTGAATCAACTCTTTGCATGAGGTGGCCAAAGTACTGGAGCTTCAGCTTTAGCATCATTCCTTCCAAAGAAATCCCAGGGCTGATCTTCTTCAGAATGGACTGGTTGGATGTCCTTGCAGTCCGAAAGACTCTCAAGAGTCTTCTCCAACACCACAGTTCAAAAGCATCAATTCTTCAGTGCTCAGCCTTCTTCACAGTCCAACTCTCACATCCACACATGACTACTGGAAAAACCATAGCCTTGACTAGACGGACCTTAGTCGGCAAAGTAATGTCTCTGCTTTTGAATATGCTATCTAGGTTGGTCATAACTTTTCTTCCAGGGAGTAAGTGTCTTTTAATTTATGGCTGCAATCACCATCTGCTGTGATTTTGGAGCCCAAAGAAACAAAGTCTGACACTGTTTCCACTGTTTCCCCATCTATTTGCCCTGAAGTGATGGGACCAGATGCCATGATCTTTGTTTTCTGAATGTTGAGCTTTAAGCCAACTTTTTCCGCTTCTCTTAGCCTCTACTATTTCTATTTCCCTTTTCTGTTAATGTTAGTATATTGAATGTAAGCTAGATAATTCTCTAATAAATAGTGGTAATTTTTATTTGTATATAATGAATGACTTTAACAAATCCTTGAACCTGAGATAAAAGTGAAAACTTTCTGCAAAATACCTTCTTGCTTCACTCCTATAAGGACCTTTGTTATAAGGGAGTGTGTTTACATTAATCACACTCATATAATACAGAATAAATTCCTTATTTTAAGACCCTTAATGTAATCATACATTCAAAGTCTTTTCATCATGTAAAGTACCATATTCAGAGGTTGTGAGGATCAGAATGTGGACATCTTTGGGGAGTTATTTTTGTGATTACGATACCAAAATATGCTGAAACTTTAATTTTTGGTATAAAATTCTAGATTACGACTTGTAAATCTGTAATTGCCAAAATTTCTGAATAGAGTTCCTTCCAGTGATATTTTTAGAGATCTCTTGGTTATTTCCACAAGCTCGGCAAATGCCTACCACTGGTTGCAGAGCAAATGCTGTTTCCTTATATGTGGGACTCTATCCTATAGCACAGCTCTATGTTGGGGTGCCAGACCATCCAAGATAGTCAGCATTTAGTTTTCTTTTATAATCAGTGACAGTGAGAATGTTTAAAATTCACCTCCTTTCTGAGGTGGGGGAATTAGCATCTTCATTAGGGTCTGAAAATGCCATACTTTCTGCAAAACAGAATTCAACCCTCATTCTGAATATTTCATCTCAGAGTTTTTCAGCTTAAAATATTTCATATGTATATTAGATGTACCTTAGTGATTGGTTTGGGTGGGATCTGAAGACCACTTGCTGGCTTGGCCTCTTAAACAAAGTCATTGATTTTTTATGGTTGGATCATATTCTGCCCTAGGCAGTACACTAGGTCAATTGTGCGGATTACTAAAGTCATTAACAAAGTTAGGTGGGTTGGACTCTTAGGGAAATAGCATTTTTGGAGTAAAAGGTAAGTTTGAAGTCTGTTCTAATACCCTCTGGCTGTGTGTCCCTTGGCAATGTATTTAACCTCTCTGAACCTTACTTTTCTTATCAAGTAATTGAAGATATATAATAATCCATTTCCCAAGGAAGCAGTAATTAGGGAGTGCATGAAATAGTATATGTAATATTTCATCTAGCAACTGACATATTGTAGGGGCTTCGTGAATAGTTGCCATTTTAGATTAATTACTTGAAAATCTTCCCCTTTCATTCATGCATCAGAATTTCTTCCTACGGTACTGTGTCATTTAAACTAACATAGAGAATGACATTATTTCTTCCATCTAAAAGTGACTTTCACTTAAAGTGTACTTACCCCTTTATAGAGCATCTATTTCTCTTCCTCATTCATGTTAACATGAGTAGTCCAGACTTTTTGTCTCCAATTGTTGTTCTGTTTATCTATTTCTCTCTCACTGAGGCACAACTTATACCTAGCTGTCTTAAAATGTATCCTTTTTGTATGCACAACTTGATGCTTTTAGTGAATAAATGTTCATGAAATAACACTTTTGAATGAGGTGCCCATGGAATCAGGCTGAGGCTGAGATGTGCTTGACTTCTTCCTCTTTCTTTGTTTCTTTTTTTTTTTTAATAAAAAGCAGCAAATCAAGTTTATTTTCAACATCACCTTACAGATACTTATTCTACAATGAGAGAAATTATGTCCTCGTTTAAATAAATGTTCCTACTGATCCTGAGTTTCTTTTTTTTTTTTTATATAGTTCTCTGTCATGAGATTTACATTTTTTTATTTTAATTAATTTTTATTTTTTAGTTTGTTTTGCTTTACAATATTGTGTTCATTTTGCTATACCCATTCATTTACTGCCTGCTCTTGGGAACATTTACTTACTAAATCACTCCCACTTAAACTCTTGGCTCTGTGTCACCTTCTGGGAGGACTTAATCTCAACAGATGGCCAAATGTCAGAAGTTGTCACAGTCAGAGTCAGGATTTATTTTCTAATCAGGTAAGGAGCAAGCAGCAGTCATAGCAGGCTAGAAAAAAGTTAAAAGTCAGAATAAATGTGGCTTCCTGAGAAGACAAGAGTCTTCAGTGAGTAGTATGTATACTTTGAACAGTGATTTGAACAGTTGACAACTGTCCTCGTGTATCATCCAGTAACACCTTCTTTCCTTAAACCTTTTTTTTTTTTTTTTGTCTCCCAGGGGCAGGATCTATTATTCTGTGTCTAGGCCACTGATGTTAGGTACTCTGTCCTTATCTGTCCAGGCAAAATTTATGGTTATATTTGGGTTTTCTCCAAGGGCCATATTTTGACAAGACTGGGGGTAGTACTGGAGCTCTTAGATATTCTTCACTGAAGTCCTATTCTCTCCCCCAAGTCCTGTATGTTCTCATCTTGGCCTTAAGAATTATTTTGTGTTTCAACAGTACATGAATCAAGAAATTCCAGATGTACAAGCTGGATTTAGAAAAGGCAGAGGAACCAGAGTTCAAATTGCCAACATCAGCTGGGTCAGAGTGAAAGCAAGGGGATTCCAGGAAAACATCTATTTCTGCTTTATTGACTATGCTAAAGCCTTTGACTTGTGGATCACAGCAAATTGTGGAAAATTCTTCTAGAGATGGAAATACCAGACCACCTTAACTGCCTCCTGAGAAATCTGTATGCAGGTCAAGAAGCAACAGCTAGAACTGGACATAGAACAACAGACTGGTTCCAAATTGGGAAAGGAGTACGTTAAGGCTATATATTGTCACCGTGCTTATTTAACTTATATGCAGAGTTCAGTTCTGACTCTTTGCGACCTCATGAATCGCAGCACGTCCGGCCTCCCTGTCTATCCTAATTATAACTTAATAGAGGTCAGATAAGGGTAAGGTTGGTTTTGTGTGGTGTGTGTTGTGCTTAGTCACTCAGTCATGCCAGCTCTTTGCAACCCTATGGCCTGCAGCCCACCAGGTTCCTCTGTCCATGGGAATTCTCCAGGTAAGAATACTGAAGTGGCTTGCTATGCCCTCCTCCAGGGGATCTTCCCAACCCAGGTATCAAACCAGGTCTCCTGCACTGCAGGTGGATTCTTTACTGACTGAATGAGCCATGAGGGAAGCCCAAGGTAGGTTTAGTAGGTTCTATTTATCATGGTGGTAAAGCATATGCCTTTAAATCACTGCCAATGATATTAGATGGGTAGGTATTTAAGGAATAAAATTGTTTAATACAACACTTGTTCATGAGAAAGAACTAATTCTTATATGATTTTTTGTCACTTTCTGTTTATTTGTACTCAAAAGTTTATTTACCAGATTGACCCTTTATGGATTTACAATTTTGATTCTCAGCATTGTTCTGTTTGCATCTGATAATTATTCATACATCCTTATTATTAATCTGTCTGTATAAAAGTAGCATCTTGTGTTCATAAACTGTCGACCTTTAGAGGCAGAGGAACCGTGCCTGCTGAGTCTCTGACTTGCCTGTTAATAGTCATTTGTAAGAATTTGTCAGCAAAATTTTCAAATTAATGATCAATCTGCATTATCCTAAGCATCCCTCATTTGTCATGAATTATTTAGAGAGTTAATGGGGAAAGATAAGTCAGATGAGTCGGACAGAGTTATGCTACTGTCCTGGCCATTCTGTTCTTAGTTCAAAAAAGGATACATGGGTGTGTGGGTTGGGAGTATATCAGTGGCCTAGCATGAGGGAAAGAGCAGGCTAATAAATGACACCTTGGTGCTAGACTGAATCCCGGTTATTGGTTTTAATAAAGAAAAGCAACCAGACACCTGCCAAGTATTTGAGCAATATCTTTCCTGATATTTTTTCCTGCTACGTCTTTAGATTACTGAACAGCAGCTAATTCAGCTCTGCAGACTACCAAGAGAAAGGACATCCTCTCATCTATGTTGTCAGGGCCCAAGAAGTCTCCTTGACAGATTAAGGCTTAGCAGTGATGAGCAAAGTTTCCTCTGAACTCCAAACCTCCTTCCCCTGTTGCAGCATTTTTCTGGAGTCCATAGAGCGTGTTGCAAAGAGACAGAAAACCCTGACAGGGTCAGAGCATAGAGGAGTGAGGAATGCTTCGTGTCACCGCTGTTGTACAAATAAAGAGCCCTGAAACTCTGGTGTCCTCATTAGCGGTGCAGAATATTGGAAGGCTCCCAGCTGCTTCCTCACGAGCCTTGGCACTGCCCTCCAAAAATGACAGGGGTTATTTGTTTTCTTGTGCTTATTATCTGTGAAAGGTCTCAGCACTCTCTACTGGATGGTAGCCATGCTGTCTTTTGATACTGTTTTGTCTTTATGTCTTTCTTCTTGGCAACCATTCCCAACATTTTCCAGATTCTGAGTGGTGCTCGGAAAGGAACATAGGTAAGAGAAAGCAGAAAAAAAAGACTCCATTTTTTTAAATAAACAGAAGTAAATGGAGGAGGGGAGACTATTTTTGTACCTCCTATTGGTTGTATATGCTGCCAATATTTTTCATATGTTAACTCATGTATTTGTCATAACAGCTATTATTTATTCCAATATTATGGGCATATAGACCATGGTGAGTACTTTGTCAGTGACCCTTCAACCCCAGATCTTTTTGACTATGAAGCCGCTATTCACCTATTATTTCCTGCCATCTCTGTGTTCATTTTTCATATGGTCTCAAGTAGAGGAATTCCTTACTAGATGCTTAGGCAGCTTTGTGGTGGGAAAATTTGTGTTGTAGAGAGTAGAAGATGGGACCTAGAATTAGAAGACTTGGGTTAGAATTCTACCACTGGCACTTATTAACTGTATGAATTGGATAAGATAAAACAAGATAAATCTGAAAGCAATAGGTATATGTAAGATAACAGTAATCTAAAGCAAGGTGCCTTGGATAAGTGAGTTTACATGCTTAGTTTCAGTGCCATCACCTGGAAAGTGAGGCCAGTTTTATGCTTGAGCAAAATGAGTTCAGAGAGGCTCATGTGCTCAGCCCTTAGTCTTCAGAAGAACTATCCAGAGAGAAAAATTGAAAAGTGACTTTCTCATTCTCCCTCCTTGATGGTGACATGCCTCTAAGGGTCCAAAAGATTTTTTTATTTTTCTCTTACAACATTTAGTTTTAGCTTTTTAATTTCCATCAAAATTTGACTTCTTCCAAGGCTTATGCATTTTAGCAAGGATTATAGTAAGGAAAGAACTTAGTCTTTAAGTCTTCAATAGTTAGTGGGGAAGATGCTTTTAGGAATAGTAGGCCCTTAGTTTCCCCTAATTATTACAGAGCATTCAGTGCCATGTGAAGTGTGAATCTTAATGACATCTATTTTGATGTCATGCTGAGAAGCACTGTGAGCTGAATATGACAGTACCTAACACTTTTGTGGCATTCACCATATGACAGGCATTGTTCTTTGTGACATATTTAATTTTCAGATATTCACATGATATGGGTGCTAATATTTATTCCCATTATCCAAAAGATGAAACTGAGGAATGGATGGATTAAGCAACTTGCTTAAAGTTGTGAAACTGATAAGGAATAGAAGTAAAACTTTACCCAAGTAGCCCCAGTATTATGTTATTTACCATCTGTTTCTGTGTCTTAAAATAAACCATGACAAATGATTTTATTGCTGTATTTAATTTTTAATTTTTATTATCAACAGATAATGGAGATAGGAGCATTAAGGAAAATATACTTAAAGATGGATAATCTCCCTTTAAAGAAACTATAATACAGTATTAATTTATCCCTTTGTTCAACATCTATTCCAAAGAATATGAAGAATAAACATGTGGTTCACAATATCTTATCCCTGATGACAAGATCCAAAAGGCTCCCAAACTCAAAAGTTTTCTTAAATGCTTGACAAAATGGCTTGATAAACTAGACCTGAGCCTGAATGAAACTATGCATGGTTTTTATATCACTTATTTTGAATATATTTTGCTAGAGAATAAATTAATGTCTGATTATGAGTTACAGACCCAAATCAAACTTGGTGTATTGTATAACATCTAGTACTTAGGCAATGTTTTCCTTCTAAAATTAAAAAAAAAAAAGACTTTGAAATTTAGTGGCCCAAGCTTTTCAGGAATTGTCAGTTGATTTGTATTAATATAATATTCCATAAATAAACTGACTAACAGAGCTTATTGCTTCCTTTGTGGTATGGAGGAAGTTATAGTGTATTTTGTCCTTGCCCACAATGGAGTGGCCTGGCTTGGCATTCCTAACTAGCTCTGCTAAGAGAATGATGCTTACTCTCATTCTCTATTATACCCAAATTCCCTCCATACTACAGTTCCTAACAAACTTCATGGGGCTGCAGATTGAGATAGTAGATTGTAAATGTTGGTAGCTTCTGTAATAAAATTGAGAAGATTCCCTTTCTTTGTAGTACAAAGCCATCTGTAAATCACCTGTTTTAGAAATTTACTAGGGGTTTATGTTCACCTAGAAAACATATAATTTAGACTTTTCCTTGTTGAAAATTACTACATTTACCTCCACTGCTTGAGTTAGTTCCTCTTTACTGCTTCCATCTATCCTTATTCCCTTCTTGTTTCTTACTCCCTGCTTCCTACTTTTCCCCACTTTTCACAATCCAGAAGGAAGGGAGAAATGCCCGTCTCTAAGGAAGTCAGATGGACTTTCCTGGTGGCTCAGATGGTAAAACGTCTGTCTACAATGCAGGAGATCTGGGTTTGATCCCTGGGTCGGGAAGATCTCCTGGAGAAGGAAATGGTAACCCACTCCAGTACTCTTGCCTGGAAAATTCCATGGACAGAGGCACCTTGTAGGCTACAGTCCATGGGATCGCAAAGAGTCAGACACGACTGAGTGACTTCAATGTCAATGTCAATGTCAAGGAAGTCAGATAAAACTTGGAACACAGAGGTAAGGGAGGGTCCACTGCCAGGCACATGAGGGCCAGGGGACAGGAGATGAAGTGGTGCCTAGGACATCATGCAAGGGAACTGGCCCCAGACGCCTGTTTTTGAACTTATTCCCTCCTTCCCTTCCAGTAGAATGGAGACAAAGACCTGGAATGGCAGACATAGAGGTTGATCAGAGAAGTGGTATGAGCACAGGAGAATTTGGCAGCTGAATATTTGAGAAAAATTACTAATACCTAATCATGGATGAAGCAAGTTTCGAGTTTCCACAGAGAAAGAAGGATCTTGGTCAGATGGCAGAAAGCTGAGCATCATGCTTCTCTCGATCCTCCAGCCTGATGCTCTTGAGGGGCATACACTGCTCTTTATATTTCTACACTTGCACCTTCCCAGAGAACCCCTCACTATATGCATACAGTTTCTTTATAGGTACTGGTAATACTGTGGCCACCTGATGCAAAGAGCTGACTCATTGGAAAAGACCCTGATGCTGGGAAAGATTGAAGGCAAGAGAAGAAGAGGGAGTCAAGACAGAGGATGAGATGGTTGGATTGTATCACTGAATCAATGGATATGAGTTTGAGCAAACTTCAGCAGATAGCGAAGGAAAGAGAAACCTGGTGTGCTTCAGTTCATGGGGGTTGCAAAGAGTTGGACATGGCTTAGCAATTGAATAACAACAATACTTACTTCAATTGTGTTGGGATCCAATACGTTGCTTCATTTATAGACAAGCATGTAGGCATATGTAAATGAGTTTTGATTTTTATATCTGGCTTATACAAAGCAGGGGCCTTGGTTAGGTGAATGCATCTAGATTATGAGCTTGATACGTTTTTTTCTCTGTAAATTTGGAAAAGTGAGTGGATTTTTTTTTTTTTTTAAATGAGTACTCATGTGTTTAATGGTGTGTTGGCTTCATGTTGGGCCTTTGTTTTGATAAATACAACTTCTACTCATGGATCATGGTCTGAAGAATGAGGGTGGGTAGCAAGCTTGAGATACAATATTTGAGTCTTTTTTTTTTTTCAGATGAACATGTTAAGAAGATAGATAATACCATAACATTATACATATAGACTGACTTCCCTTATCACTTGCAATGATTTGGAAACCTAGATTCCAGGCACTTAGCTGAACTAAAAATACAAAGAAAAAAAAAAAGAATTTGATATTTTCATTTTATAATTTTACAGGTATTAATAAAGATTCTCTTTTATTTCAGTTTTATTTGTAAAATGGAAAGGGTAAGCTATCTAAGCTCCACAAATCAGTTTTGCTTTTCTAATATTCTGAAACAAAGATTTTAGAACTTGATCTGTCAGTCATCTGAAAAATTTAGAACAAGCCTCTACATATTATCTCCATTACTGTGGTGACCATATGCCTTGATTTGTTTTGGGGAAATCCTGACTGAAGTCTTTTGTGCTGGAATAACTAATGATCCCCTTTTACTCTTCAAGGGGGCTCATTTTAAATGACAACTTACATGGTTATCCTACTTATAGCAGACATTATTCCTTATCAGAATCTTTATATTCTTCAGAAATATTATTCTCTGAATAAGGACAAGGACAAATTATGGATGCTTTACTGAGTTCTATATTTGATTTGGTTCCCTTTTCATTACTGTCCTGACAGGATATAAATAAGCAAAACAAACGGCTTCTTAGGAGCTGTTGTCAACTTTGCTCCTGCCCAGCTCCAATTTGAGGTATTTTTGTTCCTGTCCCCATCACTCAGGCCTTGAAAGCTGATAGGTTGCTGATTTCTTCCTTGAAACATGACATGATGAATAACACTGCATGCTGCAAGGGAGAAAACTATAAAAAAAAAAAAAAAGACTCTTTTGTACAATGGGAAATTATTTAGCAGAGTTGACCTTTTGCATGGGGGAGAAATAGGGACCTTCATATAATATGATTTCAGAAGTTCAAGAAAATTATCTTCTCCACAATTATGATGGATGGATAGACTTGAACATTTCTTGAACTAAAGATTCTTGAACACTTTCTTGAACAAAAGAAAGTTGGCTTAAATTATAAATGATTCTGTGGGAGACAATTCATCAACATCCAAACAGAACCTTCACGCACAGCAACCTAGGTCATGTAAACAGAAATAGAACACTCATATCTGGGTTTCCCATTTCCCCAGTGCAATGAGCTGGTAAAGAGAGTCATCTGAAGTATTGGACCAACTTGATGTATCATTATCCATAAGTACTATGATAAATAAAATTGGTTAGCACAAATTTGCTAAAATTTATAATATCATATCTTTGTTAAGGTATGTGTGTTTTAGTTTTACAGTTTGTTAAGTTGCTTCCTTCTCATCACCTAGAAGATCTCATCAGAGTTTTGAAGTTCTTTCAGAGTTTCAAAAAAAAAAAAAAAGTGGGAAAGATTAGGGGAAGGACTGAAAAGTTTGCCTCAGGTATTATTTAGTAAATGATTTTGGTGGTCTGGGAGCAACAGGAAGTAGTGCCCAATCCAGACTCATGATAATCTTGATATACTTGGAGACTATCCACTTTTCTCTGTATTATGCATCATAATAATAAATTTATAGAGCATTTTACATGTAATAATATTTAGTTCTCCTAAAAACTCTAGAAGAGAAATTTTATAGCTTATAATGTAAAGCTTGGATAGGTTAAACAACTTGCTTAAGATCACAGAGCTAGTATGCAGGAGAGCCAGGTTTCAAGCCCACATTTATGCCTTTCAAGCCTGCACATTTTTTTTCCCCTTTTGCTATTTTTTCCAGTATTTTTTAATTTTCATTTAGCTTCAAACTTAAAAGTTGTAAGGAAAAAAAAAATTCTGTACTCCTTTCACTCAGGTTTCCCAAATGCTATCATTTTGGCATGCTTGCATTTGCTTTACCATTTTTGTTTTCTATACATATTGCAGACATAATGTCTCTTTACTTCTAAATATTTCAATGTGTTTTCTAAAATACAGAATTTGCTTACATAGCCATAGTATAATTGTTAAAATCAAGGCATGCTTTGTTATAATCATATTATCTAATATGTTAATCTGCCTGCCAATGCAGGAGATGCAGGAGACATGGACTTAGTCTCTGAGCTGGAAATATTCCCGGGAAGAGAAAATGGGAACCTATCCAGTATGCTTACCTGGAGAATCCCATAGACAGGAAAGCTTGGATTTTTTTTGCAACTCTCAGGGGGTTGCAAAGAGTTGGACATGACTGAGTGACTGAGCATGCATGCATGCTAAAACCATACTCAGATTTTGTGTTTTATCCCAGTAATGCCCTTCATAGTTATAGAAAATCCTGGATCACGTTCCACATTAAATTCTCATGTTTTCTTCAGTTTCCTTTTATTTGGAACAGTATCACAGTCTTTCTATTTCATGGTATTAACTATTTAAAAATAATACAGGCCAGTTATTTTGTAGACTACCCTCCAATTTGGGCTTGTTTAATACTTTTTCACTATTAGATGATGCATTCAGGGCAGAAATACCATGGAAGTGATCTTGTGTTCTTGGTGTGTACATCAGGAGATAGCTGATATGGAACTTTGATCACCTGATCATGATCATGTCTTCTAGGTGATTTCACTATAAAGTTACTGTTTTTGCCTGTATAATCATTAAGTACCTAGTCAGAAGATACTTCAGAGAAGGCAATAGCAATGCACTCCAGTACTCTTGCCTGGAAAATCCCATGGATGGAGGAGCCTGGTAGGCTGCAGTCCATGGGGTCGCTACCAGTCGGACACGACTGAGCAACTTCATTTTCACTTTTCACTTTCATGCATTGGAGAAGAAAATGGCAACCCACTCCAGTGTTCTTGCCTGGAGAATACCAGGGATGGCAGAGCCTGGTGGGCTGCCGTCTGTGGGGTTGCACAGAATCGGACACAACTGAAGCCTGACAGCAGCAGCAGCAGAAGACACTTTGAGGTGTATAAAATCTTTCAGTACTCCTCAAATTTCACGTGGGTAAAATTATTAGCATTCACTTATGATTCTTTCTAGAATCAATTATTATGATGATGGATGCCAAGTGTTCATCTTCTAATTCCAACATTCTACATTTTTTGTTAGTCATTCTACTATACAAAGGAACTTTCTCTTTCTCTTCTTCCTGTTCCTTTCTTCTGTCAGAGAAGAAGAATTTTTTCTTTTTTTAAATTTTATTATATATATATATATTTGCCTTTCTAGGTTCTCTGGCTGGAATACAAGACAGATTAACAGGAGAAAAGCAAATTTAACTTTGTAAAAGTAGGGCATTATAAGAATATTGGACTCAATGGACAGTCAGTCAGTTGAGGCTTATATGCTATTCTGAGCTAAGGAGAAGTGGGTGGAAGTCTAGAACTTCAAAGGGGACAAAGGAAAATTCACAGGGAGACTGGAGAAGTAAATGTTCAGTAAACAAATGTTTCTGTGCCATATGGAAAGGTCTTTCTTATATAAAACAAAGATATATTCAATAATTTTACAGCTTGCAATCTGATTTGTTTTAGGCAATTAAAAGGACATTAAGAAAAAAAAAACAAAAAACAAAAAAGATCTTCACGACCCAGATAATCATGATGGTGTGATGACTCACCTAGAGCCAGACATCCTGGAATGTGAAGTCAAGTGGGCTTTAGAAAGCATCACTACAAACAAAGCTAGTGGAGGTGATGGAATTCCAGTTGAGCTATTTCAAATCCTAAAAGATGATGCTGTGGAAGTGCTGAACTCAATATGCCAGCAAATCTGGAAAACTCAGCAGTGGCCACAGGACTGGAAAAGGTCAGTTTTCATTCCAATCCCAAAGAAAGGCAATGCCAAAGAATGCTCAAACTACTGCACAATTGCACTCATCTCACATGCTAGTAAAGTAATGCTCAAAATTCTGCAAGCCAGGTTTCAGCAGTATATGAACTGTGAACTTCCAGATGTTCAAGCTGGATTTAGAAAAGGCAAAGGAACCAGAGATCAAATTTCCAACATTTACTGGATCATCAAAAAAAGCAACAGAGTTCCAGAAAAACATCTATTTCTGCTTTATTGATTATGCCAAAGCGTTTGACTATGTGGATCAAAACAAACTGTGGAAAATTCTTCAAGAGATGAGAATACCAGACCACCTGACCTGCTTCTTGAGAAATCTATTTGCAGGTCAGGAAGCAACAGTTAGAACGAACATGGAACAACAAAATGGCTCCAAATAGGAAAAGGAGTCCATCAAGGCTGTGTATTGTCACCCTGCTTATTTAACATACACAGAGTACATCATGAGAAACGCTGGGCTAAATGATGCACAAAATGGAATCAAGATTGCTGGGAGAAATATCAATAACCTCAGATATGCAGATGACACCACCCTTATGGCAAAAAGCAAAGAAGAACTAAAGAGCCTCTTGATGAAAGTGAAAGAGGAGAGTGAAAAAGTTGGCTTAAAGCTCAACATTCAGAAAACAAAGATCATGACATCCAGTCCCATCACTTCATGGCAAATAGTTGAGGAAACAGTGTCAGACTTTATTTTGGGTGGTTCCAAAATCACTGCAGATGGTGAATGCTTATTCTTTGGAAGAAAATTTATAACCAACCTAGACAGCATATTAAAAATCAGAGACATTACTTTACCAACAAATGTCTATCTAGGCAAGGCTATGTTTTTTTCCAGTAGTAAAATTGTTTGAATTTGCTTTTGTAGGTCTTTTCTTCTCTAATGTTTTTTGCCTAGAGAAGTCTCTTTAACATTTCTTGTAAAACTGGCTTATTGGTACTAAATTGTCTTGTTTTGCTTGTCTGTAAAGCTTTTAATTTCTCCATCAATTTTGAATTAGGTTCTTGCTGAGTAGAGTAATCCTGGTTGTAGGTTTTCCCCTTTCATTACTTTAAATATACCCTGCTACTTCCTTCTGGCCTGCAGAGTTTCTGCTGAAAGTTCAGCTGTTAACCTTATGGGAATTCCTTTGTATATGACTTATTGCTTTTCCCTTGCTGCTTTCAATATTTTGTTCCTTTGTGTTGAAATATTATTAGTTTGATTAACATGTGCCTTGCTGCATTTTTCCTCGATATCCTATATGGAACTCTCTGTACATTTGGTTGTATATTTGGAATTGGTTGACTGTTTCTTTTCCCATTGAGAAGGTTAACAGCCTTGGTAGAAAGGCCAAGGTCCCCAAGTGACTAGAGGAAATAAACTGCAAGGGCAGATTTTTTTTTTCTTTTCTCTTTTAATCCTGTGTTGTCATGACACTTGAACTTAACATTTCACAAATCTTGAGCTAACTAATGCATTTTTCTTGTGGAAATGTTTTTCTTACACTATGTTTAATGAAACTTTGTATTTGCCTTGGAATCTCTCTTTCTTCAAATTGGTTCTGCTTAAAGACTCAAGCCTTGAACCAATAATGACTTGGAAAACCAGTGTATCTTACTCATGAAAATATTATTTTCAGTACACTCTGTCATGTCTGGCTCTTTGAGAACCCATGACTGTAGCACTCCAGGCTTCCCTGTCCTTCACCAACTCCCAGAGCTTACTCAAACTCATGTCCATCGAGATGATGATGCCATCCAACCATTTCATTCTTTGTTGTCCCCTTCTCCTCCTGCCTTCAATCTTTCCCAGCATCGGGGTCTTTTCCAATGAGTCAGATCTTTGCAAAAAGTGGCCAAAGTATTGGCTTCAGTTTCACCATCAGTCCTTCCAATGAACATTCAGGACTAATGTCCTTTAGGATGGACTGGTTGGATCTCCTTGCAGTCCAAGGAACTCACAAGAGTCTTCTCCAACAACATAGTTCAAAAGCATCAGTTCTTTGGTTCTCAGCTTTCTTTCTTTCTTTCTTTCTTTTTTTTTTAACTCTCACATCCATACATGACTACTGGAAAAACCAAAGCTCTGACTAGATGGACTTTTGTTGGCAAAGTTATGTCTCTGCTTTTTAAAATTCTGTCTAGGTTGGCCATAGCTTTTCTTCCAAGGAGCAAGCATCTTTAAAATTCACGGCTGCAGTCACCATCTGAAGTGATTTTTGAGCCCCTCAAAATAAAGTCTATCAGTGTTTCCACTGTTTCCACTTCTATTTGCCATGAAGTGAGGGGACCAGATGCCATGATCTTAGTTTTTTGAATATTAAGTTTTAAGCCAGCTTTTTCACTCTCCTCTTTCACTTTCATCAAGAACCTCTTTAGTTCTTCTTCACTTTCTGCCATAAGGATGGTGTATCTGCACATCCGAGGTTATTGATATTTTTCACAGCAGTCTTATTTCCAGCTTGTTATTCATCCAGTCTGGCATTTAGCATGATACACTCTGTATATAAGTTAAATAAGCAAGGTGACAATGTACAGCATTAATGTACTCCTTTCCCAATTTGGAACCAGTTTGTTGTTTCATGTCTGGTTATAACGGTTGCTTCTTGACTTGTGTACAGATTCATCAGGAGGCAGATAAGGTGGTCTGGTATTCTCATTTCTTTAAGAATTTTCCACAGTTTGTTGTTATCTACATAGTTAAATGACTTGGCATAGTCAATAAAGCTGAAGTAGATGTTTCTCTAGAACCCTCTTGCTTTTTCTATGATCCAGTGGATCTTGGCAATTTGATCTCTGGTTCCTCTGCCTTTTCTAAATCCAGCTTGAACATCTGGAATTTCATGGTTCACGTACTGTTGAAGCTTTGTTTGGAGAATTTTGAGCATTATTTTGCTAACCTGTGACATGAGTGCAATTGTGAAGTAGCTTGAACATTCTTTGGCATTGCCTTTCCTCTGGACTGGAATGAAAACTGACCATTTCCAATCTTGTGGCCCCTGTTGAATTTTCTAAATTTGCTGGCATATTGAGTGCAGCATTTTCACTGCATCATCTTTTAGGGTTTGAAATAGCTCAGCTAGAATTCCATCACCCCCACCAGCTTTGATCATAGTGATGCTTCCTAAGGCCCACTTGACTTTGCATTCCAGTGTGTCTGTCTCTAGATGAGTGATCACACTATCATGGTTATGTAAGGCATTAAGATTTTTTTTTCACTTTTCTGTTTATTTTTATTTTTTAATATAAATTTATTTATTTTAATTGGAGGTTAATTACTTTACAATATTGTATTGGTTTTGCCATACATCAACATGTATACAGCCACAGGTATACACGTGTTCCCCATCCTGAACCCCCCTCCCTCCTCCCTCCCCGTACCATCCCTCTGGGTCGTCCCAGTGCACCAGCATCAAGCATCCAGTATCATGCATGAAACTGGGCTGGTGACTTGTTTCATACATGATATTATACATGTTTTAATGCCATTCTCCCAAATCATCTCACCCTTTCCCTCTTACACAGAGTCCAAAAGACTGTTCTATACATCTGTGTCTCTTTTGCTGTCTCAGATACAGGGATATTGTTACCATCTTTCTAAATTCCATATATATGCATTATTATACTGTATTGGTATTTTTCCTTCTGGCTTACTTCACTCTGTATAATAGGTTCCAGTTTCATCCACCTCATTAGAACTGATTCAAATGTATTCTTTTTAATGGCTGAGTAATACTCCATTGTTTATGTACCACAGCTTTCTTATCCATTCATCTTCTGATAGACATCTAGGTTGCTTTTTTGTACAGTTCTATGTATTGCTGCCACTTCTTCTTAATATTCTTCTGTTAGGTCCTTACCATTTCTATCTTTTGTTGTGCCCATCATTGCATAAAATATTCCCTTGGTATCTCTAATTAATTTTAGTGTAGGAATCTCTTTGCTATTCTATTGTTTTCATCTATTTATTTGCATTGATCACTGAGGGAGCCTTTCTTATCTCTCCTTGCCATTTTTTGGAAATCTGCATTCAGATGGGCATAGCTTTCCTTTTCTCCTTTTTCTTCAGCTTCTCTTCTTTTTCTCAGCTATTTGTAGGGCCTCCTCAGACAATCATTTTGCCTTTTTCATTTCTTACTCATGAACATGTTCTCTTAAGCTGTTTTAATGAAACCATGTATTTGGCTGAAAATTTACCTTTGTTCAAGATTCATCTCAGTTGTTTTATTCCTGGAGATGACTCCCCTTGTGCTATTCTATCTTGAGATGCATATTGTAGAAAAGAGACCTGTTGAAACTCTTAGTTTTGAGGTATTTCTTTATCTGATTAGCAACTTGCTAACAGGTATAAAATGCCTTGCTAAAAACTAGCAAGGGGGAACTCTTTCTGTTCCCTTATGATGTCTATGTCAGAAGCTTCTATGCTACACAAAAAGCTTCAAGTGATCAAGCCTTTCTCTGGCCTTGGATTGAATTCCTCTCCTCCAGAGGCCATGAATCTTGGCATCATTCACTGCTTACAGCTGCAAGTTTTCACCATGTTAGGAAAGTTTTCAACTGTAGTCTTTTCAAAAATTTTCTCAGACCCTTTTTGTCTTCTTGCTGATAATTTGGATGTTTTTTTCATTTAGTATTATCCTAGAGGTTTCTGATATTTTCCACAATTCTTTTCTTTTTTCTTTATTCTGCTCCTTAGCAGTTATTTCCTCTATTCTATCTTTTACCTCAGTTATCCATTCTTTTGCCTCAGTTATTCTTCTATTGATTCCTTCTAGAGTATTTTTAATTTCAGTAATTCTGTTGTTCATCACTGTTTACTTATTTTTCATTTCTTCTAGGTCCTTGCTAAATGTGAAATGATTCTTACATTTTCTTCATTCTATTTTTGAAATTTTTTGGGTCATCTTTTTGGCTATCACTACTGTGAATTCTTTTTCAGGTAGTTTCTCTATATCCTCTTTGTTTACTTCATCACTAGGATTTTTATCTTATTCCTTCATTTGCACAATATTTGTTTGTTTGTTTATTTTGCCTAACTTACTGTGTTTGAGATCATATTTCTCCAGGCTATAGTGCTGTAGTTCTTCTTGCTTTTTATCTCAGACCCTGGTGGGTGAAGTGGGACCAATGGCTGTGTACACTTCATGTTGAGAGAAACATTTGATTGTATTCTGGTGGGTGGAAGTGAGTTTTTTTTCTCTCTCTCTCTCTCTCTCTCTGATCAGCAGGGCTGTTTGAGGTGGTGTGTTTGGTTTGTCTGAGGGCAGCCTGTCTGCTGATTATTTGGTTTATATTCCTCTCTTGCTTGTTGAGCTTCCCTAGTGTCTCAGCTGGTAAAGAATCTGCCTGCAATGGGGGAGAACTAGATTTGATTCCTGGGCTAGAAAGATCCACTGGAGAATAAAATGGCTACCCACTCCAATATTCTGGCCTAGAGAATTCCATGGAGTGTGTATTCCATGGGGTCACAAAGAGTCAGACCTGACTGAGTGACTTTAACTTGCTTGTTATTTGAGTGTCTCTCTCTCTCTCTCTCTCTCTCTCTGATCAGCAGGGCTGTTTGAGGTGGTGTGTTTGGTTTGTCTGAGGGTAGCCTGTCTGCTGATTATTTGGTTTGTATTCCTCTCTTGCTTGTTGAGCTTCCCTAGTGTCTCAGCTGGGAAAGAATCTGCCTGCAATGGGGGAGAACTAGATTTGATTCCTGGGCTAGAAAGATCCACTGGAGAATGAAATGGCTACCCACTCCAATATTCTGGCCTAGAGAATTCCATGGAGTGTGTAGTCCATGGGGTCGCAAATAGTCAGACCTGACTAAGTGACTTTAACTTGCTTGTTATTTGAGTGAGGTTTCCAATAGTCAGTGTTGTCTGCAGTTGTGTGATGCCAGATCTTGGATCCAGATGTAGGCCTTCATGGGAGTTCTCACTGATTAAAACTCCCTGAGGTCAGAAGTTTTATGATAGTCTCATGTCCTAGACATCACACTCTCATGCCACAGGCTCAAGGCCAACTTCTGGTTGGGGAATCAAAATCCATCAATTTGTTTTTAATGACAATAACAACAAAAGAAATAAAAGCCAAAAATGAGACAAATCAAAAAGCAAAATCAGACAAATATAAAGAAAAAAAAAAGGAACACACACACAAACTTCTACAAACAAAATCAAAACAGACCCAAAAACAAAGTAGAAGTGCCACCCAGTGAGAAAAAGGAAGTAAAAAAATGATATCAACCAATTAAAACAAAGTAGCTAAAACAGAAAAACAAGACCAAAGCAGAGTCACAACTGAGGAGTAAAGCAGAGGAAACAAAATAAACAAACATGGTGAAAAGAAAAAAGAAAGAGAAACAATACAGGAAAACAGTTGGATGTATATATAAAAAAGAAAAAGTACAACAAGATATATTAAAGAAAAAGTACAACAAGAATAAAAAGAAAACCACAGAATCACATAAAGACAAAGCAGAAGTAGATATATGTGAAAGAAATAAAAATGTGATTTAAAAAAGGTCCCCAAAAGCCAAATTGAGATAATAGTAATGAAAACATCCACCGGAACAACAGAGAAAAAAGTAGAGAGAACAACAAAAACAACAAATTTAGGAAATAATCCAGACCCAACTACAAAATGAATGAAACATAATAATAATAATAATAATGAATGCTTTTCTCAGGTCTCAGCTGTCAGCATCTTTTCCCTGTCTGTGAGCCTCAGCTGACCTCACCTACCTAGGACAGCTCATGGAAAGATGTTTGATCTTCTTCCTTAGTCACTTCACCCATGGAGTTTAATTGTGCTTTTATCCTCACCTCTGCCTGTGGGTCACTCACAGGAGTTTGCTCCCAAGCCTGCCCTGGAGGACGTGGGTCTGCCCCAGTGAGGACTGGGCATGGAGGTCATGCAGCTGCTTGGATTTCAGGGACACCAGGTATGTAGGGAAGCTGGTGGCCATGAGCACAGGAGATTTGGCTCTAGTAATTCTTTTCTAGCTTGTGGCAGCTGGTGCTCAAAGGGCCTTCCTGGCTGGTCCTTCTCTTTTGTTTAGCACAGTAGGCAGAAAGGACAACCCTGGCTGGATTCCTTCTCTATTGCTTGGCACATCAGGCATCAAAGAGCCACACTCACGGGCATCTTTCTCTATTGCTCAGCTGCTGGTACTTGCATGTGGGGAGAGAAAGACTACAGTTAGCTCTACCTCTTGCATGTATGTCCCCAAAAGCCAAATTGAGATAATAGTAATGAAAACATCCACCGGAACAACAGAGAAAAAAGTAGAGAGAACAACAAAAACAACAAATTTAGGAAATAATCCAGACCCAACTACAGAATGAATGAAACATAATAATAATAATAATAATGAATGCTTTTCTCAGGTCTCAGCTGTCAGCATCTTTTCCCTGTCTGTGAGCCTCAGCTGACCTCACCTACCTAGGACAGCTCATGGAAAGATGTTTGATCTTCTTCCTTAGTCACTTCACCCATGGAGTTTAATTGTGCTTTTATCCTCACCTCTGCCTGTGGGTCACTCACAGGAGTTTGCTCCCAAGCCTGCCCTGGAGGACGTGGGTCTGCCCCAGTGAGGACTGGGCATGGAGGTCATGCAGCTGCTTGGATTTCAGGGACACCAGGTATGTAGGGAAGCTGGTGGCCATGAGCACAGGAGATTTGGCTCTAGTAATTCTTTTCTAGCTTGTGGCAGCTGGTGCTCAAAGGGCCTCCTGGCTGGTCCTTCTCTTTTGTTTAGCACAGTAGGCAGAAAGGACAACCCTGGCTGGATTCCTTCTCTATTGCTTGGCACATGAAGCATCAAAGAGCCACACTCACGGGCATCTTTCTCTATTGCTCAGCTGCTGGTACTGGCATGTGGGGAGAGAGAGACTACAGAGTTAGCTCTGCCTCTTGCATGTAACTCAACAGTAGCACCCTGCCCCTATGACCAGGTGGGTTTCCTTCAAAGGCATTCCTCATTGTGGATTTCCTCTCTTCTGTCCCCTTGGACCATCTCCCTGCAGTCAACAGCAGTCCTTGCCCTAGGATTGCTATCTAATCCCCATGCTCCAGCTCTCAGCCACCTTGTGTTCTGACGGAACAGTCCATTTCCAGGGTATGTAAGGCTGTGGCATGGATTGTGTGGTTCTCACTCCATTTGGACTGTTACAGAATAACTGTTTCACTCTATGACAACTTCAAATGCTTCCCTTCTGTTCCAACCAATTGCCCCAGATGCAGGTATCTCACCCCCTTTTTAGCTCCCCATCACAGCCAGGTACTGGTCTTATCCTTTCTCTCCCCCTCTTCCTCCCTTCTTTCCTTTGTTCTATTGAGTTATGCATGGATCTATATGTTCCTTTCTTGTGGTCAAGAAATCTTGTGGTCAGCTGCCAAGACATAGCTGGTGCTCTGTGAGAACTGCATTTGTAGATGTATTACTGATGTATCCATGGAGAGAGATGTCCTCCACATCCACCACCCCTTCTCCATTTTATCAACCTAAAATAAAGTTTATAACGAAAATGCTGCTGCTGCTAAGTCGCTTCAGTCATGTCCGACTCTGTGTGACCCCATAGATGGCAGCCCACCAGGCTTCTGTGTCCCTTGGATTCTCCAGGCAAGAACATTGGAGTGGGTTGCCATTTCCTTCTCCAATGCATGAAAGTGAAAAGTGAAAGTGAAGTTGCTTAGTCTTGTCTGACTCCTAGCGACCCCATGGACTGCAGGCTACCAGGCTCCTCCATCTAGGGATTTTCCAGGCAAGAGTACTAGAGTGGGGTGCCATTGCCTTCTCTGTATAATGAAATAGCTTCTCTCTTTTTAAAATGTAACTGGTAATACTACTTTGATTGTCATTTATAGTAGATTCTCAGAATTATTGCTAGAAAGATCTTAATATTGAATCAATAGTGCTATAATTAATGGTATAATGGTTTAAGCAACAGCAATGTCCAAAAATCATTGTGATCTGTCTAGCTGAATAAATTTTTTTCCATGAGAAAATGGTTATCAAGCTATTTCCATCCTCTAAGACTCATTTATTCATTCAATTTGCTACCTTGCCCAGCATTAGAACAAAGATTTCTGTCAGTTCAGCTTTACCTTAAAATGGTAGGAGGGGTAGGTTGTAGGTTTCCACTATACTTTAAAACCCATTTTAAAAATTATCTGATTCCAGCACTATGGCTTTCTAAGGCTTTTTAATTTTCTTCGAGACTAGTTTTAAATAGACTATCAATCCACAAGTGAGAAATAAAAACTCATATAAGAGGCGATTAAAATATAATGGAACATTATTCATTTTCATGAATATCCTGAAGTCTCATGGCAAATTACCAAATTTTTCAGTTTTAAAACAGGAAAATGGAGATGACATGAGTAAAGGAACATTTGTGTTAATGATGAAAGTTATGCATATGCATAATACCCATAAAAAAGACAATTACTACAGTGTTACTCATTGGCCAGTGGGCATTTTTCTGATATGCTCACAGGTTCTGTGAACAACCTGGCTCATTAGCCAAATGAGAACATTTTAAGGATTGGGTATGTACTAAGGTGGTGTGACCAAAGTGTGTGTCTTTAAAAGAGTTGAAATAAATTCTCTCTGGGACTTGGGCCTGTGAAGAAAACCCTGAAGCAAAGATGGAGGTGGTGATTTTATTCAGTTTCTGTGCCTAGACTCACTTTTACTTTCAGGTACTTAAAACAAAATTGTAGCATAATAGTATGTGGTATGTATAGTAAAGTCCATAAGGTATGCTAATACAGGAATAAAACAATGAATTTTTACATATACACACCCATGTATCTATCACCAGAAGATAAGGAACTTCTCTAATGTTCTAGAAGGCTCTTTCATACTCCCTTCCATTTGGTAAGCCTTCTTACCCCACCCCATTCCTATCCATAGCTAGCACCCTTTTTTTCACATAATAAATTCATTCATTATACATCTTTTCTGTCTACCTTCTCTCTTTCAGCACACTATCTATAAAATTCATTCATGTTGTTGAATGTGTCAGTTAGGGCTTTTTTTTTTTTTTTAATTGTTATACAGTATTCAGTTCTATGGAAATGTTACTATTTGTCCATTTTCTTATTGATTGACAGTTGGATTACTTCCTGGATTTTGGTTATTTAAAATAAGGCTATTATGAACATTATTGTACATGTCTTTTGGTGGCTGAATATATTCATTTCTCTTGGATATATATCTAGAAGTGGAATTTCTATGACAAAGGGTAAGTTAACATTTAGTTTAATAGATACTGACAGTCTATAAAAATAAAAATGTACTGTGTGCTTAGTAACTCAGTCATGTCTGACTCTTTGTGACCTCATGGACTGCAGCCCACCAGGCTACTTTGTCCTTGGGAATATAAATAGTTATACCATTTTCCATCCATGTAGGAAATATGTGAGAGTCCTAGTTACTTCAGTCCTTGACAATATTTGATATTGACAGTCATTTTAATGTTAGCTATTTTGGTGTATAGATAAGGGGCTTTAGGGAGTAAATTTTGACTTTTGATTTTCACATGGTCTATGACTATCTCATTTTAATCCTCAAATTTAGCGTTTTATTTAGCTATCTTCACATCTGGTCTGACCACCCTCTTTGATGGCTCTTCCAATGTGCTCCAGTGTATGTTTATTTGGAACAACATTCTACTTACTGTATCACAGTGGCTTCATTTTTATTATTCTCTTTCTAGGCAGAAAAGATTTCCCTGGTGTCTCAGTGGTAAAGAATTCACTTGCAATGCTGGAAACATGAGTTTGATCCCTAGTCTGGGAGATTCCCTTGAGAAGAAAATGGCTATGCACTCCAGTATTCTTGCCTCGGATTTCTCATGGACAGAAGAGCCTGGTGGACTACAGTCCATATGGCCAAGAGTCAGACACAAGTTAATGACTAAATAATAAAAGGCACAAAAATCTTTTAGTTAACTTGATATACCTAAAAAATAAGATAATTTAACTAAAATGCATAAAAATCATAAACATCACTATTCACTCCTTTAATTAAAATATCATGTAATTTACATAGAAAAATACAGTCATTCCTCAGTAACTATTGGGGATTGGTTCTAAGACCCCTGTAGGTACCAAAATTCACAGATGTTCAAGTCTCTTATATAAAATGTCATAGTATTTGTATATAACCTATGCACATCCTCTCATATACTTTTAAGTCATTTCTAGATTATTTACTTATGATACCTAATACAATGCAAATGCTATGTAAATAGTTGTAAATACAATGTAAATGCTATGTAAATCATTGCTGATGCATGACATGTTCGAGTTTTGCTTTTTGGAATTTTCTGGAATTTTAAAAAATATTTTCAATCTGCAGTTGGTTGAATTCCCAGATGCAGAATCCTTGGATATAGGGCAAGGGGCAACTGTTTAGAGGAAAAAGACATAGAAAAAAGTATGTCTTCATTTCCAGTACCATCTGTTCTCAATACTGCCAATTTGATATCACTAGAAAGAGTTAAGCTGATATTATTTATACAGAGCTAAGTAGAATAGGAGGTGGTCCTCAAATGAGGGCTAGGCTTTGTGCTACTGTTCAAATGCTTATCCGAAAAAAGGGAGGTGGAAATACTTTGGAATTTTCAGCTCTGGTTGCCAAGTTAGAAAAAAAAATAGAAATTGCATAAAAACTAAGCTAAGCAGGACGTATAGGGAGTGGGAAGTTTCATCAAGCTTCCCCCGTAGTTCATTTGGTAAAGAATCTGCCTGCAACGCAGGAGACTCAATTTCAATCAGGAAGACCATTTGGAGAAAGAAAATGGCAACCCCTCCAGTATTGTTGCCTGGAGAATCCCATGGACAGAGGGGTCTGGCAGACTACAATCCATGGGGTAGCAAGAGTCAGACTCAACTTAGTGACTAAGCCACCACCACAAGTTTCATCAATTATAGTTAATGATGAATCAAGAATCTAAACCATTTAACACATACTTGTCAAACTCTTGTGCAGCATTGTCTTTATGTTCACATTTGTTTTACATTTCAGTAAGGAGAGCCTATTGAACGTGATTGATTTTATCTCTGCAGACTGAGGATCTTAAACAGTCTTGGCTACATCTTAATGGTCATGAATTTTCAGTGTTCTGTACTAAAAACAGAGAAAATGAGTTCACACTGAATCTATAATGACTTGTAGGTTTGCATTGAATTTATGAAGTAAAACTGCTCCATTTGATTTTCTTGCCTTCTCCTTCTTTCTCTTACCCATTGAAATGAAGAAAATATTAAGTATGTCAACTCTGATTATTACAGTTCTAATAATAAAAACTTGCAAATAACTGTATTTTCCCAAAGTGGGAGGTAGACTGGGAAAACATAGATGAAAATAATAAATATTACACAAGAAAAAAAAATTGATATTTTATCATGACTTACTTAAGTTCCTGGCCTTAGAAAGCATCACTACAAACAAAACTAGCAGAACTGATAGAATTCCAGTTGAGCTATTTCAAATCCTAGAAGATGATGCTGTGAAAGTGCTGCACTCAATATGCCAGCAAATTTGGAAAACTCAGCAGTGGCCACAGGACTGAAAAAGGTCAGTTTTCATTCCAATCCCAAAGAAAGGCAATGACAAAGAATGCACAAGCTACCTTACATTCACTCACCTACATGCTAGTAAAGTAATGGTCAAAATTCTCCAAGCCAGGCTTCAACAGACATGAACTGTGAGTTTCCAGATGTTCAAGCTGGATTTAGAAATGACAGAAGAACCAGAGATCAAATTGCCAACATCTGTTGGATCATCAAAAAAGCAAGAGAGTTCCAGAAAAACATCTACTTCTGTTTTTTGACTATACCAAAGTTTTTGACTGTGTGAATCACAATAAACTGTGGAAAATTCTTCAAGAGATGGAAACACCAGACCACCTGACCTGCCTCTTGAGAAACCTATATGCAGGTCAGGAAGCAGCAGTTAGAATTGGACATGGAACAAAAGAATGGTTCCAAATTGGGAAAGGAGTACATCAAGGCTGTACTTGTCACTGTGCTTACTTAACTTATATACAGAATACATCATGAGAAATGCTCATGGATGAAACACAAGCTGTAATCAAGATTTCTGGGAGAAATCTCAATAACCTCAGATATGCAGAAGACACCACCCTTATGGCAAAAAGCAAAGAAGAACTAAAGAGCCTCTTGATGAAAGTGAAAGAGGAGAGTGAAAAAGTTGGCTTAAACCTCAACACTCAGAAAACTAAGATAATGGTATTTGGTCCCATCATTTCATGGATAATAGATGGAGAAACAGTGGAAACAGTGGCAGACTTTATTTTTGGAGGCTCCAAAATGACTTCAGATGATGACTGCAGCTATGAAAGTAAAAGACGTTTGCTCCTTGGAAGAAAAGTTATGACCAACCTAGACAACATATTAAAAAGCAAAGGCATTACTTAACCAACAAAAGTCTGTCTAGTTAAATCTCTGTTTTTTCCAGTGGTCATGTATGGATGTGAGAATTGAACTATAAAGAATGCTGAGCACCAAAGACTTGATGCTTTTGAACTGTGGTGTTGGAGAAGACTCTTGAGAGTCCCTTGGACTACAAGTATATGCAACCAGTCCATCCTAAAGGAAATCAGTTCTGAATATTCATTGGAAGGACTGATGCTGAAGTTGAAACTCCAGTACTTCGGTCATCTGATGCAAAGAACTGACTCATTTGAAAAGACCCTGATGCTGCAAAAGATTGAAGGTGGGAGGAGAAGGGGACTACAGAGGATGAGATGTTTGGATGGCATCACTGACTTAATGGACATGAGTTTGAGTAAACTCCGGGAGTTGGTGTTGGATTGGGAGGTGTGACATCTTACCCCAGTCCACGGGGTAAGCAAAGAGTCAGACACAACTGAGCAGCTGAACTGAACTTAAGTTCACTTCATTAAGTAAAAGCAATAAATCCTGAACATATGCTGGGACTGAAAGAATTGACTTGACCAAAAAGTATATTGTTAAAATAAAAGAGATTTGTAGTCCAAAGGCCAAAGTCCAAATTTCAAATTCTGTGTGACATTGAGTATAACATTAACTTGTTTCATGAAAAAATTTCTTCAGCCTCCAAATGATTAATAGTAACAATACTACTTACTATCTTAAAGGTTATCATTATAACCAAATAAAACATATATAAAAAATTGTGTGTGACCTATGAAACCTTATGAGAACAGGAGATGTTAATATCTAGGTATCAAAGGGAAAAACAAAAACAAAACAAAGCAAACAAACAACAACAACAACAACAAAAAAAAACAGGAGTTCAGGAGGAGGTGGGTTGGAATGGGATGAGGAATAGGGTCCTTACTCTGTGCTCATTTGACTGACCTGATGATATACCTTTAAGTAACTAGTAAGTTACTTAAAGTATCTTTGAGCTATTTGATAGGAAGCAGATAGGCCCATCTTCCCAATTTTTATCCCAATTGCTTTGATTATAATAAAGGAATGGAAATTCACCAGCTTAAGACTTATACCTCATGAAGAGTTATCTGATTAAGCCTAATTCAGGTGAGAAACAATGTCTATCAATGACTTGTTCCAAGGGCTGTAGGAAACTCAGTTAAGATTTTAGCCTGAAATAGATGAAGATCAGAGCTGTACAGATTTACAGGAGTAGAGAGAGAGGAAGATTTGTTGCACTGAAAAAAAAAGAAAGAAAGAAAGCTGATCTAGAAATGTGAATTTAAGAAAGAGGTAAGCAGGTGACATTGGCAAAGTGTCCTCTTTTCTTCAGACCTCATTATTATGTGTAAAATAGACAGGTGGTCCTCACCATTATCTTTCCTTCTCTATTCCCCCAGTACATAAACCTTATAGTATCTTCTTGCTCTCTATAAAATCTTCCAAGAAAAAAACCATAAAGCTACTCACACTAAAATGCACATATCCTCTATAAAGAGGATGGATATTTTAAGCTAAAGGAGTGAAGCACCAGCTGTTGATTTTCAGGCATTAATCAAAAGGTGGGAGAGTTATTTTGGAAGTTAAGAGGAGCTTCACAACAGCCTACCATCATAATTTGTAGGTATCTCTGCTTTCTTCCTGTAATGTCATCTGGCACAAGTGAAAAGATGAATAAGAAGATGAGAGAACTAATGAGGCTAATCACAGTGTGGCTAATCGCAGTGTGCAGGCCCTAGATGGATGCCAAAAAAGGCAGATGAACATTTGGAGGAAAGAATTCATCTTCATGCCCTGCTTGACTAGCTTGTGCCCCAATTTCCTCACTGTAGGTTCCAGGATACTTTATTTCATTTAAATTTACCATATTTGAAGCTTATTACACTTTGTAATTAAGCAAAATTGCACAATTCTTTAAGAGAAGGGGCTTGGCTAAGTATGTTTAGTCTCTGGACCACTTGGAAACTTGCTAGAAGTGCAGAATCCTGGCTTGTTTCAGACCCAATGTATCAGACTCTGCATTGTAACAAGTTTCCTAGGTGATTTCTGTGCATACAAAGAACTGAGAAAGCACTGGATTCATATATTGGTATATTTAATTCACTATAGTAATTAATATCCCTGGTGAGTGTCTCCAAAGGCTGTTTTCCCTAATTTAAGCTGCTCTTCTTCCAATGCTATTTCAGCTACTAGCTACTAATATATAATTGTCAGATCCCCCAGTCCGGTTCTAAATCTCTGTGGAAACCAGCTATGCATATTTAGTTCTTTACATGTTTCCTCATAAATCAAGTCCTGCACTCCCTAATTCAATCCTGCAACTATCCTCTGAATTTGCAGCAATTTGTTAACATCATTCTATATCTGAGAAGCTCTCAATCTGAATGTAATTTTCTATGAGGGAACACAGATATTATTGACAGGATTTAGAAGTCCTTTAAGATGTGTGATCAAGCTAACAATCAGAGAGAGCAGAGTGCAAAGACTATAATCAATTAGAAACATATTTGACAGTAGCGTTTTCATCATTATCATCATTATAACTTCAAGTCAAAAGACAGATACCTCTAAAGCTCTTATCAGGTGTACATTAGGTATTAAGGATATGGAGAGGTAAACTATATGAAATAGGTGGTTGAGAAACAGTGGGGGAAGAGGAACTACTGCGGACCAGCACTTTTAGGAAATGTTTCAGAGAGGGCTTCAGTTCAGAACAGTTGCTCAGTCATGCCTGACTCTGCAACTCAATGAATCACAGCACGCCAAGCCTCCCTGTCCATCACCAACTCTCAGAGTTCACTCAGACTCATGTCCATCGAGTTGGTGATGCCATCCAGCCATCTCATCCTCTGTCATCCCCTTCTTCTCTTGCCCCCAATCCCTCCCAGCAACAGAGTCTTTTCCAATGAGTCAACAGTTCACATAAGATGGCCAAAGTATTGGAGTTTCAACTTCAGCATCAGTCCTTCCAATGAACACCCAGGGCTGATTTCCTTTAGATGGACTGGTTGGATCTCATTGCAGTTCAAAGGACTCTCAAGAGTCTTCTCCAACACCACAGTTCAAAAGCATCAATTCTTCAGAGCTCAGCTTTCTTCACAGTTCAGCTCTCACATCCATACATGACCACTGGAAAAACCATAGCCTTGACTAGATGGACCTTTGTTGGCAAAGTAATGTCTCTGCTTTTCAATATGCTATCTAGGTTGGTCATAACTTTCCTCCCAAGGAGTAAGCATCTTTTAATTTCATGGCTGTAGTCACCATCTGCAGTGATTTCGGAGCCCCCCCAAAATAAAATTTGGCACTGTTTCAACTGTTTCCCCAACTATTTCCCATGAAGTGATGGGAACAGATGCCATGATCTTCATCTTCTGAATGTTGAGTTTTAAGTCAACTTTTTCACTCCCCTCGTCCACTTTCATCAAGAGGCTTTTTAGTTCCTCTTCACTTTCTGCCATAAGGGTGCTGTCATCTGCATATCTGATGTTATTGATATTTCTCCTGGCAATCTTGATTCCAGCTTGTGTTTTTCCAGCCCAGCATTTCTCATGATGTACTCTACATAGAAGTTAAATAAACAGCGTGACAATATACAGCCTTGACATACTCCTTTTCCTATTTGGAACCACTCTGTTGTTCCATGTCCAGTTCTAACTGGTGCTTCCTGACCTGCGTATAAGTTTCTCAAGAGGCAGGTCAGGTGGTCTGGTATTCCCATCTCTTTCAGAATTGTCCACAGTTTATTGTGATCCACATAGTCAAAGGTTTTGGCATAGTCAATAAAGTAGAAATGGATGTTTTTCTGGAACTCTCTTGGTTTTTCCATGATTCAGCAGATGTTGGCAATTTGATCTCTGGTTCCTCTGCCTTTTATAAAACCAGCTTGAACATCTGGAAGTTCACAGTTCACACATTGTTGAAGCCTGGCTTGGAGAATTTTGAGCATTACTTTACCAGCGTGTGAGATGAGTGCAATTGTGCGATATTTTGAGCATTCTTTGGCATTGCCTTTCTTTGGGATTGGAATGAGAACTGACCTTTTCTAGTCCTGTGGCCACTGCTGAGTTTTCCAAATTTGCTGGCATATGGAGTGCAGCACTTTCACAGCATCATCTTTCAGGATTTGAAATAACTCAATGGAATTCCATTACCTTCACTAGCTTTGTTCATAGTGATGCTTCCTAAGGTCCACTTGACTTCATATTCCAGGGTGTCTGACTCTAGGTGAGTGAGCACACCATCGTGATTATGTGTATCGTGAAGCTCTTTTTAGTACAGTTCTCCTGTGTATTCTTGCCACCTCTTCTTAATATCTTCTGCTTCTGTCCTTTTCTTCTTTGCTTTTCACTTCTCTTCTTTTCACAGCTATTTGTAAGGCCTCCTCAGACAGCCATTTTGCCTATTTTTTTTTTTTTTTTGCATTTCTTTTCCATGGTCTTGATCCCTGTCTCCTGTACAATATCATGAACTTCCATCCATAGTTCATCAGGCACTCTCTCTATCATATCTAGTCCCTTAAATCTATTTCTCACTTCCACTGTATAATCATAATGGGTTTGATTTAGGTCATACCTGAATGGTCTAGTGGTTTTCCCAACTTTCTTCAATTTAAGTCTCAATTTGACAATAAGGAGTTCATGATCTGAGCCATAGTCAGTTCCCGGTGTTGTTTTTGCTGACTGTATAGAGCTTCTCATTCTTTGGCTGCAAAGAATATAATCAGACTGATTTTGATGTTGACCATCTGATGATGTCCATATGTAGAGCCTTCTCTTGTGTTGTTGGAAGAGAGTGTTTGCTATGACCACTGTGTTCTTTTGGCAAAACTCTGTTAGCCTTTGTCCTGCTTCATTCCGTACTCCAAGGCCAAATTTGCTGGTTACTCCAGATGTTTCTTTACTTCCTACTTTTGCAGTCCAGTCACCTATAATGAAAAGAACATAAGAACATGCAAAGACTACAGTAATGGAAAAAAGTAGAAAGGACAGTCTGAAAAGAGTAAATAAAGTAAAAGTACAATTCTAAATAAAATTTTTAGTTTTTTCTTTATAGACTCTCCACTTGCAGTGTTCTGAGAACTGAACATTTCTTTTTCTCTCTACATTTTGTGTATGCTCCAAATGTTTCAATAATAATATATTGCTTTTTAAAGATAAAATAAATAATATATATTTTTTGTGGAAGAGGGGAAAGACATGTTCTATATTTCTTTACATCATATTGTCTCTTTCATCCAAATGAAAATAAAACACAGCAAAATCATATGCACAGAAGAAAAACTGAGGTCTTCTTAGCTGCCCTTCTCTCCCCATCAGTATGACTATAAGAAAGGAGAGGAAAAGAATAAATGATTTCCAATAATATTTTCTAGTGAAACATTTGAAATGAGTTCTATAGCTGGTCCTGTTAAGACCAAGTTTTATGACAATATGAGCCACTTCCTGTCTCATATACCAAACAGGGGTTGTATTATGATTGCCTCATACTCCATAAAGACCCTTTTTTGGGGGCAATAATAGCTTCACATGGACTTCCAATATCCCTGGTTTAAATCTGTGATATTCTGTTATCAAATAACTAAATAATTTATTGTTTAAATCCAGACACCTGAGAATGAAAGGGACCTTTGCTAATATTTACATCAGAACAGCTATTAACAACTGGGGCTATACTAGCCAATCAAACTGCTTGTTCACCCCAGTGAGGGCAGGCCAGATCATCACTAGAACTGTGTTTTGGGGGAAAGAGAAATAATTCTTTGCCTACACAAGAATAGATTGTTTGGCTTTGTCAAACTGAGAATTTTATTCTCCAGTTTAATGCATTTATCCCTGGTTTAAATCTGTGATATTCTGTTATCAAATAACCAAATAATTTATTGTTAAATCCAGACACCTGAGAATGAAAGGGACCTTTGCTAATATTTACATCAGAACAGCTATTAACAACTGGGGCTATACTAGCCAATCAAGCTGCTTGTTCACCCCAGTGAGGCAGGCCAGATCATCACTAGAACTGTGTTTTGGGGGAAAGAGAAATAATTCTTTGTCTACACAAGAATAGATTGTTTGGCTTTGTCAAACTGAGAATTTTATTCTCCAGTTTAATGCATCTGTGTCCAGAAACCATGTTTCGTGTGAAGGGCATATTAGTGCATTGAGTGGAAGATGAGAATTTGCTAGATACAATGATTTTCCAGTCTCTTCCTCTCACCTTTACTCTGGTATATTGAGTTAGAACTGCTCTCAAGGCCACCAAATAGATTGATACATATTCTAATGTAAGGTAATAATTCAGGCTTGATGCCTTCTGCTGCAATAACAAGGTTTATTTTATTGTAGTTTGAAGGCTTGTTGGGGCCTTGGTAGGAAAGTACGTCCCCTGGCTCAAATAAGCTAAACATCTGCTAAGTTCTTCCCCAACTTTCTCCTTAACTTTTCTTTATTGTTATTACCCTCAGGAGGCCACTAAGCAAGAGTTCATGGGAAGAAGAATGGAAGTGACATTTCTATCATTATTCAGCACATTTAGGCAGTTTATTATGTGGAAACTCATTTCTCCACACTCTCCAAGGAACTTAAAGTGAAATAATATTAACATATTAAGGACATAATGTGAGGATGCATTAATTAATATAATATCCAGCTTTCCTGCAACTTGTGGTACAACTTTGCTTCTTTTACTGAAATCAAACATGTTGGAGCAGGGGGTGAGAGCTGCAGTATGAGAGGTAACATGGTGATCTGGAGACTAAGTAAGCATAGACGATGTCTAAAACAACCTTGTTCAGTGTGAAGAAAAAGCAAAATGTGAAAGTTATCTTCTAGATTCAGAAACTTTCCCATTGAGCAAAGGAGTGAATATGAGTGATTATCCAGAAGATACAATGAAAGCAATGTAAAACATAACTTCCAGGCTAGTAAACTTGCGAGCAGCCAATACGTATGAGAGGTGTTTTAGAAGAGGCCGGTTATTAGGATGGAGGAGTTTTGCACTGGGTTAATGTATCTGTAAGAATCTCTAAATCTAGTATTCTGTGGTGGTCTGTGTTTTGTATATTAACCTGAGGCTATCTAGTTCTCCTCAGCTAGAAATGCACTTAAACGTGTAGCACTTGCTTGTTACAATGTTAGGTTACTGTTCTCTACATACATGCTGTCTACTGTGTAGAGTAGTTCAGTTCAGTTCAATTCAGGTCAGTAGCTCGGTTGTGTCCAGCTCTTTGTGACCCCGTGAACTGCAGCATGCCAGGCCTCCCTGTCCATCACCAACTTCCAGAGTTTGCTCAAACTCTTGTCCATTGTGTCAGTGATGCCATTCAACCATCTCATCCTCTGCCATCCCCTTCTCCTCCTGCATTCAATCTTTCCTAGAATCAGAATCTTTTCAAACGAGTCAGCTTTTCATATCAGGTGGCCAAAGTATTAGAGTTTCAGCTTCAACATCAGTCCTTCCAATTAATATGAAGGACTGATTTCTTTTAGGATGGACTGGTTGGATGTTCTTACAGTCTAAGGGGCTCCACCAGAAAATTACTAGAGCTAATCAGTGAATATCGTGAAGTTGCAGGATATAAAATCAACACACAGAAATCCTTTGCATTCCTAAACGCTAACAATGAGAAAACAGAAAGAGAAATTAAGGAAACAATTCCATTCACCATTGCAACGAAAAGAATAAAATACTTAGGAATATATCTACCTAAAGAAACTAAAGACCTATATATAGAAAACTATAAAACACTGGTGAAAGAAATCAAAGAGGACACTAATAGATGGAAAAATATACCGTATTTATGGATCGGAAGAATCAGTGTAGTGAAAATGAGTATACTACCCAAAGCAATCTATAGATTGAATGCAATCCCTATCCAGCAAGCAATGGTATTTTTCACAGAGCTAGAACAATTAATTTCATAATTTGTATGGAAATACAAAAAACCTTGAATAGCCAAAGCAATCTTGAGAAAGAATGGAACTGGAAGAATCAATCTGCCTGACTTCAGGCTCTACTACAAAACCACAGTCATCAAGACAGTTATTACTGGCACAAAGACAGAAATATAGATCAATGGAACAAAATAGAAAGCCCAGAGATAAATCCACACACCTATGGACACATTATCTTTGACAAAGGAGGCAAGAATATACAATGGAGAAAAGACAATCTCTTTAACAAGTGGTGCTGTCAACCACTTATAAAAGAATGAAACTAGAACACTTTCTAACACCATACATAAAAATAAACTCAAAATGAATTAAAGATCTAAAAGTAAGACCAGAAACTATAAAACTCCTAGAGGAGAACATAGGCAAAACACTCTCCAATATAATCACAGCAGGATCCTCTATGACTCACCTCCCAGAATATTGGAAATAAAAGCAAAAATAAACAAATGGGACCTAATTAAACTTAAAAAGCTTCTGCACAACAAAGGAAACTATAAGCAAAGTGAAAACACAGCCTTCAGAATTGGAGGAAATAATAATAAATGAAGCAAATGATAAAGAATTAATCTCAAAAATACACAAGCAACTCCTGCAGCTCAATTTCATAAAAATAAACAACCCGATCAAAAAGTGGGCCAAAGAACTATACAGACATTTCTCCAAAGAAGACATACAGATGGCTAACAAACACATGAAAAGATGCTCAACATCACTCATTATCAGAGAAATGCAAATCAAAACCACAATGAGGTACCATTTCACACCAGTCAGAATGGCTGCGATCCAAAAGTCAACAAGCAATAAATGCTGGAGAGGGTGTGGAGAAAAGGAAACCCTCTTACACTATTGGTGGGAATGCAAACTAGTACAGCCACTATGGAGAAGAGTGTGGAGATTCCTTAAAAAACTGGAAATAGAACTGCCATACCACCCACCAATCCCATTTCTGGACATGCACACCGAGAAAACCAGAATTGAAAGAGATATGTGTACCCCAATGTTCATCACAGCAATTTACAATAGCCAGAACATGGAAGCAACCTAGATGTCCATCAGCAGATGAATGAATAAGAAAGCTGCTGTACATATACAAAATGGAGTATTACTCAGTCNTACCACCCACCAATCCCATTTCTGGACATGCACACCGAGAAAACCAGAATTGAAAGAGATATGTGTACCCCAATGTTCATCACAGCAATTTACAATAGCCAGAACATGGAAGCAACCTAGATGTCCATCAGCAGATGAATGAATAAGAAAGCTGCTGTACATATACACAATGGAGTATTACTCAGTCATTAAAAAGAATACATTTGAATCAGTTCTAATGAGGTGGATGAACCTGGAGCCTATTATACAGAGTGAAGTAAGCCAGAAAGAGAAAAACACCAATACAGTATAATAATGCATATATATGGAATTTAGAATGATTGTAATGATATCCCTGTATGCGAGATAGCAAAAGAGACACAGATGTATAGAACAGTCTTTTGGATTCTGTGAGAGAGGGAGAGGGTGGGATGATTTGGGAGAATGGTATTGAAACATGTATATTATCATATGTGAAATGGATCACGAGCCCAGGTTCGATGCATGATACACGATGCTCAGGACTGGTGCACTGGGATGACCCAGAGGGACGGTATAGGGAGGGAGGTGGGAGGGGGGTTCAGGATGGGGAACACGAGTACACCCATAGAGGATTCATGTCAATGTATGGCAAAACCAATAAAATATTGTAAAGTAATTAGCTTCCAATTAAAATAAATAAATTTATATTAAAAATAATAAATTAAACACCTGTTTTATTAATTTCAAAAAAGAAAAAGGAGTCTTCTCCAACACCACAGTTCAAAAGCATCAACTCTTTGGCACTCAGCTTTCTTTATAGTCCAAATCTCACATCCATACATGACTACTGGAAAAAACATCACATTGACTAGACAGACCTTTGTTAGCAATGTAATGTCTCTACTTTTTAATATGCTGTCTAGGTTGGTTATAATTTTTCTTCCAAAGAGCAAGCATCTTTTAATTTCATGGCTGCAGTCACCATCTGCAGTGATTTTGGAGCCCTCAAAATAAAGCCTGTCACTGTTTCTACTGTTTCCCCATCTACTTGCCATGAAGTGATGGGACCAGATGCCATTATCTTGGATTTCTGAAAGCTGAGTTTTAAGCCAGCTTTTTCACTCTCCTCTTTCACTTCATCAAGAGGCTCTTTAGTTCTTCTTTGTTTTCTGCCTCAATGATGGTGTCATCTGCATATTGGAGGTTATTGATATTTCTCCCAGCAACCTTGATCCCAGCTTGTGCTTCATCCACCCCAACATTTCTCATGATGTACTCTGCATATAAGTTAAATAAGCAAGGTAACAATATATAGCCTTGATGTACTCCTTTCCCTATTTGGTGTAGAGCATACTTAATCTTAAATATTCAACAGTGAGCCCTTTCAAATTATAATCATAATGAAGTTTTTTTTTTTCCTCCCAAATATTCATTTCCTTTTTCCTGAAAGAGATTTGATTATATTCAGGTGTCTATCTAACTCTACCCTCTGTCTCAAAGATGAGCTCTGATTAAACTAATCATGTGACCTCTTAGCAGTCACTGGTATAGGAAAGTACATATGATTCAATTCTAGTCTGTGAGACTCAAGAGGAAAATGGTTAGAGGCTTTTGTGAAGAGTCTTGCCCTGATGAGAAAGGAAAACAAGGGTTTGTTTCTCTCTCAGAAAACAAATGACGAAACTTCGCTCAGTGACTGCTGGTATCCATCATAAGGCCATGAAGAAGTCTCGCTTGAAGATAGTCCATGGTTAGAGAAACAAAGAGTAATAGAAATGGAGCTGGAGCTGCCAAGTTCCCTCTGGCCTGGTTGGGCCAAATTAGAAGGTCATCTACCTCTGAATTTTCAAGAATCCCATAACATTCCTGTTTAAGCTAATTTCTATTTCATGCATCTGAAAAAATCCTAAGTGATAACCTGATCCTCTAGGATGAACAGATAACCACATCTTTTCCTTAGCTCCTCTTCATTAATCTCTCACTGTGACCAAACTGTGTGAACAAGATAACATGTACAAGAAGATCGCCAGGAGTCAAGAAGACTGCACACAGAGGGGAATAGTGACAACTCTGATGGTTCTCTCTGTGATTAACTGAGATTACTTCCTTCCTTCTCTTCGAAACTTCATGGATGAGAAGAATCTTCAGAGGTAGTTCTGGGGGATGCTGATTCCACCATCTCCTTAAATTGCTGACATTCTAATTAACGTGCCTTTCTGTTCTACCATTTGTGAGCATCCAATTGATTTTGTAATGGATGAGCAGTGTGTCCCAATTCATTTGATAACATACAGCCCTTATCATTTTTTCCACTAATATCTGTTTTACTGTCCCAGGATCCTACCCAGGATTACATACTCCATTTAGTTACAATTTCTCTTTAGTTTCTTCCAATCTTGAACAGTTCCTTAGTCTCTGTCTTTTAATATCTTAACACTTTGGAAAATGCTTATTTTTTTTTCTTGATCATTAGTCAAATCTGTACTCATTATTTTTGGTATATCACGAGTGTAAGTTTTTCAGTGTTCTTGACATCTTTGGTAGTAATCTGGAAACATTTATGTTTACAAAAGTGTGGCAATCAACACAGTGTAAGAGTTCATTTAGAGGATTTTTTAGTCTTATAAATAAAACAAATGCTATTTTAATTAATTTTTGTCTTATTTCCAGTGAAGGTTTTCAGGACTTAAAAAAAAAAATTAGTTCACAAGTATCTCACTCAAGGAATGTATATTAAACACTTATGAGTACAGAACTGTGCTTTTATGAAGGACACAAAGATGATATAATATACTCTGCTCTCAAGAAAAATAAAACATTGGGCTAACTTTCAGAGGAGAGTAAACAGTGATTCTTAGGTTCCTTTTATCAGTTCAGTTCAGTCGCTCAGTCGTGTCCCACTCTTTCCCACCACATGAATTGCAGCACGCCAGGCCTTCCTGTCCATCACCATCTCCCAGAATTCACTCAGACTCATGTCCATCGAGTTGTTGATGCAATCCAGCCATCTTATCCTCTGTTGTCCCCTTCTCCTCCTGCCCCCAGTCCCTCCCAGCACCAGAGTCTTTTTCAATGAGTCAACTCTTCGCATGAGGTGGCCAAGAACTGGAGTTTCAGCCTTAGCATCATTCCTTCCAAAGAAATCCCAGGGCTGATCGCCTTCAGAATGGACTGGTTGTTCCCACTCCAGTACACCTGCCTGGCAAATCCCATGGACAGAGGAGCCTGGTAGGCTGCAGTCCATGGGGTCGCTGGGAGTTGGACACAACTCAGTGACTTCACTTTGACTTTTCACTTTCATGCATTGGAGAAGGAAATGGCAACCCACTCCAGTGTTCTTGCCTGGAGAATCCCAGAGACGGGGGAGCCTGGTGGGCTGCCATCTCTGGGGTCGCACAGAGTCGGACACGACTGAAGCAACTTAGCAGCAGCAGCAGCAGCAGCAGCGTGCACTGTTTGTCTTTCTCTGACAGTTCACGTAGCGTAATACCTTCTAGATCCATCCATGCTGTGGCAAGATTTATTTTTTTATATCTGAGTAACATTCCATTGTGTATACGTATGTATATACCATACCTGTATCCATCTATCAGTGGACACTTAGGTTCCTTTCATATCTTGGTCACTGTGAATAAGATTGCACATATCTTTTTGAATTAATGTTTTTGTCTTCTTCAGAAAAATACCCAGAAGTAGAATTGTTGGATTGTTTGGTAGTTCTGTTTTTAATGTTCAGAGGAATCTCTGTACTGTTTCTCATATTGACTGCACCAATTTACATTCCCACCAATAGTACCTGAGGGTTCCCTTTTCTCCATATCCTCGCCAATACTTGTTATTTTTAGTCGTTTTGAAATTAGTCATTCTGACAGCTGTAGATGAGCTCTCACTGTGAATTTGATTTACATTTCCCTGATATCTAGTGATATGAACATCTTTTCATGTGTCCGTTGGCCATCTGTCATCTTTGGAAAAATATCTATCAGGTCCTCTATGCAGCATTTTATAATCAGGGGAAAATGTCTTTTTTTTTTACATGTTGAGTTGTATGAGTTTTTGTATATTTTGCATATTAACTCATCAGATTTATTATTTTCAAATATTTTCTCCCATTCAAAGCAATCTTTTGTGTTAAGCTCTTGAGATTCATGCAGACCCAATTTGTTTATTTTTGATTTTGTATCCCTTGCCCAAGGAGAATATTGCTAAAATTGATGTCCTAAAACATACTGCCTATGTTTTCTCCCAGGAGTTCAATAGTGTCAGGTCTGACATTTAAGTCTTTAACCCACCTAACGTTTATTTTTTTACGTGTTCAGTTTGATTCTTTTGTATGTAGCTATGCAGTTATTGTGTCTTTTTGACACAATAACCATCCTAGTGGGCATGAAATGACATCTCATTTTTTATTTTGATTTGCATTTCCCTGATGGCCAATGATACTGAGCATATTATTTTTTCGTGTGCTGTTGGCCATTTGTATTTTTTCTCGGGAGAAATGTGTGTTCAGATGTTTTGCCCATTTTACTTTGGGCACCTTATGCGAAGAGTTGACTCATTGGAAAAGACCCTGATGCTGGGAGGGATTGGGGGCAGGAGGAGAAAGGGACGACCGAGGATGAGATGGCTGGATGGCATCACAGACTCAATGGACGTGAGTCTGAGTGAACTCCGGGAGTTGGTGATGGACAGGGAGGCCTGGCGTACTGCGATTCATGGGGTCGCAAAGAGTCGGACACGACTGCGCGACTGAACTGAACTGAACTGAAAATGAGGATTCCTTTTTTTTGTCTTTTTATTGTTCAATTCTAAGCGTTTTTTCTATTTTCTGGACACAAGTCTTTAATCAGTAATTTGTAAATATTTTCTCTCGTTCTGTAGATTGTCTTTCACTTTTTTGATGGCATCTTTTGAAGCACAGAGGATTTTAATTTATAATATCCAGTTTGTTTCTTTTGATGTCATATCTGTTAGGTAGGTAGAACAGGGAAAAGGAGTCCAAAAGGCGCTGGCTACAAGACCAGGAAGGGAAAAACCCTCGAAAATGAAACAAAAGAAGGTCCAAGGACCGGAGTGAGGACCTCAGGTAAAACAAACAACACTCCTGGCTGGCCCAGTTTACATAGGACAGGCCCAGGGAGAGAGAAACACATAAATAGAGGAGCCAGAGCCAGCTCGCTCTCTCCCGCGCGCTGTGGCACTCTTCTCCTCGTGTCTTTAGATCAACGTGCCCTCACGCCTTGAAGATGGATTTTCCTGCTATCTTCTAAATAAAATAAAATAAACTGAGCTGTAACACTGATTTGTCTGAGAGCTATAACATGGTCTATCCAAGACCTGAGAGCTGTGACACGCCGAGGGGGCTTTAATGTCCGTCACTCCAAATCTTTGTGGTGACGAGACAAAGAATCGAGGAACATACACTCGAGTGACATATCTAAGAACCTATTGTCTAATCTAAGGGCACAAAGCTTTACACTTAAAATTTTTTTCTAAGAGTTTTTTGGTTTTAGCTCTTCCATTTATATCTTCCTTCACTTTGAGTTAGTTTTTGTCCTGGTACCAGGGTTACCAGGGGTCAAGTTTTACTCTTTTGCATGTGGATATTCAGTTGCCCCAGCATCATGGTTGAAAAGACTATTCTCGCCTCCATTGAATTATCTTGGCACTTTCTTAAAAAATCAACCAACAATGTGAGTGTTTTTCCCCCCTGGATTCCAGATCTATCCCATAGATCTGTATGTCCATCCTTCCGCCAGGACCAAGTTCCTTAAGATTTTCAATATGCAAGGTCATATCTTAGTAGAGACAGTTTTACTTCTTTCTTTTGAATGGATGTCTTTTATTTCATTTCCTTGCCCCGTTTCCCTGGCTATAATACTTCAATACAATGTTGACTAGAAGAGGAAAGAGCAGACATCACTGTCTTGTTCCAGATCTTAAAGAGAAATCAATCTTTCATCATTAAGTATAATGTTAGCTGTGGATTTTACACAGGTACTCTATCAGGTTGAGGAATTTCTTTCGTTCCAAGTTTGTTGAGTACTTTAGAAGAGGCGTGGAATTTTGTTAAGTTTTGTTACACTCTTTAAAGGTTTATCTAGTTACTATGGCTGTGCTGGGTCTTCGTCGCTGCTTGTGGGCTTTCTCTAGTTGCAGCGCACAGGTTTCTCATTGTGGTAGTTTCTGTTGCTGTGGAGAACAGACTCTAGGCACACCAGCTTCCTTCCTTGTGGTTCACAGGCTCCAGAGTGCAGGCTCAGTAGTTAGCCTAGTTGCCCTAAAGCATGTGGGATCTTCTCAGACCAAGGGTTGAACTTTTGTCCTTTACCCACTGACAGGCAGATTCTTAACCACTGGGCACCAGGGAAGAAGTATGAAATGTTCTTTCTGGTCTGTTGGTTTTATCTTTTATTTGATTGATATGATAAATTACATTAATTTTTTTTCAGATGTTGGTTTTGTCTATTGGTTTTGTCTTTTATTCGATTGATATGATAAATTACATTAATTGATTTTCAGATGTTAAACCAATGTTGCTTTCCTAGGATAAATTCCACTTTGTCATGGTGTATAGTCTTTTTTACATATTACTAGATTCTGTTTGGTAGTGTTTTGTAGAGAATTTTTGCATATTCACAAGAGCTATTGGTCTGTAGGATTTTTTTTTTTTTTTCTGGTGATGTTTTATCTGTTTTTGGTATAAGGGTAATACTAACCTCATGGTACAGCAGGAAAGAATCTTCCTGCCAATGCAGGTGATGCAAGAGACTCAGATTTGATCCCTGGGTCGGGAAGACTCCCTGGAGTAGGAAATGGCAACCCACTGCAGTATTCTTGCCTAGGAAATCCCATGGTCAGAGGAGCTGTTTATAGTCCATGGGGGCGACAGAATAAGACACAATTAAGTGACTGAGTGTGCACACACACAACTTCATAGAATGAGCTGGAATTCCTTGATCTTTTTTTACTTTTGGAAGAGTTTATAAGTAATTGGTAACAATTCATCTTTAAATGTTTGGTAGATTCACCAAGTCTAAACTAGGAATTTCTCTTCAAGGTTTTTTTTAAAGCTTTTTAAAGTTTATTATTCCTAACTGAATCGCTTTAGTTGTTATAGTTCTATTTATATTTTTCATTTCTTCCTGAGTCCAGTTTGGTACTTTTTGTCCTAAGAAACTGTCCACTTCATGGAATTTCCTGGCTGTCCAGTGGTTAGGACTCCACGCTCTCACTGCAAAGGGCCTGGAGTCAGCCTCTGGTCAGGGAACTAAGATTCCACAAGCTGCATGGTGCATCCAAAAAGAAATTTTTTTAATTAAAAAAATTTTTATAAAGAAGAATTTGCCCATTTCATCTAAGCTATATAAATTGTTGGAGAATGACTGGTCATAGTATTCCCTTGTAATCCTTTTTGTTTCTGTTAGGCTTGTAATAATGGCCCCTCTTTAATTCCTGTTTTAGTAATTTAATTCTTCACTCTTTTTCTCTTGGTCAGTCTAGTAAAGATTTGCCAGTCTTATTGATCTTTTAAAAGAATCACCTTTTAGTTTTTTTAATCTATTGTTTTCTATTCTCTATTCTATTAATTTCTACTCTAATCTTTCTTTTCTCTACTTGCTCTGGGTTTAGTTTGCTCTTTTTTTCCATTGTTAAGGTGGAATTTTAGATTTATCTGAGATCTTTCTCCTTTTTTAACCTAGGCATTTACAGCTATTAAAAGTCCACTTAGCACTGCTTTAGCTGCATCCAGTAAGTTTTTGTATGCTGTGCCTTTGTTCTTATTCACTCAAAGTAATTTCCCTTCTGGTTTATTCTTTGACCCATTTGTTATTTGGAAGTTTGTTTCTTAATTTTCTTAAATTTGTGAATCTCTTAACTTTCTATTATTGATGGCTAACTTCATTTCTGTGTGTCAGAGAACACACAATTGTATAATTTAAATTTATTTAAGTTTATTGAGGCTTATTTTATGGCCTAATTTATAGAAAAAATTTTGCAGAATGTTCTATGTACACTTGAGAAGAATGTGTACTCTGCTATTTTTGGATGGAGAGTGATATAGGTGTCGTTAAGCCATTGATTTATAGTGTCATTCAAGTCTTCTTGTTTCCTTGTTGTTCTCTGTCTCCCTGTTCTATCCATTACTGAAAGTGGGGTGTTGAAGCTTCCAACTATTATTGTTACACTGTATATTTCTTCTTTCAGTTGTCAGTTGTTGCTTCATATTTTGGGGGCTGTGTTGTTAATTGCATGTGTGCATATCTGGTATATCTTTCTGATGGACTGACCCTGTTATCAGTACGAATTGTCCCTCTTTAGTGCTGCTGCTGCTGCTAAGTCACTTCAGTCGTGTCCGACTCTGTGCGATCCCACAGACGGCAGCCCACCAGGCTCCCCCGTCCCTGGGATTCTCCCAGCAAGAACATGGGAGTGGGTTGCCATTTCCTTCTTCAGTGCGTGAAACTGAAAAGTCAAAGTGAAGTCGCTCAGTCGTGTCTGACTCTTAGGGACCCCATGGACTGCAGCCCACCAGGCTCCGCCATTCCTGGGATTCTCCAGGCAAGAGTACTGGTTTTAGTACTAGTTTTAACGCTAGTTTTTTTGTTAAAGTCTATTTTGTCTGACACTAGTAAAACCACTCCAGCTTTCTTATGGTTGCTGCTTGCAAAATACAACTTTTTTTTTCCTTTTCTCCTTTTACTTTCAACCTATTTGTATCTTTGAATCCAACGTATCCTTCCTGTAGGCAGTATATAGTTGGATCTTGATGTTCATTCAGGTTGATCATTTCTGTCTTTTGATTGGATTACTAAATTCTGTCACACTGAATATTATTTCTGATATGTTAGGATGCACATTTGCCATTTTACTTCTGTGTGTGTCAAGTCTTTTTGTTATTGTTTCCCTATTCCTCCTTTAATGTTTCCTTTTACAATCAGTGAATTTTTTGTAGCATAGCATTTTAATCCTGTTGATGTTTTAAACTTTAGTTTTTTATTAGCGTTTTCTCTAGGACTTATATATATCTCGTCTTAGCAGAATCTAAGACATATTAATTTAATTTCAAGGAGATACTGGATATCCTCTATTCCTGTATATCCTATATATCTCTATTTTTCTTCCACTTTCTTGTAATATTATTATACATATTACAATTTGTATATATATTATATATGCAACAACACATTGTAAATTGTGGCTTTATGTAATTTTATGTCCTTTAAAGAAGCTGAGAACAGTATATATTTACAGATTTTGTTATACTTGTTTTCTAACTTACCATTTCTGGTTCTCTTCATTCAAGATTCTCTTGAATCTCTGTGGATTCAAGTTAAAAATCTTACTTACTTATTTTCTTACTCCATACAGCTTTGTTACCATCCACCTACTTTGTGTTATTATTGTTATCGTTCTATATGTTATAGGCCCAACAATACAATTATGTATTATTTTATACAATTCCTTTTAAAAAAATATTTATTTATCTTTGGCTGGACTGGGTCTTTGTTGCTGCACTAGGCTTTCTCTAGTTGCAGCAAGCAGGGTAAGCAATGTCTTTATTTTGCCATCATTTTTAAAGATGGTTTTGCTGGATATAAGAGTCTTGGTTGATAGTTTTTCTCTTTCAGTATTTGCCTATGTCATCTCACTGTGTCTTGGCCTTATTATTTCTGATGGGAAGTGAGTTGCTTATCTCTGGGGGATCCCCTTGTATGTGGTGAGTCACTTTTCTCTTTGCTGCTTTCAAAATTTTATTCTTGTCTTCAGAATTTTTAGTATGATTGCCTAGGTGAATCTCTTTATGTTTTCCTACTTTCAATTTATTGAGCTTCTTAAATGTGTAGATTAGTCTTTTTCAACCATTACTTCTTCAAGTGTTTTTTCTGCTCGTTTTTCTCTCACTTCTCATCCTGGTACTCCCATTATGTGTGTGTTGGTGTGCATAATGATAGCCCATATATATATATATATATTTTTTTTTTTGAGGATTTTTCTTCACTCTTTTTTATCTCTGTTCTTGGAATTGCATAATCTATACTGCTTATCTTCAAGTTTGCTGATTATTTCTTCTGTGAGTTCAGATCTACTCTTGAGAATTTCTAGTAAATTTTCATTTCAGTTACTGTATTGTTCAACTTCAGGATTTTCATTTTTTTAAATAATTTCTCTTTTCTGATATTCCTTTTTTGATGAGATATTAGCAAACTTTTACTTCTTAGTGTGGCTTCCTTTATTTAGTTCTTTGAAGATACTGATAACCGCTTTGAAATCTTGGTTTGTTATGTCTGATATCTGTGTCCATTCACAGACAATTTCTATTGTATGCTTTTTCCTCCTACTTTTTGTTTACTTGTATGTCTCATAATTTTTTATTGAGAACTGGACTTCTAAAGTAATATATTGTAGCAACTCTGCATACTGATTTTCTTGCCCCTTCCCTGGTGGTTCAGATGGCAAAGAATCTGCCTGCAATGCAGGAGACCCAGGTTTAATCCCTGGGTCAGGAAGATCCCCTGGAAAAGGGAATGGCTACCCACTCCAGTATTCTTGCCTGGAGAATTCCATGGACAGAGGAGCCTGGCAAGCCATAGTCCATGGGGGTCACAATGAATCAGACCTGACTGAGCGACTTTCACTCACTCACTCACTCACTTACTTACTCCCCAAGGTTTGTTTGTTGCTGTTTGCTTGCTTATTCCTTTAGTGACTTGGATTATTTTGGTATTTTCCCCCTCTTTGTGAAGCCTCTGATATACTGGTCAGAGGATACAGCCCTGGATATATGCACAATAACTCTAGGATGGCAAGAGTTATAGCAGAACTCTCTGAGACTATTTCTTTCCCTGAGCTCTCTGTTAAATTGGCTTGCCTCTGCTGGCATCATACCCAACTTTTAGGCTCCACTAATTGTCAGCTTATTGCTCTGTTTGTTGCTCTAGGGCATACATTACTCTAGGGTCTGATTCAATTAAACTTGGGAGCCTTTGTGGAGGTAGTTTTTAAAGCCAGTCTTTGAGGTTTGTTCTGATCCCATGAGGGCTCTTCTAGGCTTTCTTTTTCCCTGGTTCTCTCTGGTAAACTAGCTGGCCTACAGCTTGTTTTAAATTGCTTACCACCCAAATCTCCATTGCTTCAGAGCACTCTTAAGTTTGAATGTCCCCATGTTCTGTTTCAAATAAAGTTCGTGATTTTTTCTTTGGCTGCGCTGTGCCGCTTGCCAGATCTTAGTTCCAACCAGGGATGGAACTCATGCCCTCTGCTGTGGAAGCGTGGAGCCCTAACCACTGGACAGCCAGGGAATTCCCTGAAGTCAGTGACTTAGGGAAGAGCTTCAGAGTTCTCAGTTTTTGTGGATTGACTGGACATAACCTCTGAGTCTCTGTTGTAGAACTGAGGGCAAGGAAAGTGGTTCATCTCCTAGAATAACATCTGGCTTCGTGTGCAGGGTTCTGGGCAGCAGTGGTAGCCTTTCACTCTGTCCATGGACATTTGGGTTACCTCCAATTCTCTCCCAACACAGAGCATCTGCCCCATGAGCATGCAGGCTGGGACAAAGAGATCAACATTCTTAGCCTGCCATGCCTGAAGTCAAGCCTTTGTCCCATCAGTGAGAGCCGGATGGAGGAAGGGAGCCCCAATATCTTGGCTACACTCACCAGGAATTTAGCCTCCACCACTTGGAGCAGGGAAAGGAGGCACTGGTGAGATGCTGGCAGCCTGCTTCTTTCAGTGAGATATCCTATATCTCAACAGGGAGCTGAGAGGAAAAGGAGGCCCATTCTCTTGGTCATACCCACCTGGATCGAGCTTCAGGCATTGCTCTGAGATGGGTAGAAAAGAGGGAAGGAGCAGGTTGCTGCTTAAGTGCTACAGACTCTCACTGTTCTGGCTGAGAGTGAGTAGATTTTCTTAATAAGTTTCCTTATTTGCTGTATGCCCTTAGGAAAATGTCAGAGACTTTGATAATTGGTTTGTAAAATAATCTTCACTGATTATAGTAGGACAATGGGTCAACAGAGTGCCCCATTCCAGAAGTGAAAGCCAGGCATAGGGATTTAAGATAAACTCATTCCAGCTCTCAGCAATTCAAGAGATATTGGAATTACATTTTAGATCCCTTATGGGATCATTAAAATTAAGCAGGATTCTCAGGTTTAGCCTGATTAAATCATCTCCCTGGTACTGAAAGCTTCATGTAACCTCCAGTCTCTGAGACATGCAGCAGATAGGTGAGAACACCAGATCAGCTACAATTCTGTTGATCCTTTGGAACTGCTTTGAGACTGAAGAAAAGGATTCATTCAAATTTGGCCCATTCCCTGAGAGTGCTTGGGAGAACAGATAAGACAATGGGCACACAACTTGGAAATCTGATGAAGAGACATGACCTGCTCTCTGGAGTTCCTGTCCAGCACAGACTCATCTCCACCCCCACAATGTGATAAGCACTCCTGCTTTTCTCTAAATCTGGTCTCAAGATGCAGGCATGCTCTCTCCTACCTCCTGAGGGTGTGTTTTTCAGGCTTCCTTTTTCCCCTTGATGGGAGTGTTTACCCCCACAGCTACAACTGGATACCCAGGGTGCATGCTAAGTCGCTTCAGTCATGTCCGACTCTGCGACCTCATGCGTTGCAGCCCGCCAGGCTCCTCTGTCCATGGAATTCTTCAGGCAAGAATACTGGAGAGAGTTTCCGTGCCCTCCTCCAGGGGATCTTCCTGACCCTGCATTGCTGGCAGATTCTTTACCACTGGGCCACTGGGAAGCCCCAGATAGCACAAGTGAAATGGCAGCGCATCCATTATGATGCCGGGCTATGGTTGCGTCATAATTCTCCTTTAGTATGTGGACTGACAACGGAAGCTAGTTCATTGTATAAGGCTGAATGAAAAGAGGCAGGAACACGTATAGGATATGCATACATATAGCGAAATAGATCATGATTTCTGGGGGTAACGGGGTTGTGATTTTTTAATATCTTCATTGCTCTTTTTTGTTTTGTTACAATCAGCACTTATTAATTTTATAATCAGAAACAAAAGCTACTCGTCTTTCCGTGTGGGGTGTTGAGATGCCGAGTCTCCAGGACGCGGGGGCCGTGGGGTGGGGTAACCAACTGGTCGGTGACCCGGCCAGAGAGGCGCCCAGGTCCCGCCCCTCCACCACGACCCTAGTCCG